>CM046442.1:1520000-2077500 GCA_025506515.1 Flaveria trinervia
GTGTAGACGGGGTGCAAGGTGGTGGCGGCAGCGGGTGCGGCATGGGGTTTTGTGGTTGATGAGGTTTCACTGGTCATTGTAGAGGATGAGAAAGACAGGCCACGGATCGATGTCTATTGAACTTAAAACAAAGAGATCACCGGACCGAAGTCGAGTGTTGTGTAGCAAGAGAGAGGTTCAGAGCGAGTGCGCTCTGATACCATGAAAGGTTTCGAGAATTCTTGCATTCCATTGAATATTAACCAACTATATATAATACAAGATCCTAACAAACTAATCACAAAATAAGGAAAGGATAAATGCAAAAATAGAACATATCTTTAATACAAATAAATGCATAATATGTATCTAACTAATATATCATACGTCAAACCATCGTTTGCAATACATCTATAGTTAGTTTAGTCTAGCATAGACGTTTAGGGCCTAACTATACAGATTATGCTTTAGGTTAGCTTGAAACGAATTAGGTTATGCTTATGTAGTCAAATCAATATTGAAATAGTTATTAAAATCTATGATTATAAGAACATCTTTCAGATAACGATTAGAGGGAGAATTAATATTTAAATACTCAATGTTGAAGAATTTGACTATATGATATCACTTGATTTAACTTAAAAAACAGTTGCACAATTTTTGAACCGGGTCTTAAAGTATGACACAACAAACTTATTTCAATCGGAACCTGAGATAACGCAGGCAAAGGATTAAGAGAACTAAAAAATATAGATGTATTTTTTTTATTTTTTTCATAAAACACATGTCCCCAATACTATATCTCACTCTCCTATTTATATCGAGGGCCTGCTCAATATCTTTTAATGCATCAATCGAACTAAATAAATTAGGATCAGTTTTAAATTTTTATTATTATAAACCTTTTCATTTATCCGGACTTTAGACTGACAATAATTAAATTTGTTTAGGTTAAATATCTTATGGCTAAAGCAACCTAAGGCAATATATTAAAGATTCAAACAACCCATTTAAAGTTATCTAAAGCACATAACAATTAAATCAAACTCTCAAGTATCAAAGTAAACTCATCAAAAAAATCAAACAAACATATTACCTCATAAAAAATCAGAATTTAAAGGCAAAAACAAAATATTTAGAGGCAATCTAAATATATAATTATATAAACAAAAACAAAATCTAATTATCTAAACTAACCTTGAGTCGATTGGACATTCTGCTTTATGGATTGTGGTCTGCTTTGTTGGTTGATGAGTCGATCAAACTTCAAAGAGACCAAAAACACGTAGTCTAGAACAGGAGTCGATTAATCATCAAAGATGATGAGGCCAAGAACACTAGTGCAACCAAACAAGGTTACATGGGTCAATGTCGATCAAAGAACGCTAGAAACCAGAATGCTTGTTAGTGGAGTTGTGGGTTTGTTGCTTAGTGCTTAGACTAGTATTATTTATGCAGTCTGATTAGTTATTAAATTGTGTATATGTTTGGAGAACGGAGTAGACACAATGTAGGGATGAGGAACTCTTCGATAACTAACTAATCATCAATTGTAAGACTCACGATTCATTATGTGCAATAGCAAGTAACCGATGAGTACAGGCCTTATATATATATATATATATATATATATATATATATATATATAATATATATATATATATATATATATATATATATAAGTGATGGCTCTTAAAGTTGAGGCCCCAAACCCAATACTGTGACATCCTGCACATATCTCACATCGGCCGTGGACAGGAGAGATTCCTGTTCATAAAGATGTCTGGCCTCTAACATCAATAACGCGTTTTGGGCGTATGGGCTGTGGATGAGAAGAGAACTTCACAGTTAAGCGTGCTCAGGTGGGAGCAATCCAGAGATGGGTGACCTCCCTAGGAAGTTTTCACCCGGACAACAAAAAACAAATCCGTGAGCTCCTTGTGGGCAAAGCGGACAATATTGTTGGTGTGAGGGGTCGGGTGTTACAGAATGGTATCAGAGCCACTCCTGTGCCGTTCGGGATGTGGGACACAGCTCACCAAGAATGGTGACTTCTCGGGCTCATCGAGGACGATGAGTCCAAACAGCGGTGTAACACCCGATTATTTATTCATTTATTTTGAAGCCGACTAAAGAAGAAAAGAAATAAAGTCCAAAGTCGAGGGATCAAACTCACCAACGAAAGAAAGTCGGGTGAGTGGGAGTATATAAGGGAAAGGGCAGCCCTACCCTCTCCCCCACACTCACAAATCAGCCAAAGAAAGAGGAGAAGAGAGAAAGAAGAGAAAAAGAGAAAAGTGTTGGTTCGGGTTGGTTCGAGTAGCCAAAGTTGTTGAGAAACGAGTCAAACCGAAGCTCTACTCGTCGTGGTCGTTTGTGTGAGTTCTAGAACCCCACTTTTACTTGTTTTCTAACGATTTTGGGGCTGGAAAACATCTGAAATCGGGTTTTTGAGCGGTGTATGTTTGACCGTTTGTGTATGTGTATGTGTATGTATGATGCGTTTGTGGCTTGATTGTGAGCTTGTGTGTGCTTGAATGGTGTTGTGGTATGCATCCCTAAGGTTTAGGATGGTCGATTTGGGCTTAAAATGGGTTTCGATGAGTTTGGAGGCCGAAAACCCTTGGCTGCAGTCGGGATGAACTGCATTCTGCATCAGCTAGGGCTAAGCGACCGACTGGAGGCCGAATGGAGGCCATACGGCCGATTAGGGTGCGATTGGGGTCCATTCGCACGATTGAAGATCCATTCGCACGATTAAAAGGCCAGTCGCATGGAGGACATGCGACTGAAGGTCTAGTCGCATAAGTGCTCATCCGCATTAATCCCATTCGCATGAGGTCCATCCGCATTGTCCATTCGCACGACTGGATGTTCATTCGCATAGGTGTTCATCTGTATTAGTTCATTCGCATGATGTTCAGTCGCATGGAGGCCATGCGACTGAAGGGTGTCCATACGTCCGAATAGGGCTTTCGCACCAGTGGAAAGTGTAGTTTGACTTCTGACTTTCGGGGAAAAGTGCAAATGTAAGTTTTGACGTAAAGGTTCCTGTAAGAGCATGTAAGATGACGATTGGGGTCTTAGAGAGCATGTTGGGCATGATGATGATGAAGTTCCATGTTTATGCTTGCCCTGTATGATGATGAACGTGTATGATATGTTCCTTATTACGATGTATGTGTATCTTTCTTGTGGCTTTACGTGTCATGTTAATGAATGAACGAAGTATTATGTAACGTAAAGTGAAAGATAATGAAAGGGGAACATAAAGTAAGAATGCATGCATTATTGAATGATGAACGAACGAAGGAAAGGCTTGCATGAACATATTGAGGTGAGCAACTCGATGGTTGCAAGAGACTCGGATAGCGTGCCATCGATGAGAATGGCAATGAGATGAGCAACCCTGTTGTTGCAACAGACTCGGATGGTATGCAATCCTTGAGATTACTATGAGGTGAGCACCCCTATGGTTGCAACAGACTCGGACAGCGCGTTATCGTGAAGTTGCCATGAGGTGAGCCACCCTATGGTTGCAAGAGACTCGGATAGCATGCTATCGTTAAAATTGGCAATTGGGGTGAGCAACTTTATGGTTGCAACAGACTCGGTTAGCGCGAAGTCGTTGGGATTGTTAATGAGGTGAGCGACCCTGTTGTCGCAACAGACTCGAAGAACGAACGTATAAAGGAACAAAAGATTATGTATGAAAGAACGAAGTATGAATGAACGTAAATGAATTATCGAAATAATGTACAGAATAAGATCCTTGTCATTCGACCTCAGTAATCGTGGCTGAGTACCACGAAGAGGGTAAAGTCTAACCGGATCTAGATTGAGAAGTGAACGATAATGTAACACGTTGAATGAGCAAAGTTAATGAACGGAATGATGAAGATAATACTGATATTATCTGTATGTACGTATGATGTATGATCGCGAACGAATGTAAAGTAAAGTATGTTTTATTATAAAACTAGAACTCACTCAGCAACGCTGACTTTGAGTGTTTCCAGTTGGCAGGTAATGATTGCTGAGGATGGCACAGGCGACTACTCAGCTCTTTTGGGATGGCATTCTTTTGATTAATATTTTTGCATTGTAATGCGAACAAGCTATTTTGTAATGAATGTTGTATTAATTTGCAAAAGCATTTACATGGAAATGAAAGATTGTTTTAGTTTTCCGCTGCGATTTTATGAAATACAAATGTAATTATACGTTTTATGTGCGATGAGAACCCAGCTGTAAGCGTTCCGGGAACGGGGCCTTACAAGCGGGTGCTTGTGACACCCTACACATATCCCACATCGGTCATGGACAGGAGAGATTCCTTGTTCATAAGGAATGTCTGGCCTCTGGTATCAACAACGCGTTTTGGGCGTATTGAATGTGGATGAGAGGAGAACTCCACAGTTAAGCGTGCTTAGGTGGGAGCAATCCAAGGATGGGTGACCTCCCTGGGAAGTTTTCATCCGGGCAACCAAAAGCAAATCCGTAAGCTCCTCGTTGGCAAAACGGACAATATCGTTGGCGTGAGAGGTCGAGTGTTACAAATGCATCCCTAAGAACTCTATGGATTTGACCGTATTTATTTAATACTAATTTGTAACTATGTTGTATATTATATTGTTGTAGCTTATGCTTATCAACTTTGCAATAAATATTCCTATTACAATTTTTTATTAAATATACAATTAATATATACCAATTATTAGCTTTTGTATGTAACTTTATTTTAAATTTTAATATTTTTATTTTAACTTAATACTTTTACATATTTTATAATTTAGTCTTAACATATTTTACTTTAAATTATGGTGTACTGTACTTTTCATATTTTTAAAAAAAATTTGTATTATATTTCGGTCAAAATTTTTATGAGTTAACATGCCACATGTTGCGTGTGTGGTTCAACGTTTTACGCTCATATTTCTTGTTTAATGGCCACCTCGCAATGCGATGGTCCTAGATTGACTTATTGTTTTATATGTTTTATGTTTTGTATGCAAGGTTCAACATTTTTATATCTACTTTTTATTCAATTTTACTTTTATTATTTTTTTTTTAATACGAGTTTTTTTAATGTTAGTAGTTACTAGCAAGTGTGCTTGATGCTACTCGGCTTAATATTCTACTTTAAATTAAATATCACATCCATACAAACATCATTACATGTCTTAAAGATAATTACAGTGAAGACAAACACTACTTACATGACATTACGTTTTCATACTTGTTATATATTAAGTCATTAGGGGTAGCATTATTGAAAAATATATAGAATCAACGTAATTGTTATTCAACTAGCTAAATTAATTTGTCCGAGCATTGCTTCGGTATATTTGTAACTAAGAAAACAATACGCTTACCCAGTGAATTCTGGTCATGTCTTGCAAAGGCGGAAAGAAATAGAAATAATAATCTCGCATTCTAACACTCTGGAATGTAAACGTATGTAGTAGTAATTATGTCGCAACGATACATCCTGAATTATAAAGTTAAAAGTATGTTATATATGATCCGGGTTGGTTTCAAATAAAGTTTATATTGAAACGTACGTAACAATACACACGTAATAATGGCGCATACTAAAGTGAGTTCAAAAATAAAAAATTATTTTATACTCGATCAATGTTGGTTTTAAACGAAACTTGTACTGAAAAGTGGATCAAAATAAGAAAGTTAATTACAACTGTATATTAAAAAAAACATTATTCTAAAAATTATTAAGGAAATACAAAATATATAAAAAATGAATTCTTAAGATGAAATAATATAAATTTAAAAGGGAAATTAAAGTTAAGAAGGTTAGCATTTGAAATGGGAATTAACTTGTATCTCATACAAATATACAATGCTTGGGAGAATTGTATAATAATACTGTGTATGTAAGTTGCTAAACGTTATTATATTATATAGTAATGGGACAAAAGTCTTTTAAACAAATCACATCAAATCTGTTTTGATTGTCGACAACACACAAACAGAGAATTTAGTCAAGTCGAAACCCATAGGTGGCGCTAGCGGCCAAACCTTCAATTAGCTGTCGGCTCCCCAGCCACAAAAAGAAAATGACATAATATAACAAATTAAACTAGCTTGTTATTTTATATAATTTAATTTCATTACTTAATTTCTATTACATGACGAAACGATGTGGCAATTTTTAAGTTTCTTTTGATTTTGATTTCTAGGTGATTCGTAAACTTTACTTATGGATGATGCTTAGGGTATGGACATGCACAAGATAGGTAGAAAAAAGACATTTGTTTAATTACAACCCAAGCATCATTTGTAATGAGGTTTATAGATCATCTAAAGAAACTCAAAACTTGCCTAAAAACCATACATAGAGTGTGAATTGTCCCGAAAGAAATTCTTATGATCGATCTGCTTATCGCATTATGTGATCAATGAACGATCCAAACTCCGTTTGAGTAACGCCCCCGTCCAAAACTGACTTTCTGACCTGGAGGCCCAATGCCGCCGCTCTCTTCCGTATCTCCTCCCCTTCGTTTGTACCCATCAACCTCCTTACCGCCTTCTCCACTATTGTTGCCGCGACCACCCCCTCTCTCCGGCACCTATCTTTCACCAAGATCCCTACTTTAAGAATATTGTTTACCAATACGGCGTTGTTTGGTTGATCAGAGTGCATGGGCCACGCAGCCATTGGAACACCCATTGATATACTTTCAGTACATGAGTTCCAACCACAATGACTCATGAATCCACCAACTGATGGGTGACCCAATATGTCCAACTGGGGTGCCCACTCTCGAACCACCAACCCTTGATCTTTAACTCGATCTTCATACCCTTTGGGGAGTTCGACACGAATAGTGTCACCACTAAAAACATCTCCTTTGTCGGCTTCTCGTACCACCCACAAGAACTTTTCACCGCTATTTTCCAGCCCGGTCGCAATCTCGATGATTTGTTGTTGCGAGAATGAAGTGGTTGTCCCGAAAGATACAAATATCACACTGTTGGGTGCTTGTTTGTCAAGCCATTTGAGGCATTGATCACCTGGACCACCATCTTTTCTCCGGACATTTGACACACTACAAGAGATATGTGTATCATAAGTTTGCTGGTTATGCGTATATTGTGTCATATTCATAGGTGAATAGAAAAGATTTAATAGACAATTTATCATACATCAATTAAGGTAACTTCTTTAAGAAATTATACTGAGTATAAAGAATTTTTCAGAAAATTGTCCGAAAAACACGTTTCAAACTAAAGGTTAATGTCCAGAAATATAAGGTTGCAAAAATTTTGTATACTTTTCCAAGAAACACGTTTCGACTCCAATTAGGGTTTTATTTTCTTTTCTGACGGAACTCTAGCAATTTTCTAACTAATTGTTTAGTTTAATTTTATTTTTTGGAGATACACCGTTCTCTAAACTTGTAAAATTTATCAAATCATGATTCAACATCATTTTACATTATGTATTAAATACTTGTGTCTCTTAAAAAACTATACAATTTTATAAGTTTAAAAGATTATATGTACGATTCTTTCGTTTAACGGCTTTGAGACTAAATTTAACTTTTATTATTCAGTTTTTTTTTAAATATTCCGCCAACTTCCCGACCACAGAAAGAATTTCCGACCAACTCTTTGTACTAAAATTTTCATCTGAAAACAATAATTTCTAATAGTGTACGACTTTGGACTCTTTAGTTGTTTTAACCAAGAATAATATACCACTAATATTGATAAGTAATAACCTTTTTAATTCTAAGGGATTGAAGGGTCCAAGAGCCCATAGTAACTTGTTTGCACTTCTTGCCTCAGTCTCAAGTAGGTCCAAGATCGGTTGCTCAATAACTCTACATGTATTGTATATGCGACCCGAGCTAAGTTTTGCGTACTCGTGTTGGACTGCAATGAACCTATTGAAATCAAGAGTGAAGCAGTCCTCAAATGAGAGGTCTTCTTTCGTAATACCATGTGGTTCGATCATCTTTCGGATTTGGTCTCCAACTTTCTTGGAGGTGTATAAAGCCGTAGAGAAAGCCGATACACTATGAAAAGTGTAAGATTCGGCATTTGGGAGAGACACAAAGTCTTGAACAACGGAACTCATGAGTGAATCATGGATGACAACGACGCGGCGCGTGGTGGTGGAGAGTTTATGGACGAGGGAGGTGACGAGAGGGTGAAGATGGGTAGCGGCTTCACATACTGGTTGTAGATGAGAGGGGAACTTGTTGGTGGAGTTAGGGTTGGGTGGAGGGCATGCAAATGGGGGAATAGGGAATTCATGGAAGAAAATGGTTGGGATGGTGTTAGGGTTCCACCCTTGGAGCCGAAGCTTCACTTGGCGGCCGTGGGGTTTTGTGCACACAAAGTGGACGGGGACGTTGTGGGCGGAGATGAGGCGGGAGAGGTGGAGGAGCTGGTTCAGGTGGCCTTGTAGGGGAAGCGGAATCATCACTACCACCACAGTATTCTCTTCAGCAACCATTGTGGGAGTCGTTCCTATAGAGTCAGATTCTAAATAGGTGCAAAGTGGTTGATGAGACGTTGGAGCTTTATAATAAGATTCACATGTGGATTAAGATGGAGATGCCGTTTTGAAAATTAACTCTTAATTTGCATGTGGTGGTCCATGTTGATTGTGATTGATTCATGACAAGTTTCTTTGTTAGGATGTTCACAAAAAAATTACCTATCAAGGCACATGCCCAAAAGACCCTTGTCTAACTAAGTAACCAAATATCTACATATCTGCATACCAAAAGGATTATCTAGAACTCAAATGTATAAAAAGATTTTTCTTATAAAGATATAACACACAAGATGTTACGCCAATGTCCATGTTACAACACGGCTATATATAGAGGTTAATGATATTGTCGTTAAGTTATCTAAAATCTAAAACATCGTCCATGAATAACACGTGATGAGCATAATACATTTTGTTTGATAACAAATTGATATCTAAATATCTTCATTGATTATGAAATACTTTTAAATACCATCTATAATAACTTTACATATAAGAGACTTTAGACTCATCACTTTTGTGGGTGAAATTTATAAGTGAAAAATAATTTAGATATAGATGTAAATAAGATGTAGAAAACAACCAATTACTCCTTGTTTAAGTTTGTTTCCAACTTATTAACTCCATATTTGATATAGATATAGATTCAATTAGCTTATATAGGTATAATAACTATACACATTAATCGACATTAATTTTGACATAGTTAATTAATGGAATACTGCATCAATCATCTTACTAAACAACTTTAAAGTGGAATCAATATGACTGAAGAACACATGATAAAATATTAATATGTCTTACCGTTGAACTCAACCAAACATTAATCTAGAAATACATGTGAATCATGAAATCTAAACAATGAAAATGATAAAAATAAATAAATAAATAAATAAAACTAACCATAATATCGGTTGTGGTCATTGGCCATTTATTCACACGTGGTGGGTTGAATATATGAAACCTGTGTACATTGGACCATCTTCAACCATATAAAATTAATAATATTGAAAGGCGATTAATAACTTATGATACACACTACTTATTAAACAAAAGCGTATTAGTGACGACATGGAAACTACCAAAATCCATTTTTTAATTACGTTTTGTAATTTTCTTCTTCTTTTGGTATAATAAAATAAAGTTAATAGTTCTCACGTCTAAGCTTTTTATAAAGATTCCCACTAAATTATCTAAAAGATTTAAGGGAATAACGTCGGTACGTTTGAGGCACGCAGTATATTGATATATGAAGCCTATGTGTATAGAACCATTTTCAACCATATGATATCAATGAACAAATAGAGATGAATAACGTACTTATTATTCACTTATTATTCGCACTACTAAACAAATGCATATTACGGACAAATATTTATCAGTAAGAGTAACGTCAGAGTATTAGACGAATCACCCATAAAATCACAAAATCCATTTTTAAGTACTTTTGAAAGTTTTTTACTATGTTAATGAAATAAGGGTAATAGTTCACATAACCAGTAGTTTTAGAAAAGATTCATCTAAATTGTTTAAATTGTTGCTGACGGAATATATGATAGTAATCTTTCAATACATTTGAGGATTATACATTTGACTAGATTCACCGAGACATTTGTTAGTGCTATGGTTCACTTTCCGAAATTTGCAGTTAATTATAACGGTAACTTTGTAAAATAATAATCATTTTAAAATTGTTTTAATTAAGTCACTCATAAAATTTTTTGTTCTAATCAGATCACTTGTAATTTTTTTGTCTCAATCATATCACTAAAGTTTGAGAATCGTTCTAATTAGGTCAGTCATAAGTTGTAAAAAAAATTAAAAATTGAAGTTTTTCAAAAATTAGCAATGTTTATAAAAAACTGAATTATTTTAAAACTTTTGTGAATTAATTAAAATAATTAAAAAAATATGAGTGATCTGATTATAACACTCCTAAAATTTTATTGAGCTGATTGAAATAAATAGAAGCATTTGTGACCCAATTGAAAAACTCTTAAAACTTTGGTGACCTAATTAGAAAGAAATAAAATACGAGTGATCTAATTAGAACGCTATTAAAACTTCTTTAGTATTCTGTGAAATTTTCCCTTAATTATAATTATTATTACCAAAGTGTATTTTTAATATATACTTATTATCTGTAACATCCATCAATTTTCAAATTATAATTTGAACCCGTTTTATTGATTATATAAATCAAGCACATCATTTAAACTACTTCTTTCATTTTAGTGGTTTTTTTAAAAAAATAATGTGTTATTTAATTAACTTTGTAAAATTGGTAATTTAAAATTTATATTTAATTTTCTATTTAATAAGTTTATAAACTTATGAGATTTTATAAATATCATATATGAAGTTTTAATTATTATAAAAATAAATATTAGACTTTAAAATTCCTATGGAATTATGAAGATGAGTATATATATAAAGATTATTCTTTTAACAACCTTAATAATTTAATAATTAATATATAACAAGATTAATAATGTTTATAATATTTTATAAATAAATAAATGGATTAATTATTTAAAAGTTGGGTTTTATAAAGAATAGTGTTAAATTGTAATCTATAAAACTTAATATAAAAGCTTTTAGCATAAAATGATAAAAATGGATACTTCAGGGACCTAGGTTGCCAACTTAAGAATCTTGAAACCAAAACCCAACCCCCTTCCCGATTTCCCGGCCACATCTCCGGCCGCGAGTCCGGCGAGCTCCGGCGAGGCCAAAAGTCTCGATTCTTCGAGTTTCAGCCACACAAAACGATTTCTAACCGTCCAAGTGAAGGTTTCGAACTATTGGATGCTTCTTAATTAAGTTTAACATCGGTTACAGGAGCGTTCGAGCTCGTGTAACCGCCGATCACTGAGTTGCAACGTTCGGGCATTAAAACACTAATAATAATCAAATTAATTCAACCCAAACGAGCATCTATCTACCTTTATTCGATTGTTATTTCCAATTTCACCTGGAAAACACAAATCCAACACCAACGAGCAACATACGACTCGCGACCTGCAACTCAACCGTAATCCATGCTCGAAGCGTTATAAACCAAATTGGAAGAGGGCTTTCACTATCAACATCATCCGAAGCTTCCTGCAAAGTTAATTTGGTTATCAACCTCGTTTACACCATGAATCAACAATCACAGTGTCGCGACTTGTTCTTAAACTTGAGATCATCAAATAGAACTCAATCATGTAAGTTTCATATATCATTAAACTCGGTTTTACATGGGGAAACAAAGCCCCATGTTTAATTCGTTAATCTGCATCATTTGGGTGGTCAATTTGATCCAAACCGATTCTAGGGTTCTTAAGAAATTGGGGGATTCTTGAAGTATTGTTTTTAACAATTTAAAACCAATTCTTCACGTGGCTTAGGCCTTTAGTTCACCGGTTAGTCACTTGTATCCCCACCTTGAGGTCTCGGGTTTGAACCCGGGCACCTTCAAATAATTTTTTAAGGCTTTTTAGCCCTTAAATTACTTATAGAAAATTTCTAATTAGTAAAAAAAAGTTTTGTAAACTTTAAATATTTTCTAAAGAGACCAAATAATTTTTTGTAATTTTTCTAAATTTAAATAATTAAAAAAATCTTTTTAATAAAACATTTTAAAGATTATTCTTGGTTATATATATTAAAATGGATTTTAATAATTAATAAATTATTAGTGATCCAATATTTCTTTTAATATTCATCGTTTAAATCATGTTATTTTAGATATTTCTTGAAACATTATGACTCAATATAAATTCTTTAATTCTTTATTTTGGGTTTTAATATTATAAAACCTTTATAAAGATTATTTAAGACATTTAAAAACTTTGGAAGATAACTTTAAACAAGTTTATATTATTCTACAAGTCATATAATTAAGTATTCAATAAATCATCATTATCAATTTTAAATAATTAATTTCTAAATAATTATTTCTTTCAACACATTATATTTAATTTTTATTTTTTTAAATAAATTAAATTATTAAATCATTCCATTTCGCTCTCAATCTCGATTAATCTATTTCGTCTTTATTTAACCAATGCATAATCGTCTCTTTTTATTATTAAAACCCCCAAATTTTCAATTGAAGCCCTAGTTCATGTTTATTCATTAATCTTACCTTTAAACTTAATCTTGGAATCTATACGGTTAGGCAACTTGTAAAGCAAATCGTTGGAGCTTCATCTACATTCTTATCATCATATTATTTACATCTTGTGAGTTTTCCAAGTGAGTTTCTCATGCCCCATTTTTACTTTATTTCACACCTTTTGGGGTGAAACATGTTAACTTTATAAATTTACACTTGTAACTATCTTGAGACTTGTAAATGCACATGCAATTCATCTTTATATTTTTGTCATGGTTATTTGTGTTAATGTAAGTCTTATATGAGATACATATTTTGTTTACAATCATTAACTATTGCTAGCCTGGCGACGTCTTAGATCTTTGGGCCTGACAAGCCTACTTGTGCTAAAGTCGATGTATTGCCGACTCCTGATGACGTATGCTTGTTCATCATGAGAACCAAGTACACTTAGCCAATCTTATATACTTGTAATCAAGTCGAGGTTTGGTTGTAACTGTATGTGTTCTACGAGCTTGCTAACTTGTAACCATGGACATGAATTGCTACTTGTAACCCTTTTACATATATATACTTATGTGTGTGTTTAAACCATGGGAACTCACCAACTTTATAGTTGACCTTTTATTTTTAACATGTTTCAGGTTTGATGTTTGAAGATCTTCTTGTGCTCATATAGGACTTGGACCTAGATTAATTGAATGTCTTATGTTTCTGTTTGTATCTTGATTGTTTTGCAAATACTTATTTGTCTTGTAATGTTTATTGAATAATGAAATTTAATATTATTTCAACTTAATTAGTTCCATATACTATGAGCAATCGTCCCACATTCGTCCGCCCCGATGATTCCGCCGTCGGTCGGGGTGTGACATTATCAATTTGATTTGTGTATTGAGGTTGTATCCTATGCTTATGATGATTTTTAAAAAGTAATTGATTTTTTACTTGTAGCTTAAAATTTTTCATCTTTTGCAATATGACCTCATAAAAATACTTATTTAACTTTTAATCCAAAACTTAAAACTTTTTTTACTTTCAACTTTGGTTCCCTATACTTTTAATATTTTGCAAAATTTTATTTTACATTTCGTTCTAAATTTTATAAGTTAACACGGCGTAACATGAATGTATGGTTCAACATTTTTACGTTTTGCTCTACGTTTTTTTTCTAAATTTTATGAGCTGGCGCAATGTGCGTGTGTGATTTAACGGTTTTATTTCTACTTTTTGCCGTTTGATAGGTTCGTCGCAACACACGGTTCGTATATCGAATTAGTTGTACCTTTCTATTTTTTACATTTCGGTCTAATTTATTTACATTAACACACCGCAACTTCAGTGTTAATGATCGCTAGTAGTGGTGTGACATTGGTGCTAATTGGAATGGTACTATGTTCCTGTCGCAACACGAGGAGCTTAATTCTGTTGGTTTCGAGCCCAAGATCATACTCATAAACTATCTCACTTTCATTACTTGCAATTCATACATATAAATAGACTAAAGGAAAACATGCAAACATGAGTTAGTGCTCCTATAAAACAGATCCACTAATACCCACTACTCAACTACTAAGACTCTTTCAAAACTAAAACTTGTTGCATACTTAAAATAAAACATGACTCAAATACTAGACCCGTGACCCGACTTGACCCAATCAAAATTAACCCAACAAATTCTAGTATTTACTAATAGCAAGGTTCGTAGAAGAAATATTGATGTACGAACACCCATGGAAACTACCAAAATCCATTTTTCAATTACTTATTGGAATTCTTATTTGCTCTTGTTAGAATATAAAAGTTAATAATTCTCATGTCCAGTCTTTTTAAAGTAGATTCCATATAAATTATTGAAGTTGTTTCCGACAGATACCATCGATATATTTTAGGGTGGTGTATTGAGTATATAAAGCCTATAAGCATATCACCATCTTCAACCACATGACATTAATGAACAAACAGACATAAATAACTAATGATTTATGATACTAAACAATCACGTCAACCGGGTGAATATTTACCGACGGTAAGACAATTATTGAAGAAAACCACCAAATTCATTTTTAGTTACACTTCAATTTTATTTTGTGCTAGCAAAATTAAGTTTATAGTTCACACTTCTAATCTTTTTAGAAAAGATTCCTCTTAAAGTGTTTGAAAGTGCATGTTTTTTACGGAATATTTGTCCTAATCGTTAGTATATTTGTGGATTACATCTCTAATTTGATTTCCACTATTATTGTTATCGTTCTTCTTCAAAAACCTTTTATGCCTCCTTTCGATGCGTATAGCTAACAGGTATTTACCGATGGCATATTCCATCGGAAAAGTATTGATTAAACACCCACGAAAACTATCAAAAATCTTGTTTTAGTTACTTTTTGGATTTTTATTCCACTGTCGGCATAGTAAAGTTAATAATATTCACGTCCAGATATTCCAAAACAAAGTTCTTAAAATTGTTAGAAAGTGTTTCCTACAGAATACTATCAGGCACGTGCGTATTGAGTGTATAAAGTCTATGTGCATAGGACCATCTTCAACCATATGATATTAATGAACACATAAAGATGAATAACTTATGATTCATACTACTAAACAAATGCGTGTCAGGGATGAATATTCACTGACGCTAAGGTCCGTCTAATCACCGACGAAAACAACCACAATCCAATTATTAAATATACTTTAGAAATTTTTTCTGTGTTAAAAAGACATGGAATCAATAACAAGACTAATTATTGAACTAGAGAAGAAGACAAAAGTGAACAACTCAAAATAAAACCCTAGTCGGCCTGTTTTGATGGAACCGAAAGGATCACAAACTACAAGACTGGAAGGCAATGTTCACAGTAGCTTTTATCAGACGAAGACGACACACTTTATCGAGCAGCATCAAGGAGCTTTTTATAGGCCTTGAGAGAAGCAAGAGATCAAAGGAAAAGAGGAAGGTAATTTTGCTCTTCTTTGGAACCATCGAACAGCAATGAGACAGCAAAGCAATCACTGGAATTTGGGGCTGCACAAGAAAGGAAATGGAGAAGCTTGACCTTATACTCGGGATAACCAAAACATCAGATAAAGTAACACTTTCATTTAATTTGACATCACCAATTATAGTCACCTTTGCAGAAGTTCCATTTGGATGTTTAACCCTCATGTTAAAATAAGACATGTCAACAATATTAATTAGATTAGCGTCAGACATTGTCATATGTGGTTAGCACCCGAGTCAATAATCCAACCATGACCATTGACAATACTAGAAATGCTAGAACATGAGAACCAAGACATATCAAAAGTACCTGCCATGTTAGCTTGCATTGGTTCTTCTGATGCTCTATCACCCACTAAGGACAATAACTTTGCAATTTGTTCACTAGAAAATGAAAACTCAGAATTTGCATTAATATTATTAGACTTGTTGAATTTTTGATATGATTTTTGAAAAGTTGGTCCATTATTTGAATTAGTTTTATGACCACTTTGTCCAATTTGTTTCTTTTTAAAATCAAAAGGATATCCAAATAATTCATAACAACGATCAATTGTATGTCCAATCATATTGCAATGAGTGCAATTCAAATTTGGATTTGGTCTCTACCAAGTTTTTTCTTGTTACTAGGTAAATTTAGGATGAAAGCAACATTAGGTGTTTTACTAGAAGAGGAACCACACTTGTGTGCTTTCTCTCTTGATACTATTGCAAAGGCAGTTTTAACAGTTGATACTATTGTAAAAGCAACATTAGTCGTATCAAAGGGATGCAAATATAGGGGATTTCCAAAGTCTAAATTATTAATCAACGTCTCCTTATTAACAATGGTACTTGATTCAACCATTTTCGTATTTTAAAAAGAACAGAAGAACAAATATCACGAGAAAATCAATGATTAAAAAAACTTTTGAAAATAAGTAGTAATCCCACCAAAGGAAATAGCCAAATTAAGTACCCAAACCAAAAGTATATATAATACTAAATTATCACACAAAAAAACAAAAAATCATATTCGAGCACACAAGTTATACAGAGAAGAAAGACAAACAAATAAATAAATACTCTACCACTTTAAATCCACCCAATTTAAGGGACTTTATAATGCAGAAAATTAGAAAGAGGTAAGTGTAAATGACTTACAAGATACTCCATTTAGGCAAAGAGGAAAAATGAACAATGACTTACAGAGAAGAGTAGAACAATAAATATGTTTCCAACTTTCGTTTGAACACCGAACAAGAAATAATAGCAGCCAGCTCACAACGGAAGAAGCTAAAACAAATCCTGAAATGCCACTAGTAAGCCGATAAACCGAACAACCTACAAAGCGAAAAACTGAGCCAACAATCAAGCCTAGTGCTCTGATACCATGTTAAAAAAGACATGGAATCAATAACAAGACTAATTATTGAACTAGAGAAGAAGACAAAAGTGAACAACTCAAAATAAAACCCTAGTCGGCCCGTTTTGATGGAACCAAAAAGATCACAAACTACAAGACTGAAAGAGTCGAAGGCAATGTTCACTGTAGCTATTATCAGACGAAGACGACACACTTTATCAAGCAGTATCGAGGAAATATTTGTACGGTAATCCATTAGTTCATTGTGGATTTGACCTCTAACTTGATTTCTACCAGATGTTTATAGCTGCTATGGTTCACCTTCGAAAATAGGCCGTAAATTTTTTTAACAACAAATGTACAACTTAATTGTTCCCAAGCCAGGACCACACCCCCAACCCCCTAAGGAGGAAACCCATTGCTGAGAAAATCCACAGACTCAACTGTAAGCATTTTTTTGTTTGGAGTAAGACTTGAACCCATGACCTCTCCTTTTATTTACATTATGGGTACCTCACCTTAACCAGTTGGGTTAAAATCATTGGTAAATTGGTTGAAATTATGTTTAATTGTCGACGCATATTATCACCATATATTTGTTGACGCCACAGTCAATTGGAGAATTAATGACAACAGTTTTTGAAAAGTTTTTGAACCTACAACATAATGAAGTTAACCCGTTTTACGTCCAACCTTTTTTAGAAAATATTTCTTCTAATTTGTTTGAAGGTATTTCTAGTGCAATACCGTTAAGCACGTAGGTTGCGTTTGGTTGAAAGGAATGGAATGGAATGAAATTAGGAAACTAGTATAATTTTCAAACAAATTATGTTTGACCGGATGATAAAATGTGAAACCCAAGAGAATGTTTCACCTCAAATTCTTTTGGTTGTGGGATTTCAAATTTCCTCTTTAGGTGGAAGGATTTTGAAATCTCATAATTAAAAGAATTTGAGGTGAAACATTCTCCTGAATTTATTTTTATTTGTCAATCAAACATAATTTTACTTGAAAATTATATTAGTTTTTTATTCCTATTTCATTCTATTCCATTCATTCCAATCAAACACAGCCGTAATGAATTAAGCATATGAAGCTTATGTGCACAAGACCGCGTTAACATATGATATTAATGAACACACAGAGATGAATAACTTATGATTTATATATGTTAGTGAAATAAAATAAAGTAGGATATCTAAGGTAACATCTAATCATTAAAAAAAATTTATAGGGTAAGAATACCATTTATTTAATATCTCATCATGTTCTTCTAGTACAAAAGTACATACACGTCTCGCTTTAAAAGAACAAGATATCGGGATATATTTTCGTCTTTATAAAAATCATAATCTTGTGGGAGATTGTGATTCTCTAAGCTTTTGAAGGGAAAATACAGAGGATTCTAAGGATGTCATTTTATATATAGAGCTGATTATAATATATTTGGTATTCAGCACAAATTAAAAGCATGAAGGACCATTTACATCCATATTCTATTAAAGAAAATTCTTATGTTCAATGCCTTACTTGTGGTCGTTGTTTTTGAAAGTGACCATGGACTCATCACAGTTGGTAAGATCTAGGTTAAGTAGTGTTTTCGAGTGCCAACTCTTACTGAAATGATTTCAAAGGGTTCAAAAAATAGCGCCCCTTACATAATACGTTCAAAGAGTTCATTTTTGGGTTGCAAAGTAGCATCCACTCATTAGTAAAACGAATGGGTTTAAATGGTTAAAAACATGGTGTGCGTAGGGATTTGGTTTGAACAAACCGAAATCGCAACAATACAATGAAATTTCATGCGTATGTGGAGATGTATATAAGAATTCTTTGACTGACACCATTGAGTTTTTGAAGAGTGATTAGTTATAAATAAATATCACACTCCCACTAAATACCCCATAAAAGCCATAAGTTAATAAAAGAACCTAATAAAAAGACTTTTAAATTGCTTTTAAAATGCAATAGGTAAAAGAAGACTAATGACTCATCACTTGAAGGATTGTCGTTAAAAACTTGGTGAGTTTTTTGAAGAATTTAAATGAGTCATGTGAAGAAGGAGTTACATAATAGAATGGGTGATGGATACATGAATTATTTTTATATTTATTATATTAAAAAAAGTTCTTTTAATAAACTTTTGTGGAAGATGTAATACAACATTTTCAAAAATATAAAAACTTGTAAGAAACAACTAAAGACCAACATTTCTATATTTGTGCTTTGATAACGTCTTTTTATTATTGTATCTTATTTTTATTATACAACCAACTTAACTCAACCCGAACCGTCTTAGCAATTTTTACATTTGCTTCTGTATAATTAGAGCATTTAAAAATAATGACTTCATTAAAATAAATTCTAGATATGTTATTAATAATGTCTCGTTAAAGATCTTTGTTACTATATAGATCTTCGGATTCTAAGTTCTTGTAATGCTTGATACGAGGTTTAAAATGTCATTAAAATTGATAATTGATAATTTCAAAAGTCATTAAAATATGATATCTACTTCATTGCTTTAGTTTTCAATAATGTTACATAAATGTCAACATATTATTATTGTTATTGATTACATATTGTTATTGTTATTGATTAATGTCATGCGTCCAGTCATGAAAACAATCTATTTGTATTCTTTTTTACGATAAATAAATTACAGTATTAGATATTTTTTATAACATAACTACTGCACATGATTCGTATTGAATTTTTCATCTAAATAATTTATAAATCGGTGAAATTTGAATATTTGGGCAAACAAGTGATATGGTATCCAAATATGATTAAACTTTCCATATATAGAATCTAGACAACCTAATCTTTTGAAAAGGTCGGTAGAGGGCTCATCGAACAACTTTCCATTTTGGCATTTGACCATGAGAAGCATGTGGCATATTGGATCGAAGAAAACCGAAAAATTAAACTTTGACTGGGTCTCAAAGTTGACCATGACCAAGAATCAATTTTGATTTGACTGGGGTTTGGGGGTGGTGGGGATTTCAAATTTGATGATCACGAGTTCGAGAGATGAATCTCCTAGTGTTGACTACTATTGTGCGGGTGTAAATCATATTGAGTTGGCAGGTATTTATTTGTGTCACGTTAAGTTGAACGTGTTAAAAATCATTTCACGTTTGGATGAAACCGTTTAACGTTTATTTGAAAATCCTATACTAATAAATAAAAATCTTTAGTGAACATGTCACTCTCCAATGGCTTATCAACATTTCTCCCCACCTCTCCTATTAATTATAAAAATTTGCTTTAATTGTTTTTATATTTTTTTGGGTTTTTTATTTCTCCTATTAAATGATATCTATAATTATTTTTGTAAATCTATACTAATAATAAAAATCTTCAGTGACACGTCTCACTATCTTATGCCTACTCAACATTTTTCTCCGACTCTCTCATTTACTAATTAAATAAATTTTCTTTAACTGTTTTTATATTCTTTTGTTTTTTTTTTTCTTTCCTATTAAATGAATTCTATAATTATTATTATAAAGTATTTTATATTTTTAAAATAAATATATGTTAAAAATTATATAATATTTCATAAATATATAATAAGAAAATTTCTATTACTAGAAGTATAACTTTAAATTTTAATAATCAGTGTATTACATGAGGTTCTAAACTATTATAATTATAAGTAATATATATGTACTGATTAGAGTCCAAAACATGACGTTTTTTTCATTTTGATCGTTTACATCCCTATAGTTTTTAAAATTTTCATCTACCCCCTAGCGTTTCTTTTTTATCTCTATTTGAGTCCAAAACATTAACAACGTAGATTTTTCTGTACACATGACCTAATATGCAAAACTATAAAATTTTATTATTTTTATACGATTCATAAAAAGAACAAGGTCACCTGATTATTTCTTTGTGGCAAGATCCTTGTGATTGATAAGATTTTCAAATCTTATTCAACCTGCAAAACTTTATCAAAATCGTGTAGATGCAAATTTCTCACGTTGTTGTTAACACTAATTTTAAAAATTTTGCATTTTTTCATTGAATCCTAAAACCACAATTTCGAAACAATGATATACCCCTTCCCAACTTAAAGTATTGCATTGTCCCCAATGAAACATTTAAGTTAAAATTCTATAAAAATAATAAATTTAAAAATAATAAGAAATTATAAGAAATAAAAAATAAGTTCTAAACTCACTTTCGTAGGAATCACGGTTGCATTTAGCGTATGTAACAAGCCTTTTAGACCCCTCGGTAGACCCAAGTGAAGTCTCATGAGGGTTTATAGCAAACATACCCATAAAGTTCTTCGAGTTGCCTCCGAGAAAGCACTAAGTTTTAAGTTTTTAGTCGGACAATACCTGATATAGTTATGGTGATTTAAGTGAACATTTGCTTACTGAATTTCCAACAAACGCTTGGTTGTTGACATGCCATTTCAATAATAGTTTCCCACTAATTGACAAGTAAGTAAAGTAGTTGTTGCGGATCCACTTATTAAAAACTTGTCCAATGTATATTTGTGTTACCTTCTTTATGTTTGTCTTCAAATCTTCTTCCCCAACTTTGGTGGTTGGAGTAATAAGCACAAAAGAAGGGTCGGGATAAACTGGATCGACATTAGGCTTTAGCTCTTTCGGAGGTGTTACTTTTCAATTAACTTGAAACCTCCTAAGTCATGCTCTGAACGACCCATAACATCTTTTGTCACATCAACATTAACCACGGTGCCACAATCTAACTCACATTACTCCTGTTTAAGTTAAGCTACATCCTTAATGAGTTGGCTAACCTACTTAACCAATCGAATGATTTTTCTCTTAACTTGTCTTTTGTCTTAATTTTCACCATCACGTTAATGATTAAATCAAGCTTAGAGTTTATTGAAACTTGAGGCTCTTCATATGTTTGCTGAGTGTATTCAGGATAACAATCATCATATTGCTCTTGGTAGCTTGATAATTATAGCATCTCGGCTTAATAATGGTTGAAATCCCACTTTTGAGCATATTTGTAATTGATGTCTTCATAGTAATATTTCTGATGTTTTGGTGGTGGAGGTGGTTTAAAGTGTGGATAATATGATGGTGTTTCTTCATCTTCATAGTCGACTCTCATATATCCATTTTCTCGTATGTATTCAAAGCACCATCTCTCTATTTTTTTCATATTTGCTCTCGAGCAGTGGACAATCTTGAACCCAATAACAATCGCTCCTGCAACAAATGCATGGATCGTAATCATTATCATAATTCCAATTCCAATCTATGATTCTATTAAACCTGTAAGAAAGTTACCCTATAAAAAAATAACTAGAATACCCAAGGTAAAGACGAATAAATTAAACAAACTAAGAAAAACAAATAATATTTTTTGATTAGTTAATTTTTACTTTACTTTCATTTTTAATTTTCTAATTTTTTTATTATTTTGAAGCTTAAACAAATACTATAACAAAAGAAAATCAATCAAATCAAATAACGCTAAGCACACTAGCTCCCCGACAATGAGGTCATTTTCATGACTCGTCGTTGGGTTCATGCAAAAACCTAATTAACCTAGGTAGCTAGAGTAAGTCAGGTATCGTATCCACGAGTAGCATGTGGTTAGTTTTACATGATGCGTTTGTTTTTTTATACTAAATAATGAAAACTGAACTATTGGCACTTTGATTGTAATAGATATTGATAAGATTAACTAAACTAAAAGAATAATTTAAATAAAATAAAACTAAAAGATGATCATACCCGTGTTTTAGGTATGGGAAGGAATTGTGTCAATTAGGTTATAGCAAATTAGAAATCACATAGACATAATTAGTTTGTTATTCCTGTTAAGTATCGTTAATTTCTTCATGGCACGTTTACTTATGTTTTCTCATATGTACATGATTACTAACTAGATAAATGAATATTAAATTAAATAGTAAAAAACTAACTCATGCCAAACCTAGTTAAATTATTAATAAACATCAATTTATGATAATGTAATAATAAATAGTTCAATGATTAATAATTCTAAGATTAATAATTTGATGAACCATTTACCAAACAACTATCCAAATTGTATCAATCAATGAGAACAACTATAAACATAAACAATAAGAGATGATCAAACAATCATATTTTAAGTCTAAATAGATAAAAACCAAGATAAACATAATTCTATCACTAACCTAATATCCGGGGAATAATTTCGGATGAAGTAACCACTCATACTCATAATCGAATATTCTATCTTGACACGGTTAATGTCTTGTGTGAACTACCAGCAGAGGCAAATCTCTGACCCCTGTTGTCGAATGTTCTCCCTGTAAACCTATATTTTGTTGCTTTTATTTTTTTTCTTGTTTCGGGGAACAAGCCCACCATATAAGTTCAGCCCAATAAGAGTTATCGATCCACAATATAGTTATAACTAGACATGGGCAAACTGGGTTTTGGGCCGGACCCGGAACTAGGTTCAAACCGGGTACGGGCCGGCCGGTTTTTTTGGAACGGGGTATGGGTGAATCCGGGTTCGGGTACGGGTCGGGTTGGGCATACTTAAAACCCTACCCGGCCTAACCGGTTAGGGTTGGTTCCGGACCGGGTCGGGTCCAAAACCGGGTACAACCGGGTTTTTTTTTACTATTATAATTGTTATTAATATTAATATTATTAGTAGTATTATTATTATGATTGCTATTACTATTATTATTATTACAATTATTATTATTATTATTATTATTATAACAACATTAAAAAAACATCTATAACTCATTAATTTATTATTTATTTATTAAAATAACTTAAAAAATACATTAACGAATCAATAACTAATCGACTATTTTCTTTGAGAGGCTTCATCAAATGCTAATTCTTCGTCGGATATACCAGAAGATACTCCTTCTTCTACCTCTTCATCGTGTACTTTACATTCGATTGCAATTTCGTCTTCAAGATTTGTTTGTCTTGTATACGATCCATCGCGTCTAAGTGGTCTTTTAAACAAATGCACATCTCCATCGCTTCCGGAGTTAATCTTGTTCTCCGTAATGATAATACCTTGCCACTAAGAGAAAACGCAGACTCCGAAGCTACCGTAGAAGCTTGGACGCTTAGTAAATCACGCGCCATAGCGGAAAGAATTGGAAATTGGGATTCCTTTCCTTTCCACCAAGCCAAAATATCAAATGCATGATAATCTTGAGTACTCATAGTTGAAATAAAATTCGTCGTACTATATATACCAAGTTCGCTTGTTGGGGCGTTACCCCTTTTACGTTTAGCCGTCTCATCCCGAACAACATTCAACATAGTCATAACGGGGTCTTTAAACGAGGTACTAGCACTTGAGGTTGATTCTCTTTGCGTAGTTATATTTACATTAGATCCATATTTATTTAAATAAAAATTATAAATAATTTTCAAACTTTTATTAAAAACTTCTTTTGCCTTAGTTGAAAAATTGGGATTTTCGTCATGTATATCCAAATTGTCATTTATCTCGTTTATTAAACATTCTACCCCCGCAACATTTAAAAAATGATTTAAAGCAGCGGCACAAGTAAAAACGAGTGGTAACTCAAGAAAATATTTTTTAAACTTGTCTTTCATTGGTTCTATCATTTGTCTAAACATACTATTTTTATTTTGAAAATTTTTAAAATTCAAAGCCATGAAATATAATTCTTGAAGCACCGAATAACTAGTGGGATAATAAACTCCCGATAATTTTGTAGTTGAGTTTTTAAACACCTCAAGAAATTCGAATAAATGTTCAATATTTTTCTAACCCAAATCCGGAAACAGGTCGGCTTCGCAATTATCCGAAAGACTATTATGAAAAGCTTTTAAAGTGCCTTTTTGTTTTAAAGCACAATCAAACATATGACAAGTCGAATTCCACCTAGTAGGTACATCCCAATTAGGCCCTAAAAATCTAGATTCTGTATCTTTACAAAGTTGTTTATAATCTTGATATCTTTTTCTACTTTTTTTAAAAACGTCGTGTAACATAAATCGAAAAGCTTTTATAAAGCTATCAACAAATGGTACGGATAGACCATCTTGTACTACTAAATTAATAATATGTGCAACACAACGAGTATGAAAAAAATCACCGTTTGCAATCGGAAGATATTTTAATTTTAATTTTTCAACCGCGGTTGTGTTGTTGGAAGCGTTATCAAATGCCATTGAAAATATTTTATTTTGTAAATTAAAAGTAGTTATTACATTACCCAAAAAGTAAAATAAATACTCTCCGGTGTGTGGATACGGAAATAGATCAAATGCAATCGTACGTTTCATCAATTGCCATGAACTGGGATCTACCCAATGAGCGGTGACGCAAAGGTACGATTCGGGCAAACCGTGTGGCGCCGACCAAACGTCACTAGTTAAGTTTACACCGGTATTTAAATTTTCAAATAATACAATTAAATCATTTTTTGCTTGCTTCCATAATTTTAAACAATAACGTCTAAGTGTAGTACGACTTACGTGAGTGTAACGAGGTTGAAGCGTCTCTCGAATTAAGTTGGTTAACCGAGGGTTGTCGAAGTGATTGAAAGGCAAAGCTTCTTGAATCACGAACTTTGCCATTCGATCTCGAACCTCATTAACGTTGTAATTAAAGATTCCACCGTCTCCACTCAATTGTGTTTGTTGCGAATCCGGATTACTTTTCAACGACTTACAAAACTTCTTGGTAATGTGTTTGTTTAAAGTCGTGTTAGAATCTTTAGCAAGTAAAGCTCCACAAAACTTGCAACGAGCCTTTACAGATCCGTCACTCAACTCAACCATATCCCAATTGCACCAAACATCCATGTTACGATTGTGTGGAAGAACACGAACGACGGTTGGAGAGTTCGATGAACCTTGACCAACGGAAGATTGAGAGTGAGCCATATTGAGATTTGAGAATAAATGAGAGTAAGCGAGAGTATTGTTTGCGTTTTTTGCGTATGTTTTTTTTTGTTTGAAGCTTGGATACCTTACCATATCAACCCACACCTATTTATACTTATTTTAGAGGCAAAAACAACAAAAAAACGGTCAAATTTGGTCCCCAACGGCTATATAGCCGTTAAAAACGGCTAAAAAAAACGGTCGAAACCGGGTCCAACCCAGGTTCAACCGGTTCGGGTCCGGTTCCGGGTCGGGTCCGGTTTCTACGAATTCCAAACACCCCAAACCGGGTACAACCCACCGGTTTTTTCCGGGTACGAACCGGGTACACCCGGCATCGGGTTGTACCCGGATCCGGGTCCGGTTCAAGTATACCGGGTCGGGTATGGACCCGGTTTTTTATGTTCAACTCTAGTTATAACAATAATTGAGCCCACTTGCTTAGTTGATAGTGGATTTATGCTGACCATCAAATGTGAGCTTCTAAACGTTGCATTGCAATCTTTCACCATCTACATTCAAGCAACTAAACAACTATTCATACTTTAAAAACGTAATTCATAATATTTAATTCCAAGTTAGATAACCTTGGGTTATATTTAATTTTATATATATATATATATATATATATATATATATATTTCAGCTTTATGTATTTCAAAGATATTTCAAATAATTAACCTTTAGTTTAGTGAAAAATATCAGTTGAACTTTTGATCTCATAAAACATTCTAACTTTAAATATTAGTCATTATGCATATATTAAGCCTTAAAAATTTATTATTAACTATGATTGATGCCTACAAATCACTCGTCTATTAATAGGGGTTACGGTGGTGGTGATGGGTGGCTTTGATAAAAAAAAAAAAGAAAGAGTGTGTGGGTGCGTGGGGTTGGGGTGGTAGTGATGAGGGTTGTGGAGGTGGTGATGTTTAATTTTAAGGATAGTTTAGTATTTTTAACAATCTTTTAACTGAAAACAATGTTATTTATCTTGACTCAAATTAATATAAAAATATAACGATAAACACTCAAATGAAGATAACATAAAACCTTAGAGAGCAAATGCCAATTTTGAAACTATAGGGATGCAAACGGTTATAATGGAAAAACATCGATTTTTTTGGAATCTCCATCTCCTCGTCGCTAGTGATGCAAATGGTAATTACTCTAAAAATTTACTAACATGGTCATTTTTCACATTTGGAACATATCTAATGGCCTTTGGCAAAACCCAAGTATAATGAGCTTTCTCCAGTCTCCTGAAACTGCATTAACATTAAACCCATCTACAAGGCCTATTTGAACTCGTTGGCAACTTACTAACTTTGCATGGTCATTGATCACATTTACAACAATGGTTTAAAAGCTATCGGATTGAATCAAGATCGGATCACTAGTCGTACTGATTAGATCAGGAGCCGGATTTCTAACCATTTTAGTTTGTTGACCCGACACTTTTTTTTCATCGGTAGTGTTAAACCTTAATCCGTAGTGTAAAGTTTTTGTCCGGTAGTGTAAATTTTTGGTCCGGTAGTATAAGTTTTTATATAAAGTATTACAAGCATTGTTGGTGAGCTTGAGAAAGAAAACATTTCTATCACCAACTTCATTAAAGGTAATGCTAGAAACGGTAAATCGATCCGTTTCTGGTTTCATAATTGGATTGGCGATTCTTCATTGAGAGTAAAGTTTCAGCATATGTTTAAATAATAAAAATTATAAGTGTGCAACGATGCAGATAGAATAAGGATTGGGGTCGTCTGCAAATATACGACCAACATTTAGAGGATAAGTGTTATCTTAATCGGGTCCACCTATCTGTTTTTCAGCCAGAACCGCACCCCCAATCCCCTCGGGAGGAAACTCATTACTGATAAAACCCCTGGCTCAACTCCGAACATTTTGCTCTGAGTGAGACTTGAACTTATAAATTTTCATTATTTACATGTCATGTGTATCTCATTTTTACTAGTCGAGTTAAGGATCATTGGTGTTTAGTATAGTAATTTAGCGCACTTCCTGACCAATCCAATATTTATGAACGTTTCATGAAACTTTTAATTTTTTGACAAACATAAGAATGAAAATAATAATTTAATCCAGTTTTAAAAACAATCATAAATTAATTAAATCCATAAATGTTAATTTATGTTAAAAGTATTTGATTGTTTTTCTACCGACTTTAAAGATATCTGATGTTAACATGTTATATTTACTCCTATCGTATTTATTGCACCCACATATAATTTTAAATTTTATATTAACTGCACTTAAAACCATTTTAAACAACAAATGAGGGCAACGTGATTGACAATGCGTGATGTTGTGCAGCTGAAGTCACGGAATTGATAACTGCATTCGTTACTCTCGAATGACTCACTTAGTTTAGACCTTCTATCTGACCGCCTATCAAGTAAGGATTTTTTATATGAAAAAGGATATATATTCTTAAAAAGTCGATGCAATATGATTACACTATTGTGTCTAAATTTATTTCAATGATACATCTAAACTAATTGCATCGTTCAGTTTCATATTGTAACGATGCGTCTAGATTGGCTGGGCCTGGCACTTGAACAACGACTATATTGGTATGCATAACTTATTTCAATGGTGCATATAAAATCACTTAGAATTTTAAGGGCGAGTCAACCATCACCTAAATATTTACGTATCACTTATAATTTTTGTTGGTGGCTTTTAAAATCTAAAATAAATGTTAATTAAAATAAATAATTACAATTTATAAGGGCTTTATGAGGAAATCATTTCCTAATTTGAGAAGAATTGAAAGATTTCAGAGGATCATGGTGTGAAGCTAATGTGGCTATGGAGGTTTTTGAGGGTCGGTAGAACACTCTCTTAACCCAAAAACAATGAATGTGTAAGTAATTTTTTTTAAACAACTCATACTCATTTAACATATTTTTATATACCATAACTAATTTACATTTGCTGTTAAAATAATTAATTTACATATCATTATCATATACGAAACTCAAACGATTTTACAAAAAATCGTATTACTTACAAATCAAATGATTTTGGTCTTCTGTAAACTTTCGAAAAGATAAAAAAAAACAAAATTGGCGGGTGATCCAAGACGATGATCGTGTGCCATAAATAAGACGCAAATTTTCAACTATCTATATATTTTGTGATATTTGTTGCATTTAATTTCATGTGCGTTTTCAAGAAAAGTTATTGTTATATTTATGTTTAGAAAAGTTATTATAGAAAATAAAGATGTTACTCTGTTTACTTCAACTAGAAACAGAGAAAAGTCTAACAATATATAATTAAGGGGTTGTTTAACAGCATGTGAATCAACCTTTTAATGGTTCAAATAATTTAATGTTTTAACATTTAATGAATCATACTGTTTGTTTTACGAGCAAATGTCTGAATTGTTCATATATTTGCCTCTTAATGATTAAGTATTATACTAATGTTAATGATTAATAGGGGTATAATACTGAATGGTTAAAAACTCTTCTTTGAATTGGTCATACATTTTGTCTTTAAATAGTTAAGTGATATACTAGCTTTTAATTATTCGGATATATTTTTAATATTTCAGCACTTAATGGTTTAAACATCTTATCAGTTCAGCATTTAATCATTCAGAAATTGTCACACATCCCCTAAAATAGATTTAGTAACATACAAAAACAAGTGTTTGGGTTTAATGTCCCCCAGCCATCACGGACGCTGACATAGAGGAGAAAAGGTAGGTGGAGGAAAAAGGTCTACAAACGCAGATGGTCTTCCAGGCCAAGGTTTGTAAGCAGTGACGAAACCAGAAGTTTTATTTAATGGGGTTACCTTTTTTTTTGTGCTCAGGTATCTCTCAACTTCACATTATAATTTTCGGGTAAGGTTAGGGTTTTATCACAAAATTTCCAATCAAGAACAACTAAAGACACTAAAGTTTATCAAACTAGTTTCAATTTTCACATGTCAACCAAAAATCAAGTTTTACAAATAATTATAAAAATTAGTGATTACTTCATATTTATCAACAAATACTATTCTCAATGTATGCAGAACTGGAAAACAAAAAATCACTAAATAACTAGAACACGTAAAATTAGACCTTATTATCAAAACAAACATGAAGCAACAATTATGCTTTTTTAAATTTTCACTAAGTTTTAAATCAAAAAATCTTTAAAGAAAGGCGTACTCGATACTAGACTTACCTCCCGCTTTTCGAAGGATCCAAGGAGGGACCAGATAGCAAAGTGATCTAGTGTAAACAATCTTATCCTATACTTTTGTGCAAGATGTTGTGTCCGTGACTACAATTACAACAACCTTATCAATTGCTTCAAAACTACTCTCTTTAAGTTAAAATACCTAAATAATATAATTATCAAAATACACACAGCAAAAACATCGAGAGAGCAAAGAGCTAAGATATTTTAAATTTAAAAAAAAAACTAAAATATATAATTTAAATGAATAGCAGCAACTGAACTTGTTTTTATTTCCACCAAGTTTTACATTGGGATCACTTTAAAAAATTGATTGAGGTCAAAATATAATCTATTAAACATAGTCTATATGAAACACAAATACGAGTGGGGTTTACTTTACCCCTTCTTCGTTACCTATCTCCGCCCGTGTTTGTAAGGACCACTATACACGACTTCTTTAAGAGGCAGAGAAGAGAAAAAACGACTTGATGCATAAGTTTAGAAGGGTCTTTTAAATTTTGTTTGTGAGATGCATTTACATATATTAGACCTTTATAAGTTTAATCTAAGAGCATTTTCAATAGGGCGTCACATCATCCGTATTTTAGACAAAGAACCATTGGGGGAGTTTGTTTTTGAAGGTAGAAATTTATAGAGATGAACACCCAAAAACATCTAACATTTTCAGTTTTTAAATATTAGTTTAAGTGTTGAGCGTTTTAAGTCAATCTCATGTGCCTGAACAGTACCCAAGTGCCTAAACAGTGCGCTGGAACGGTGCTCATGCACCCAAACAGTGTTCATGCGCCCAAACAGTGCTCATGCGCCCAAACATTGCTCATGCGTCTGAATAGTGCACCTGGACAATGCGCATGTGCCTGAATAGTGCTTATGTGCCTAAACAGTACTCATGTGCCGGAACAGTAAATTTAATTTTTATTTTTAATTTTTTACAATTAATTATTATTTATTAAATTTAAAGTTTAAATTTCAAATTTTAAAATTTTAAAATTTTCCTCAAAAGGTATTTAAGTTTTATATTTTAAAATTTTAAAGTTTTAAAATTTTCATCCAACTAAATATTTTATTTATATTTTATATTAATATGTAAGATTGATATTAAAAAATAAATGTAAAAGGTGATAATGATGTGATAATGCTTTTAAGTTTTTTTAAATTTTATCATTAAAAAAGATTTTTGAGTTTTTAAAGAATGAGTGTTTTTCTAATGTGCTCCTGGCTAGACAGATTTTTAGATGTTTTTTTAATTTCACAATTGGTGATGGTTTAATACAATTTAACAAGTTATTTGATAACTTAACGTGTTGACAGTTCAATTATTGAAAACTTTGACCATGTATTTATGTTTACTTGATATTTTTTAACTTTTAAAGTTTTGTTTTTCTTAGAATGTGATAATAAACAATCATAACCGAAGCTTAATTATCAACTTCTAATGATGTCTTGCTTTTTTAGTCTGATTTGTCTTAAGTTCAACTTTTAATTTTTCAATATTTTTATTTTATTTTTCAATTATATTCTACATTAAACCTGAGACTCAAATAGATTTCTCTTACATTTTAAACATATCCTTACATGTTTATTTTTCTGGTGCGTTTATTCTTATCAAAAAAATTATGTTTCTTAAACACTCTATTACGCAAAAACATAACGATCTTTAAAATTTCAAATATACCATTACAACTTACTTAGTTTTACATATAATCATCCTCCTAGTATATAATGATAAACAACCCACCCCTCGTACCACTATCACACTTTTTCCCAACTCATGGGCCATGATATTGTAGTGGTGGTGGTGCCTTTTGTAGCACAAGGTCATCTCAACCAACTCCTTCACCTCTCTCGCCTTCTCTCCGGCTACAACCTACAAGTCCATATCGTCGGAACCGCCACTCACAACCGCCAAGCGAGGCTTCGTATCCACGGTTGGAACCACAACACAAACATTCACTTCCATGAGTTTGAAACACCCAAGTTTGAATCACCTCCACCAAACCCTAATTCCACCACCAAATTCCCATCACACCTAGTCCCATCATTCAAAGCATCATCGAATCTTCGCGAACCCTTCGCGAAGCTACTCGCTGGTGTTTCAAACACCGCGAGACGAATAGTTGTTGTTCACGACTATCTAATGAGCCCAGTGGTTCAAGATGTGGTTTTATATCCAAACGTAGAAGCCTATGTATTTCAAGCTGCATCAGCTTTTACGACGTTTTCATACATATGGGAACAGAAAGGAAGACCATGTTTAGATGATGATGAATCATATACATCACTTACAAAGATACCAAAACTTCAAGATCTTATCCCACAAGATTTTCTTGAATTCCTTTATACTCAAGTTGACTGCAAGAAGTTTAATTCAGGTAATATTCATGATACTTGTAAAGTATTTGATGGTAAGTTCATTGATTATCTTTCAAAAGAGGGACTTTGTGGTAGCACAAAGCAATGGGCACTTGGTCCCTTTAATCCAGTATCGATAAGCAATAATGAAGATGCTACAACACGCCATGAGTCACTCGAGTGGCTTGATAAACAAGATCAAGACTCAGTGATATACGTTGCATTTGGGTCGACAACTTCGTTCTCCGATGAGCAGATTCGAGAGCTTGCAGTTGGACTAGAGAACAGTGGACAAAAGTTCATATGGGTGCTACGAGATGCTGATAAAGGTGATATCTTTAAAGGTGATAGTAGGAAAATTGAATTGCCAAAAGGGTTTGAAAAAAGAGTTGAAGGAAGAGGTCTAGTGGTGAGAGAATGGGCCCCACAGTTAGAGATATTGGCCCACGTCGCAACAGGAGGATTCATGAGTCATTGTGGTTGGAACTCGAGCATTGAAAGTATCACAATGGGTGTTCCAGTTGCAACTTGGCCTATGCATTCAGAACAACCAAGAAACGCTACGCTAATAACCGAAGTGTTAAAGATTGGTGTCGACGTAGGGGATTGGGGGCGTGATGGTGAGGTCGTATCATCTTCGGTTATTGAGGAAACTGTTCGTAAATTGATGGAGTCTGAGGAGGGTAACGAGATGAGAAGGAGAGCTAAGAAGATTGGTGAAGATGTTAAAAAGTCTTTGGAAGAAGGTGGTGTTACACGCATGGAGATAGATGCTTTTGTTTCACACATCACAAGACAATAGATATGTTAAAGTAAGAAGATAATAATTTTTGTTTAAGCAGTGTATGCTCAAACATATTCTGTCAATAAAAACTGAGAAAATATGTTTTGAATTTGATAGCAACAATATAAACTGTAATACTGTAACACTATAATTTCATACAATTACATAATTATATATTTGTTTCAAACAATTGTGGTAATAAAACGTGTTGCGTTTATACTGCATGTTAAGTGTTTCATTCTGTAAATGAGAGGTAATAAAATAGATCAAGAGTATATTAGTGATCCCTTTAAGAAAATTAAGTAGATATTTAGTCAAAAGTAATTTAAATATGTCAATTCATGTTATCCTTTTCATGAACTTTGACTATAAACACAAAAGAGATTTAAATACGATGTATCATCTTGCCTTAATTAAACGTTAGTGCATTTGTCATACGTGTCATTATGTAGAGGAGAAATTAATGTGTTTTTATATGGCATAACTATTACAAGATAGTGACATGATATAATTATACTGATATCTTTATATGTATTATATAACTTATAATAAAAAATTAACTATGAATGCATATGATTTTTTATAGCCTGTCTATTTAAGCAGTAAGTCTGTATATATAAACTAGATGTCGTTACATCCTTTAATCTTGAATTACAATAAATTTATAAACTATTAACACATACCAATTATAATAAAATTTTAAAATCAAATATTAATTTTAAATTATTTAACATCTTTTCATAAGTTATAAGTAATTGTTAATTTTGTTAATAGATAATGATTAAATTAATAATTTCAATATTAATGTTAACAATTTTTTGTTTGATTAAAATAAAAGTTATGTCATATTTTCTTTCGAAATAAAGTTTTCTTTTTAACTAATTTTAAAACTCATGACATTATTCATATTTTCAGTAAATATTATTTTTAAAAAATCTTACATTGATATGACTTTTACTCGTCATTTATAAACCTTAATATCGTTACATAAAAAGTATTACATCTTTATAAACAATTAGTTTTTAAGTTAAATTGTTCATTATCTTAGTTGCGTATCATTATTACACTTTTAAAAGCTTTATTAATTTTTTTTATTATTTATATATTTCTCCTCATTTTTCTTCAACCATTCTACATTTATTTGTTTCTATTGTAGAACGGCATAATCTTTAATATTATTATATTATGATAATTTTTTTATTATATTTATCTCTTCAACATCATATATATCACATACATGTTACTATAAGTTTATATGAAATTATTTACCCATGTGTCATCTAAAGTATTTATCAAGTTGCGTAACACATAGATTGCTAACCTAGTGTTTTTATATATGAATAATTCTCAAACAATGCGTATTCAATATAAAAATGATAAGATTTTAAATTTTCATACATTGTAAAACAAGAATCAGCGACGGACGTTTTCGTCAGTAATTAATTTTTAGAGAAAGTAGTTTCTTAATGGTAAGATGTATTCATTAAAACAATTAGCAAGGAGCTACAAAATGTACATACACTAATATGAAAAATGAAGTCAAATACATATTAAAAGAGTTCCAATTGATCATTCCATCGACACTAGCTTCTTAGATTGATTTTTAGTCCATAGAAAAGTTAACGATTTAATCAACCTTAAAATGCCTTCCACAGTTTTCTTTTTATATTCATGGAGTCGTTTGTTTCTCAACCTCCATAAAACCGAACAAGGTATTAGTAGAATTGCATGGATTTTTTTATTCCTTGTTTTGTCTCACGGTATATGATTGAGTATGTTGTAATGGTATTTTAAGTGTTTAAAATTTAATTAATAAATATGATTACTCGTTTTATGCATTTGAATATGTTGAATAAGTTAAGTAGGAGTTGAAAGTGATTTTGTAGCTAAAATAATCAAGTTGAAAACTTACATGGTGAAATAAGTCATTGGATGGGTCAAGAAATAAATATTCAAAGTATAGCAGAAAAACTCTCACCGTAGTCTACTGTAGCCAACGTAGACTACGCTAGCTTTAGTTTTAAAACAACAGAAAGCACCCCCAGCGTAGGCTACGCTGGCTGGCGTAGCCTACACCATGGCATTCGTGGAACACCTATAAAACTGTATTTTTTGTTATGTTTCACCAACCACTTGCCCGTCATTCGACCTAGGATGATTTGATACGAATTTTGGGAGTTTCAAGACATGAAATTCATCATTCCACATCTTTCTACCAATATACAATCATCCGGTATGCATTCAACAACTGTTTGAAGATCATTCAAGAATGATAAGCAACTAATTTTCTCGTGATCAACTTCAGGTAATAGGTTTTCTATTATTAGGTTTACGATTGTGTTGGGATTAAACAGAACCCGTTACGTTCTTTTATAAGTTTAACTTGTAGTTTGATTATTTAAACAATTGTTTTATTTAACCTTTACTTAAATATCATATGAGGTTATATGAATCGTGAGTTTGTAAAGTTTTTGTTGTTAATAGAATTACTGTGTATTAAGACCTATTAAGTCTTAATTATCAATATTAATCGAATTGGTATTGTGTATTAAGACCTGTTAGTCTTGATTATCAATATTACTTAATCTTTGCATGTATACAATCCCAATTAAGGATTGTCCATCAATTTAAACTAAACAATTACTGAAAATCAAACCTGGATCCCGGAGTGGATTATTATTTCCGTAATTGTCTTTTTAATCATGTTTGATTATTTCTAATTTGTTTTCTTAGTTAATTTGTTAGTCATTCCAAAAATTCAAATTTCATAGCCCAGAGGCAACAATTCATATTTAGTGTTAAATCAATTTCTTATAAATCAAAGTACAATACACCAATCACTAATTTCATGAGAATCGACAACGCTACTTACCCTAACTAGTTAAAGGTGAATAGAAACACACATTTAACATCTTATTTGATTGCTATTTTGATATCAATTAGTATGATATTATCTAATGACAATAGGTCTTTATAAAAGAAAGCAAAAATTATCGGATTTTTAACTATGAGCTTATTATAAACTATACATTGCTTGCAACAAAACAAAAAGACCGGGAGTGCTCATGTCATTCTAGCAATCCATTACACAAGAGACAAAAAATGGAAGAGATTTTGATACCTCTTCTAGATAAGGCAAGCATGATTGGTATTTTCCCCATGTTTGCTCTCCATTTAAGAATATTTACTTTTGTTAGTACCTCATTGTTCCATTCAAAGCTTTCCACCTCATTCCCAAAATTTTGATTATCAACATTGTTTCTAATATTACTTAAGTTAAATTCCATTATGCTCTCATTCTTGTCAATCCGAACCCCATCTATCTAGGGGTTTACTTTCCCCTAACATGACATTGCAAAGAAACTAATAACACCAAACATACTTCGGAACATCCTCTAGCAAAGGTACTTAGTCCTCAATTGGGGAGGGGACGACAGCCTCCGACGAATGGTCTCCACTATCCATGCTTAGGCAGCGGTGCAACGATACTTGGAAGCTGCCTTTGTGGATAATGGGTTTCCTCCCCCAACCATCCTACGTAGATACCCCGAAATCCAGACCCCAATCCATAGCCCTCAAGGCTAAGCTCCTCCGATTACCTTTGCCCCAAAGCGTTGTTTCCCCATCTCCACAACTAGATAATATCATTTCCATTCCGTTCATAACAATTTTCTATGAGAATATCTTTGCTTTGTTCCAAGCTAAAACGAGAGGGGAATGATACGTATAATGGGATATTACCTGCCCATGTATCTATATAAATTTCATTGCATTGCCTTTACCCGTCATTGATTTGAGGGATGAATTTAGGCTGATGTTCGGGAGGAGAAAATCATCTTTGATCTTGGAAATAGTCTTCCACACACCAGTTATTTGAATTTTCACTAGAAAATTAGAATACATAGCCTAAGGTTGATTGTGAATATGTGACACCCTACACATATACCATATTGGCCTTAGACAGGAGAGATTCCTGGTTCATAAGTAATGTATGGCCTCTAACATCAACAACGTGTTTTGGGCGTATTGGCTGTGGATGAGAGGAGACTCCATAGTTAAGCGTGCTCAGGTGGGAGAAATCCAGGGATGGGTGACCTCCCTGGGAAGTTTTTACCCGGGCAACCAAAAGCAAATCCGTGAGCTCCACGTGGGCAAAGTGGACAATATTGTTGATGCGAGGGGTTGGGTGTTACAAAATGGTATCAGAGCCATTCTTGTGCCATACGGGGTGTGGGACATACCTCACCAAGGATGATGACTTCTCAGGCTCATCGAGGACGATGAGTCCAAACAGGGAGTGCTTGTGACACCCTACACATATCCCACATTGGTCGTGGACAGAAGAGATTTCTGGTTCATAAGGAATGTCGACATCTAACAACAACAACACGTTTTGAGCGTATTGGCTGTGGATGAGAGGAGAACTCCACAGTAGCGTGCTCAGGTGGGAGCAATCCAGGGATGGGTGACCTCCCTGGGAAGTTTTTACCCGGGCAACCAAAAGCAAATCCGTGAACTCCTTGTGAGCAAAGCGAACAATATTGTTGATTCGAGGGACCGGGTGTGATAGAATAGAAGAAATCATTTTCTTCTAGAGAAAATTAACTTCTTATATAATTCTCCAATGCCATTTTAAGAGCAATGAGAGGTTAGCAGCATAAAGGGATCTAACACCAAGCCTACCATGATCTTTTGATACCACCACCTTTTGCCATTTAACTTAGTGAATCTTCTTTTTGTCATCACTTCCACCCTATAAGAATTTTTTTCGAATACTTTCTAATTTTTGCAAGACATTTTTCGAGGGGTTTTAAATAAAGAGAAAAGATATAGTGGTATGCTTGTGAGAACCAGTTTAATTAACGTTAATCTCCCACCAAAGTGTTTTGTTTTTCCAAAGTGACAATCTATTTTTAAAAGAGTCAACAACTGGTTTTCATGATTTTGAATAGACATATTTCCCCAATTTGAATCCCTTATCATTAAAGGGAAGTTGTCTAGGTTTACACCCGATAATTACCACCAGGCTTTAAATTGGGTTCTTTTGACCCCAATACCATAGAGATTGCTCTTATCCAAATTAACCATCAACCCAGAAACAAGAAAGAAACATCGCAAAAATTCTTTAAATATTTGTAACATTTGTCTTAGACCATTTGCCAATGATTGTTTTCGACGGGTCTTACTAGTGGAAAAGTTAGCAACAATTTACCAACCGTTACTACAAGTCTCAACAGCTCTATAATCTCTAATCCACATGAGTTGTCTACAAGAAAAACATGATGGATGCTTTTAGTTAGATTTATATTAATTTCTATGTTTTAAGTGATTTTGGATGTAATTATAAATGAAAACAAAACTAGGAATATTAAAAAAAATAATTTTTTTTAGATTTTGCATATATTTTTGCTATGAATGCATGATTGAAAGTTGTCACAAATATTAAAAGTAAAATAACCTATTAGTTAAAAAGCCAACTTTTATTGTTATTTTAAATCAATAATTCAGAAAACAGCTATTTTTAAATTTTCATAAGTGATATATGTCGTGAAACTATTACTCACATAGAGGTTTCCAGCAAATCTTCACCAAGTGTAGCCACATTCAGTGACAAAAGATTCTTTTCGGGTCCCTCCATTGATGAAAGTCATCCGTTTCGTAGTGAATGGATATGTGGTTCTATTGCGGCCGCGCGTAGCTACTGATGTAAAATGAGGCACGGGCGATGTTGCCTCAAAGCTAAATATGAGGCAGTGAGTCGTAGCTTTAGAGCTGAATACGAGGCATCGAAGGTGGATATGAAGCTTCGAACCCATAGCTCTGAAGGTGCTTATAAGGTCCCTCATCTCTAGCCCCATAGATGGATACAAGGTTTTGTAATTGTAATTGTAATTGTAATTGTATTGTAATTGTAACTGTAACTGTAACTGTAACTGTAATTGTAATTGTTGCTCCTAATTTACCTATAAATTAAAAGGTATTTACATTTTAATTAACTCACATATCAATGTATAGTTAATACACGCAAACAATAGTTCTTTAACAGCATACACATGTTAATGCCTAGTGATCTAAGCGGTAAAAGCAACCATCTCCATGCGTGTGTTAACACCACCATCGATCACAACTTTTAACACATAAATTAAAGTACTTTAACTATTTTCACTAATTTATTTCTCTAGTGATATGAGCAACAAAGGCGTCTATTTCCATACGTGTAACACCACCTTCTTCCATAGACCGTCTAACATCTTCACCGATCTTCTTAGCTCTCTTCCTCATCTCGTTACCCTCCTCAGACTCCATCAATTTACGAATAGTTTTCTCAATAACCGAAGATGTACGACCTCACCATCACGCCCCCAATCCCCTACGTTTACACCAATCTTTAACACTTCGGTTATTAGCGTAGCGTTTCTTGGTTGTTCTGAATGCATAGGCCAAGCTGCAACCGGAACACCCATCGTAATACTCTCCATGCTCGAGTTCCAACCACAATGACTCATGAATCCACCCGTCGCAATATGGGCCAATATCTCTAACTGTGGGGCCCATTCTCTCACCACTAGACCTCTTCCTTTTACTCTTTCTTCAAACCCTTTTGGCAATTCAATTTTCCTGCTTTCACCTTTAAAGATGTCACCTTTATCAGCATCTCGTAGCACCCAAATGAACTTTTGTCCACAGTTCTCTAGTCCAATAGCAAGTTCTCGAATCTGCTCATCGGAAAAGGAAGTTGTCGACCCAAATGCAACGTATATCACCGAGTCTTGAGCTTGTTTATCAAGCCACTTGAGTGACTCGTGACGCGTTATAGAGTCTAATTCGTTATCAGTTATCGACACTGGATTGAAAGGACCAAGTGCCCATTGCTTTGTGCTACCACAAAGTCCCTCTTTCGAAAGATAATCAATGAACTTACCATCAAATACTTTGCATGTATCATGAATATTACCTGAATTAAACTTCTCACATTCCACATGAGAATAAATGAATTCAAAAAACTCCTGTGGGATAAGATCTTGAACCATAGGGATCTTTGTAAGTGATGTATATGATTCAACATCATCTAAACATGGTCTTCCTTTTTGTTCCCACACGTATGAAAACGTCGTAAAAGCCGACGCACAATTGAAAACATAAGCTTCTGCATTTGGATATGAAACTACATCTTGAACAACTGAGCTCATTAGATAGTCATGAATCACAACGACTCGTCTCGCAGTGTTTGAAACGCCAGCGAGTAGCTTCACAAAGGGTTCGCGAAGATGAGATGATGCTTTGAACGATGGGATAAGGTGTGATGGGAATTTGGTGGAGGAATTAGGGTTTGGTGGAGGTGATTCGAACTTGGGTGTTTCAAACTCATGGAAGTGAATGTTTGTGTGGGAGTTGTGGTTCCAACCGTGGATGCGAAGCTTCGCTTGGCGGTTGTGGGTGGTGGTTCCGACGATATGGACTTGTAAGTTGTAGTCGGAGAGAAGGCGGGAGAGGTGGAGGAGTTGGTTGAGATGACCTTGTGCTACAAAAGGCACCGTCACCACCACAACACCATTATCCATTGATATGGTGGTGTGATGATAAGATGATGGTTCATCTATCATATAAGATCTTTTGTATTCGATGCGTTTTAGAAAAATACACTCAGTAAAAAGTTAAAGGTTCAAATTTTACGGTAAACAAAAGGTATAGATTTAATAGCAGGAATTAATATGCGTTAGTCGTTCTATAATTATATCTTATATATACTGGAATTCTGGAATGGATGTTTTAAATATTCATTATTGTTTTGTTAATAAGGTGTAATACACACATATGTTAATGGACAAAAGTTTGCCGTCTTGAGTTTGTAGTCTTCTAAAACGACATACAATAATAATATTTAATTTGGTAGTAATTGGTAGCGATCAGAAGACAATAGTATATGGTCAAATCCTACAAAATGTTAAACTGTCATTCTCGCATTTCTTTTTCATGAAAATAACTTTATTAATTTATAAGTTAAGATTTTTGTGGTTAAATTCGAAGAATTTATTAAAGCAACTTAAGAATTGTAAAGTTTAAGGAAACTTTAAATTTTAGAAGTGTATATATTTTATAAACCCAATGGGTAATTTAAGATAAATAACAAAAATAATTATTTTCATAGATGCGTTAGACATGTACATCCATTTTAGAACAAAATCAGATAATAGTACCTAAACGACAACTCACATGAGTATAAAAAGTGGAAATACGGTGGTGGACTTTGAAAAATTTTCTATTGGGCCAGGGTAAGTTGTCTATGGATAAATATTATTTTTTTTCGGTATAGTACGGTCCGGTTCGAGTTGGGTCGGGTGGATCACACAATAAATTTTAGTTTTCAAAGTAATAGTATATTTAACACTTGAGGTGCAAGCAAACCAAGACGACTTATAAGCGACTGGGGATCTGCTCATCAAAAGCTTGAATCAAGTTGAGCTCAAACAAGCTTAAGTCGAAGCTTCACGTATAGAACTTGAGCCAGCTCGTGAGCATAAACGAGCTTGTTATTTATATAATCTACTAAACATATATATATATATATATATATATATATATATATATAATTATTATCATATACAAAATTATGATATAAATAATTAGTATCATATATAAAATTATGATATAAATAATTAAAAAATAAACATGGGAACCTGAGCCAATCTTGAACTCACTTAAAATAAAACTGACAGAAGCTCAAGCCTCAACCAAATTACTCTAAACTATGAATTTACTAATCAATATATTAATATTTAATCTAGTAAATAATTAACTAATATGGTAATGTGAATGAACAATTGTTTTTAATATATTACTAGATTTAAATTCTGTATAAATGTTAATCGTTAAATATGTGTTAGTTAGGTTATAATAGGTTTATATTTGTAAAACTTAAATTCTCAAATTGTTTTTCTTGGGTGTGGGTGTCAAAACGCGGTATCAAATCTATCGAGATTTCGGTGTGAAAATTTCTCGGAGGTCGTTGTTATGATTTTTTTTACGCTAGATCGGGATTAGATCGTATACATGCTAACCCAAAAAAATTCATGAGGTGCGACCGTTCCCCTACCGACACTTGAGTGTATTGTGATATACAAGGCCGGTGAAATAATATTTTGTATTGAGACACACAAGTAGAAAATGTGAATACTCAACTTTTATTCGTGTATCGTTTACTATATGTAAACAGAAAACGAATGATGCAAGTAATTCAATCCAATTCATGTATACTCTACTATGGGTTGATAACAATTGTTTTCTAGGGATGTGTGAGTATTATATTAGAATCGCTTATGGGCTATCGAAAAGATAATTTCTAGGAATACATGAGTTAAAAAAGCATAATAATTTCTAGGAATACATGAGTTAAAAAAGCATAATAATTTCTAGGAATACATGAGTTAAAAAAGCATATACGTGAGTCTGATTCTCATATTTTATATCGACAAACGAAAAGACATCTACATATGTAGTTATGCACAACTAAAAAAGCAGATAAATTTTATTCATTTATCTGTTAACTTAGCATATTTTTAAGCATTATAACCAGACGTACACAATTATAATAAATAAACGATCAAATCATCAATTCGAAATTCGATTCAAACTTTCAGATTCAAATTAGATTTGATTTGAAGTTTTTATCGAATTCGAATTGAATTTCGAATTTGTGAATTTCAATTCGAATTGATTCAAAATTCGAATTAAAGTTATACATATAGTTTTATATATATACATATAATATAGTTATTTATTGTATCTTCATCTTCATCAAAATTGATATCATAGTTTAAAATTGATTTTTTTTAATTTCATCATATTTAATCTCATCAAAAAAAATTCCGCTTATCTCTCATATTTAATAATTACCTTAAGTACTAATAACAATATTTAACTTTTATTTAGATTAAAGTGTATTTTTTAATAAACTAAGAAATATATCAACTTATTAATGTTTTATAAATTTTTTTAAAATAAGAAAATTTTCTAAAACATCAACTTTTTTAACAATACAAAATAGTTTAAAATTGATTTTTATAAGCCAAAATATTTAAAATCGGGAGTTATAGAAAATGATATTTAATTAATACAATATGTTTGAAACGTAATTACTTTTTTTTGGCTTAAAAATGTTAAAAATAAAATCTTAAAAAGTTGATATCATTATTTGATTACTTATATAGTTTTTAGCTATATGTAATTTTAATCATAACGTATTTTGGAATATCGTTTTATACTTAATAAAATTTGATTATATTAAATATATTATTTATTCAACCCTCATGTAATACATGTGTTTAGTAAAACTAGTATATATATAAATATGAATTATGCATACATATATCTATTAAGTTATATGTTAATACTTTACATTTATGTGTCTAGTTTCCTAACCTTGTTTTCTTCTCTAGCTATTGTATACAGTAAATGTTATTATTTTTTAAAACTAAAACTAAAATAATTATTTTTGATATATTTCGAATTTGATTTGAATTCAACAATCAACGTCAAATCAAATCGAATACAAATGGGGTTTTGAATTGAATTCTAACACAAATAGAATCCAGTTTAAATACATAAAAATTAAAAAGTTCAATTCGATTAATTCAAGAATTCGAAATTAGATTTGTTAAAAATTTCTACCCTTCATCATTTGGTCCACTAATGAACGAAAAATCTCACTAGTTCACCAAATCTAATAAAATTTATTTCAAGTAAAATAGACTTTAATAGTAGCCATGATATATTTTTTCTTAATGTATCAAATATAGCAAATAAACAATATTATAAAGTCAAAAATGTGATACGCATATGGACAAGACATGCCACTACTCATATGATGCGTTGCATACACCATCTTCCGCCTCCTTACTTGACCGCTGCCACCTTGAATCTTTACGATGAAAATAAAATATATGCACTAATTAAAAACCTTAACTATTTAAGACTTTAAAAACCAATTAAAAATTTAAGTCCACATCATGTGTGTTAATAAATTTAACAAGTTTATAATTAGCATATATTCACTTGAATATTTTATAAGTTTTGTAATATTTGATGTATGGTAAAAAAAGTATTGAAAAATTCAAAGATAAATTAATGCATCAAATCTATGTATATTAATATAACACGTAACGCAATAGAAAATCTTAGTTTTTCTCTTCTCTATCTAATAAATAACTTTATTAAAATACTAATGATTTTATTTAATTCATTTTAAGATTTAATTATATTTTTTAATAATTAAGAAAAGAGATTTTTTACCAAACCGAACCGTGCACACACCTACAAGAAACCTTACCTATTATGTTTTAACTATTTGACATGCTACTTTTGCATTAGTGTTTACCCTAGTTTGTCTCATACTAAAACTCAACTAGTCACTTGAAGATCATACATTATCAAAATGCGATAATACCTTTTATAATAATTGAATTCAATGTATCCATTATGCAATCGAATTCAAATACAAATTGCCCTACCTTCTTAAATGTAAAAGACATCAAAAATAACAACAAAAAATGCTTTATTCTGCTATAATCTTGAAGTCCTGAAATGTTGAAGGAGGCAAAAGAGTGATTCTTAACAACTCCAGCATGAAATAACAAAAAGACCAGATACTAAATGCTATAATCATTTCATACCACAATCAAGAACATGCCTGTATAATCAGGCAGATTGATCGGGCCGAAACTGAAAAAAAAACCAAATTTTGAAAATGATAGTTATATAAATATGTTGATAATGGTGGTGTTAATGTGTTTATTACTTGGTGTGATTAAGGAGTTTGATTTCTAGAAGAGGTCAACTTTTTTCTTGGTCAAATCTTGCTTCCATTTTGGTAACTTATAGAAATCCTCTCTGTCATCCCAAGCACAGACTCAAATTCTTCAACAGAAAGATAAGCCTGAAACATACAAAACCGAAATTAAGACAACTGAATCCGTTCATTCAAGTGTTTGTGTTCGTTCATTTGTTTATTAAAGTTAACGAACAAACAATAACAAACCCCATTTTAGTTCGTTGGTTTGTTTACAGACATAATGTTGGTATATAGAAACTTCCTAGATTATGTTATTTGAGAAATTCATTATCGAATGATACAATTTTTGTTATAAAGAAAGTTGCAGGCCAGCCCGACCAACCGAAACCAAACAATTGCCCTGTCTACTGTGTTACCGGCCAGCTGGCCTTATTTTATCGAATCAATTAGCCTTTTATTGTGTAAAAATACCTGACATTCTAATTATTTATAAAAACTTTTTGGGCATATAAAAAGAAATAACCTGTTTTGACGCGAACTGTTTTAATCCTCCTATTTTTCCACTATAATCAGAAGCAATTATATAACTTGAAGAAGATTTTTTTTGGAGAACTAACCTCTCTCCTCTTAAGATCGATATCAGGAGCAGGGTCCTCTGACTTAACCCTGACTTGTTCATAGCTGAAAGTGGATTGACTTGATAAAATACCATTTTCGTCCTCCTCAATTGCCACTTTTGGTTCTGAATCATGATCTTCAGGAATGGGTTCGGTTGGTTCCACGGGTTCTTCAGGGGCTTCCTCTGCAGCATGCATTACACACAATTAGCACACAATAGATAATGAATTACAACTTTCATAATGTTTTTTTTGAGGCATCCCTTGAAATTTGACCCATTTGTCTGTAAATGGGTACAAAATGAAAGCAAAATACTTCATATAATTAAACAGGAACATATCATTTGTCTTAATATAAACTATTAAATTATGATTTTCATGAATTACGGTGATTATCTTGTGTCACACATTAATTATTACTTATATAAATTAGAAGGGGGATAACTATAGTGTTTACAGGCCGGCCCGGACCAACCAGGCTCGACCCATTTCGAATACCAGGTTCATCAGCAGGAGGTTCATCGACTTTGGCCTTTTCATCAGTAAGAACCGATGATAATGCAGCAACTGCAGCCCTTCTCTGTGAACTGGCACTTGAACCTTTTGCTGCACCAGGTCCTTTACCGCCACCACCACCAGATGAGTTAAAAGTTGAGTTCAAGGCAGCCAAGGCTGAAGCCCTCTGAGTTGCACCACCACCTTGATTCCCATGGGCCTGTGTTAACACCAAAAGTCAGTAAATAGTAAAGCTGGCAAAATTGGTGGTTTGGGTCAGATAATGGGTCAAATGGTTCAGTAGGGCCAGATAATTGATCAAAATAGATACAGGTTCAAACAGGCAACTATGAAAACGGTCCAACCCACTGGGCCCAAAACAGCCCAAACATTTACAAAATGTGTCATTCAGATTCTTTTTAACTACTTTAGTATGAATTTACCTCAGCATGGCCTGCTCCAAACAGTATAGTAATCTTCTTTTGAAATGAGTTCCCATGAATCTAATTGCATTGAGGAAAAATATAAACAAAAAGCAAATCGTTATCCAAATAGCCATTAGAACACGTTGATGGATAATAATATGTAACAATTGCACATACTGATGTTTTTAAAGGTTCCCATGAGAAATATGTTGTGAAGAAACAAGGTTCATTTCCATCTGCAACTCTGTATAATGGCACACGTGGGGACAATCCATCCAGAGCTTCAGCCCATTCTATGTATTTCTGAAATCAGATTTGTAAAGAAAGGGTAAGTATTTTATGCAAAAATGCTAAATGTGGCAATTTTGACCCATTTAGTTATGCATGGGTGAGTTGGATTTTCTTTTACCTCTAATAGATTGTACAAGTAAATTTTAGAAACTAGCTTAAAAGAAAACAAATCAAATGCATCAGTTGTGCCAAAAGCAACCTCCTAAATCATTACTTGAAAATTTATATTTTATCAAAAAATAAATATAATATGATCATAATTACTACTTCTAAAAGAGGGGGATATTTGGACCCTGCATTTGAATCAATAATTTGGGCTAACTTTTATTTAATTTGGATCAAAATAACAAACTAACTCCGAAAGGATACAGGTCAAGGGTTTGCAAAGTGTATTTTAAAAACATAGAAACTTCAAAATCATACAGTCAGAAAATAAAGTTATTAGTGAAATATTATATCTTTAACAATTATATAAGACATTAAAAACTTTTTGATGAAGTTTTTCCAAGCCTTCCAATTTGACCCGCACCGTTTTGATCTGTAAAAGGTTACTTGTTTTGGCACGTTACCCAACCTGTCCATTTTGATCACAAAATGAGTACCTGGCCGTAGTCAAGAGCGTTTTTCTTCTCCTTCGGGTCAACTGCTTGACCAACCCAAACAAAAACCTCAGCATGTGTATCTAATATTAGCATATCCTCTGGCAACAAGTCATCTTGATCAAAGTTGTAAACTTCTTCGACCTTTAATAAAAAGAAAAATAATCATGATTTAGACATTCTTAACATAAAACACTATAAAACCAACCAACTATAATTTACCAACTACGAACCCACCTCAAATTTTCCTGGAAATCCACAAACCAAACAAAAACAAGTTAGAAGGGTTAAAATGGTAATAATTGTTGAAAAAGAAAATGTAATATTAATTATAACCTTTAGAAAGTGAAAATCCAAACAAATGAGGATCTCTAATACTATCCAATGGTGCTTTCGAACTGGTGAAATCTCCTTTTCCTCCAAGCCCAAGCCAAAAAGTTGCACTTTCCGTTCCTTCTTTCTGATATTTTGCTGTTACCCCGGGCTGAAATACATTAAAAAATCATATAAAACATTAAACATAAACTTCTTATGTATTGAACCTTAAAATCAGAAACCAACTACAAAGTATGAAATGCATACTTTTAAAAAGTCAGCAATTTTGGCTGCCCACTGCTGCTGTTCATAAGTACTTTGGGTTCCTTGCCAGATATAAAGATGGGACCCGGCATGTACGACGAAACATTCATGTGAATTCAAAGATGATGGCACCTATATAAATAATTGTATACGTAATTATATCTTGGTGTATAAATAATCTGCCAAGTGTATTGTCTTGTTAACGGGAGTTTGGATGTTCGTTTTGATTTGATTATGTGATTTTGAACAATAACCAAATAACAAGTAGCACGGGTTGTAATTAGATAATTAGTTATTTGAGTATTTGGAAAATTATGGTTATTCGAAAGATTCATCTGTTAAGATAAGAGTAAAAGCTTCAAACTTGGTTAGAAGAGGGGATAGTTAGGTAGGTTTATTTTTCCCTTTGATAACTAGTATTGTTGCAGCCAGAACTGATTATTTGCCCTTCTAAAACTGGATAAATAAGAAGCAAAATCTGTTTATTGAAAATATTTAAATATGATCATTATGGCTAGAAGTCTGCAATTATCAGATAGTTTGAAAAACCAAATCAAAACACATTAATGTATATATGGTGTATGGAATATTAATCTTGATGATTTCCTATCTTTTAGAAGCAATTTTTTTTCTTACTGGATCAAGGTGAACAGCTTTATTATTATGCACTGCAGTTCCTGATATTCGAATAATTGAAGCACTGTCTGGACTGTAAGTTTCATCGTCTACTCCTTTTTCTGCAATGGAGCTTTTATAACTGGAACTTAATCCACCCTAATTACAGAAAAACCATGTCATCACTCTAAACTTTATAACAGAATTCAAAGCTGACTTAAAATTATATAAATGTTACAATAAGTACCTTCAGAAGAACCATAGGTTGAAAAATAGCAATAAATTGGGGTGGTTCTTTCTCTTGATAAATACGTCCCTAAAGAAAAGGATTATATATTAGAGTCAGCAATGTTGACCCACTTTCTTAATAATGGGTGAAATCAGGTTATGTTTGCTCTAACAGAACAAACAGGTCAAACAAATATATTGGCTTAAAAGGAAACGGGTCAACAGGGTCAAGAATCACCCAAAGTATACTTCTGACGCATAAAATCTTCTTAATCATTTTATTCAAAAATAAGGTTTTTATTAAAGTATTAGACCATTCGTAATCATATTGACACACCAATTATTCATCAAAATTATTAAGTTCTTGTACAAAAAGTGATTCGAACTGATCCAACTCGTGTTGACGGTTACCTAACGCATCCAATTTTTTCCACAAAAATATAATTATTGCATAATACTCTCCCATAGTGTATTTTAAACATGTAAAACCTCATATTATTGAAATATTCAAATATTGCAACATTTATAATCATATTTGACCCACCAATATATATATATATATATAATTAAAAGAAAATGTCCGCAAAATGTTTGGGATCAATTAAACCTGAACCATGCCAGAAAAATAACCATTTTTACTCGAATCCTTTGTAATGATTCCCCAACCCACCCGATCACCCTGACCCATCCATCTCCTCACATAAAAAAAAGCTTATGGTGTGGTACCTGAACAGGTCTCCCCTTCAGTGAGTTGAACATTGATGTAGTCAACTTAGCAGCTGTATTTTGGTCCTCCTGTTAAAACAGATGGATTAAATTGCAATCATTTTATCCTTTTAATTCACATAATAATAATCATAATATAAATATGATTTTTGTTTTACCTCAGTGCTATCCTTTCCAATCCAATAACAAAGATAAAAATCTTCTTTTTTTTCTCTAGAATGGTAAGTGTAAAGAACAATGTAGCAATCCCCACTGTAGAATTTACCAATGTCCTCACTGGCTACTGGATTTTTAGCACCACCATCAATAGACCATACCTAAATGCCCAAAATATTTAAAAATGCAACTAATTACATATAACTGATTAATAGATAAATAAAGATGTGATTTAACCTCAAGTTTTCCATTAGCATCAAGCAAAGGAGGAACAACTTCCTCAGCTACAGGTGCATTTTTTTCTTTCCCTTTTGGCCCAACACCTTGTTGCTTCAATAGAGCTAAAATACAAAAAGTAAAATGCATGATGAGTAAGAGGGGAGGACTCAACATGATGAGTAAGATGACAATTCGAGTTAAGATGAAAGTGGACACTTTTAAATACGGGTTGGGTTGGTTTGACCCTCAAAATTTTTTTGAGACTTTTTGTAAGGAAATGACTACCCAACATTGCAAGGTGATAATTACTTATTACTAACATAAACGTTTCAATTATTATTCAGCCATTTAATGCAACACTCTTACCACTTTTTACCTTTTTTTAACAGCTACCATATTTTACCTATGTATGCAATCTGTAACCTTTTAACGCAACATACTTACTATTTTTAATAATGAAATGCAGCATATAAACTTTTTTTCTAATCAATGAAATAAAGAACATACTAGATAAAAAATGTGAAGTGTGTTGCATTAAAGGCTTTATAAAAAAGTACATTACATATAATTGTAAAAGAATGAATAATTATTAAAATTTCTTGCAAGTTTACATCAATAATATTACAAGCACAATATTATTACAATGATAAGATGATAAATTAATTAAAGCAATTAAAGAAGTTGTGTAAGTTGGAGATAGTCTCTGGACAACTTTCAACTGGTTTGACCTGATCTACCCATTTGACCCGTCTGAGGTAAAACACAACCCAAATCGACCCATTTATATGTGAAAAGTTGAAATTGTAACAACTAATATACCTGAAACTTTTCCTCTATTTTCAGCCACTTTTCCTCTATTTTCAGCAGAAGGTGCAGTTGATGATGGCCACGAGTCAAAGTTTGACTTGAATGAATGAGTCTCGTAACCTTGAATAAGTCTGGTTACAAGGGTGGCTTTGGGCCGATTATTACTGGTGAGAAACTCCTATACATGGTTAATGATGACAATCAGTAACTGATGAAAAAGAAAAAGAAAACGTAAAAACAAATCTACATATCGCTTACCTCAGCGGCCTGTGTAGCAGCTTTTCGATCATCCACTTGCGTTGATCGACCAACCCAAACGAACACCTCAGCACCACAATCCATTAGATAGCATTTGTCATTTTCAAATGAAGATTTTGAATAATCCTCAATTTGATCTGCAACGTGCCCTCCAGCAATGCTGCAAAAAAAGATCAAATATTGTTGTGATATAACGAAATTCTGGAGCAAAGGAAAGTTTACCTACAATTTTTTCAGTGAAATGACAAAAATGCCCATCACATGTTTAGCATATGATGCCACTTAACAGAGTAAGTTAAAAACTCACAAGCTGAACTTGTGCATTTGAAATAGTTTTGGACTCAAAATGTTCAAACAGAAACTTTTAGCCAATATCCATAACTTGGGTACAGACTCACAAAATTAAAATCCTAAACTGAAAAATAATGTTCATACCTATAAAGTTTCCCAGGCGTCCTATCTGGAATTACATCATCATCACTCATAACCTTTTTGCCAATAGGAGCGAACCCGCCAAAAATAACCCAAAATTCACCGGAATCGCCCTCAGCTTGTAGTTTTCCATCATCTATGAAGTTTAATAAAAGATAAATAAAATGATTAATAAGAAAACAAAAACTTGGCATATATCGGTATCAATATCAAAAACCCTACCAACAATTGCAACTTCGCATGTCCCCTCATGATATTTATCCTTCAAGAATTGGATAACCTCCAAAGCCTTGGCCCTTTCTTGAAGATTTGAATTTGCTCCATTAAATTGAAATATTTTGTCTTTAGTGTCCAAGATAAACACATCATCATGATTCAACACAGATCGAGAAAAGGGGACCTTATAGAAATAAAAGTAAAAATCAAATCTTTTACATAACCATATACATACATAAATGAATAATGTTTTTCAAATATGTCTGGAAATATGTGAACCTGTTTTAAATGAACAACTCGTTTTCCTTTGCATGTATATAACCTTGTTTCAAACTCTTCTTCTTCAGGTTTTTTGAATCCAGATTTAACACCACCTTCTAGTGGTGCAATACAAGGTTTGAAATATGATATAAATTTATCAGATTCAAAATTCTGGAGTTCTCTATGTTGCACTGCTCGTCCACCAAGAATTGCATCAAGTTCCACTGTTTTTATTGCTGCTGTTCCAGCTTCATCCTAATTTATACCAGGGATTAATGTATGTTTTACTTGATACATAGATATGCATAATGCATGTACATATAAAAAAAGAATGGAATTCCACTGTTATTATTGCTGCTGTTCCAGCTTCATCCTAATTTAAATCAGGGATTGATGAATGTTTTACTTGATACATAGATATGCATAATGCATGTGCATATAAAAAAGAATGGAATACATTGTCACCAACCATCAAAATGAGACAGAAATGTAAAGGGAACACTTCAAGAAAGGGTGGCCTACTTAAAAACTGCTTAAAAAAGGTAAGCATGACATCTAAAAAGAATGAACAAATAAACATCCCCGGTAAATCTCACTCACAACAAAAGTATAGGTAGGGTTTGGCGGTTGGGGTAAGGGCAAACCGTACCTCTATTCCAGGGGATAAAGAGTCCGCTTCGATTGAGACCCCCGGCTCCAAAATTTATGTTTCAATTACTCATATTTTGGGCATATAGTGATCCAGATGGCATATGCTAAGCTAGCATACAATGGGAATAGCATATAACAAAGGTAACATACAATGAAGTTAACACGTAATGAGATAACATACACTAACATATAGTACAATGAGATAGCATGCAATGAAGCTAAGGGAATCAAAGTGTAGAGCATACTAGAGTCAACCTAAGCACAGACAAAAGGAGCAACAAAGATGTAGAAACAAGCTAAGGCAAAGGCAAACTAAGCCCACAAAAGTGTAAAGACCACTTGATACAAAGATAAGGTAGGTCAAGCAATAGTTATATATTTATATTTATTATTATTATTATCGTTTTATTTATTTTGCTCAAGAGGGTAGCATAGTTATATTTTAAAAGAGTGCCATGGTTATATGCAAAAAAGAGTAAATGTGATATTTGGAAAGGGTAACATAGTTATAATTTTTTTGGCTGGAGAGGGTGGCGTAATTATGTCAAAATTACATTTTTATTATTACATGTTTTTAAAAGTAACATAACTATTATAGCATAACAAACATCGGTGGAACATAAGGGGCTACTGACCCTCCAGCCACCCAAATTCATCATAATTTTCTGGTTCTAGCATGTATGGCCTTCCCTTCTATTCTTATACTGTTCAATTTTTTACATATAATCATACATGTAGTCATGTAGATTTTTCACTTCTGAAAAAACATTTTGTAAATTGTGTTATACCTGGCTAGTATCTTTTCCTAACCAGAAGTGTATGTCATATGCATATACACCTGCGCCTCCCCTACCATGAGAAGTCTGCAAATAAATAAACCATTTTTAACAATAATATCTTTTAACTATTTCATCAAGATGATATCAACAAAAAGAGTAGCTTAAAACATCATAAAGCACCTGCAAGACAACATATGAATCCCCAGAGTAGAATGTACCATATTGCGATTTTGGCAAAGGTACAGGTTGAAAGTTTTCAATTCTCCATATTTCAAGCCCTCTGTAAGTTGGTTAAGAACAAACCTAATAACTTTTGAAAATGATGTATATATAGGAACCAATAATATGTTAAGAAGTATGAGAGCCATCTTAAGTTCTTAACGCTATTAATTGACTAGAATGCATGTGGATTTTAAAATGTTTGAGTTTTTTAATATGGTATTAAATTGTCTACGTTCACATGTGCATATACACTACATGCACATATATATGCTACATGCGAGTGTGAGTATTGTTATACACTTCATACTTTTTTTTAAAAATTAGATGAGATAAAATTAAAGAAAAAGTGGGCAGAGAGAAATAAGCCATTTTTTTCAGTTTTACTAGTGCTAAGTGGTCCTCAACATAATATTGGTTCTAAATTGGATGTGCCTGGTGCCCCTATATATATAATAATGTATATGTAGACAAACACACACAGACACATATGTGCATATAAAGAGACACATATGAGACATAAAGTGAGACACATATGAGACATAAAGTGAGACAACATATCCAAGCACGGTCTTGAGTAAGGATACGGTCTAGAACCAACTCCTTGGAATGCAGGTTCAAGAGCTTTTGCAGTAGCCATGTTATTAGATATTGGCTTTTAGTTTCTTTAAATGATGATAGAAAAACACATCCAAAATTTCCCACTATGCAATCTCTAGTTTAAAGCCACTGCAAATTATATAAGAAAGCAAACACAGGTTAAACTGGATTAAATACAACTTAAATTTTCAGTTTGTTTCTCAAACCGAAAACTTAAAAATAAGAGGGTGTTTGAATCAAAGTAATTACTACAACTTAAGAATAAGATAAGTATGTGTTTTAGAGGAGAATATGAAGTCGTTATCTAAAATGCATATCAATAATAATTTCCAATATCTACCTATTTTGCCCTATCCAAACATCACAATCACAATTTCATATGTTCTATGGGTATCCCCACCAAATTGGTTAAAATCACGAAGATTCTCAATGCAAGTTACGATCATGATCATCAAAATGCATTATAGAATCGAAATAATCACAAAAACTCAAAATGAAATACATAATCAATTGCCTTACGTGGTAGAATTCAATCAACTGCATATATAACATACCTAGGGTTTTTAATGTTTTGAGAGAATGAAACGAAATCAAAAGCAGAAATTGAAATCAAATTAATTATACAAACTCACATTACATGTGAAAATTCAATTAATACAACATACCTAGGGTTCGATCCAGAGACCAATGAAACTGAAAGCATAGATTGAAGATCAAAACAAACTCACAACACAATTATGAAACTATATGAGGGAGAATCAATCAACTGAAACTACAACATACCTGGTGATAATCGATCCAAAACCCAACTTTTTGAGAGAATGAAAGGAAATTAAAAGCAGAAATTGAAGATCTGAACAAAGGTGGTTAGTTTCGAATGGTCCTGCTATCTTTTCGTCCTCTGTTTGTGCAGCTTCCATTGATTTCTGCATTGCATCTGCATTCGCCATTTGTTGATTTGATGTCCGATTGTCGTGGGCTCGTGTATGAAGAACGATGAACAGGTCTTCATCCTCAAGAACTTGTGATGTACAAGTTTTGATGCATGTAGAACAATAAAATCAGATAAATTGCAATTTAACCATTAAAGACATTGGATAATTTGGTAAGAAAATTATTTTCTATACTGTAAATCTTTTCTATAATTAAAATCTTGAAAATAATATATGTTTGTTTTTTCATGTTTTTTGAACTACTACTCACGTACCAAATCTTAGTTTTGAGTTTACATATGTATTTATTATATGATAAAAGTTTTCTAACAAATTGGATGACTTGATTATCTTTATTATTAAAGTATGAAACCCGATAGTATTCTTAGAACTAAACTTGTCGTAGATGAAAAAACTCCCCTTTGAACTAATGTATAATTTTTTTTTGTCATACGTGATACTTGAACCTTTTTGTTTTAATGAAGTAAATTACTTCAACCATTTATACAAGAGATCGTTAATTTATATGACTTATACCCTAATCTTACAAGATGAGTTATATTCTGAAGAAAAAAAACTAAATACTTTAGATAAAATGCTCTTTAGTTGTTTTTTTTACTTGAAAGTTAATGTAAATGACATTTCTTATACATGATTAAATAATCGTATGAGGATTAACTAAAACTGCAAATTTTAATGCTAGAAGTTGTCACTATTTTTTAGTAAAGTAACTAGTTATGTGACGTTTAGATTTCAAGTAATAAGATTCTGTATGAAACAAAAACTTATAAAATAAAATAAAAAGATTACACACCTAAACATATAGGGTTTGTGAGTAGATAGATTGACTACAAAATGAATTTGAAATTTTTGGATGATGATCGTATCAGACACATAACCCGAATTCAACACATGTATTCGCGGTTGGCACGAAAACGATATGTTTGACCTAAGTTTTTTTTATATATTAACATTTTATAATTTAAGGTCATGTGTTTATTTTCTATATTTTACATAAAATCATGTTTAAATCGTGTCAATTTATATATGAACCGGCACTTGAAAATTGTTAAAGATTTAACAATTGTATATAAATACATTTTAATAACTTTACAAATATAAACAGACCAACATGTCACACTCATTAAACCGAATGTGTTCGCGAATTTGACCAGATCTGTCTCTGACTTGTTTAGAGTAATCAAAACCTCCTACAAACTTCATGATAGGTAGTTGTCGTCATGTTAAAAGCCGAATTTATTTAATTTTAATAATTCAAACAATTACTTATTGACTAATAATAATTCATAATAACGATCTGACTAGTGACATTTCTAACTTTCACTTTGTTACTACCAACAATCTCAGTGCCATAATCATCAAATATTTATGTTACACTCAACTTCGCTCGCAATAATAATTATTAATGAAATAAAAACATACAAGCGAAATTGAATGAAACAAATACAAAATGAATGTAAATATTTGATGATCGTATTATTAAAATTGTCATTAGTAATAATGTTAAAAGTCAAAAGTATCCCCAATCAAATAGAGTTTAAATTATTATCGGTTAACAAGTAATTGTTTTCGATATCTACCCTCGCACAACCCGACCCGATATACTTGTTGGACGCTCCGACGAACCCGGCCTGTTTTAAAACACTCTCTTTCGTCTTCTCCGGCGTACGACGGCGGAGGAACGAACACACCTTCAAACCCCTGTTCACACAGATTGATCATTTTAGGTTTAATTTCATCACTTTTTTCTCGCGTATATACCCCCTAAACCTACAAATTTACTGTATATTATCTTAATTACACGAAATAATCATGTCGTATGTATCTCCATTTTGAGAAATCGCTTTTGGTCGTCTTCTAGGGTTTTCACATTTTACTACGTTGCTTTTTCATTTTTTAGAAAGGAAAATGGTGGATTCTGCTAACGGTGCGACTGATTTGTCATCGGAGATGGAGGTGGATGCTTTCAGGAGGCTTTTCCCCTTACGATTTCACGAGCGACATTTGCTTGAGTCCGTACGGCCCGATGCTAGGCCGCTTGGTAAAGCTAGAGAACTTCATTGGCTCTAGGTTAGTCTGAAGTTTATAATGTTGGGATGTATTTGTTCAGTTTATGTGGTTTACTTCATATTAATGCAATATTATGCACTGATTCTTTGAATTTGTTTGTGTGATTTAGGGGCTGTAGCGTCTGCAGATGGATCAGCATTGGCAAAGATTGGCTCCACTGTAAATCATCTTTCTTCGACTTAATGAATATATTTATGTTTATATCCATGCAAACATAAATCAACAAAGATGAGCTATTAGTGATTTGGAGGGTGTTTGGGTTTGCATTTTGGAAGTGTTTATGAGGTTTTGAACGATCAGAGTCCAGAAGAGATAAGTAGTTATAATAAAAATGGACTGTAGAAGATAGTTTTTAGATGTGCTTTTGCTGTTTGATGCTGTAGTAATCTAATAATCAGTCATTTCACTTGTTTGTGTGTTTAACAAATTCATATTATTGAGATCTATACGAAGAACGACCAAACGGGGCGTTCTTGTGAAATAAGGAGATTGTTTTAAATATGCAAATAAAAGTATTACAAAAATGAAATTTATTTACTCTTTGATAATTTTTTTGTTGCAGCTAGTCTTAATTTGGTTATCTGAAGCTAATTATATACCCCTGAATGATCACAAGCAGAATATGCTTATCCATAGTTTAAAGATAAATAGTTTCAAAACTCAAATCCAAACACCACTTTGATATGGTTGTTTACAACTGGTTGTGGTTGCTGTCTTCTAGTAGGATCATGATATATTGATATGTGAACAAGGGGGTGGGGGTGGATATTTACTGAAGTACCATCTTTTGTGTTGCTTGTCTAGACTATGTTAGCTGCCATTAAAATGGAAGTCATGACGCCTGCAAACGAAACACCAGATGAAGGCTGCATAGGTTTGATGATGTCGCAATTTATGTTTATCTGTTTTCTGCTTCTTTTATCTGATTATGTTATGTCTATAGTATTTGATTGTTTTATTCTTTTCATACCAGCCATAGATTTCCACATGCCTGCAATTTGTTCTCCTATTGTCAGACCTGGCAGGCCTGCTGAGGCTGCACCTGTTGTGTCTAAGCAGTTATCTGATACCATCCTCAGGTAAGATTTTTTAATTATATTTTTCACATGCAAGGACTTGTAAAGTCGCAATATTTGAAACTGCTATTACATGTTTGTACTGCTATCATGTGTTTATTGCAGTTCTGGGATGATTGATCTTAAAGAATTGTCATTGGTCAGTGGCAAAGCTGCTTGGATGGCATATCTGGTACCGTTTTCTAATAATTTCATTTCACTCATGTTATCTCATTTTTATTCCTAAGTTGCAAGATGTCATTTCTTCTTCTTTTTATATATTAAATGAGGCTTATATTCAAGGATATATATTGTTGGATGCTGATGGTGCCCTTTTTGATGCTGCCCTACTTGCTGCTGTTGCTGCCTTCTCCCATCGTAAGTGTTTTGACATGTTTGCATGCATACGATAGTGCACTGCTAGATCAATAACTAAAGGGAAATGCTTAACGTATATGATTAGAAAAAAATTGCCTGGAGACAATTGATATCATACTAGGCCACTAGGGTTTAATATTAACATTTAACTGGAAGGAAATTAGTTCCAATCAAGCTATATCTATAACTAGTCTTGAAAACTCTTGGAAAACTTTACCTTGTTAGTCGACCAAATAGAAAAGTTAATATCAGCGACAAGCAATCTGAACACCATAATCTGTTGCTATCCAAAACCGCTTTGTAAAAGTAAGTATTTAACAACTAAACTAGTATAATAAACTGGACTAGTTTTGTAAATGTTAGAGCAAAATTTGTTTTTTTTCCTTGGGAATCCTAGTTATCATTCTATTACTTTGTCTTACATAATCATCAAATCTTATAAATGCCTCAAAAGCATATTATAGGCTTCACAACGTACCCTCGCAGCACGGGTTATCCAGCTTTGGTTAATATCACACGTTTTGTCTATCAAGTTGTACATATACTTAAACTCGCAATACTCTACAGTTGAGGCCATTAACAAATGCCTATTTATTGAACACGTCAATATTTAAGTCTAGCATTGCTTATTTTACAACTTCATCAATTCAAAGACATACCATGATATGATGCTACTTATTTAAGAGTCCTTCAGCCAAACTCGAAGGCTATTAGTTGTGGTAAAGTCACATTTGAGTTTAATGGCATCACTTATGGCTTATTTATACTCATTTTTTTTGGCTTCAAAGGATGGTAAAATTACAATATGTTACAGCTTCCTTTTCTTAATTCTCTTTGTACCAAATAAATTTATCGATAAATGAATATTATGTCATTACTTAGCTGCAAAATCGACCAACTATTCCATCTATGATACTCATATTGTTCTTTCACAAACATAGGCCTATTGTATCTTATTTTGGTGGACAATTCACTTATTTATATGATTAATGACATGGAATTCCGTACATTATTGTTCTCAGTACAAATTCCTGTGGTGTCATTGAATGATGATGGAAGAATTGTGGTTGTTTCAAAAGAAAACGAGGGAGAGAAACCTAAGAACAAACCTGTCAATGAGGAGAAAAGAAAGCTTAAATTAAGGACTATTCCATTTGGGCTAACGTGTATAATTTACAAGAATTACATCCTGGCTGATCCAACAGCTGAGGAAGAATTGATCATGGAAACACTAATAACCATTGTATTGGATTCCTCATATCAATTGGTCTCTCTTTACAAACCAGGTGGTCCTGCTCTTGCCTATGAATCCATAATCCAGGTCAGTCTACAAGTTCAGTTTTTAATCTTATAATATCGCTTGACGGGCACAGAATAAGAAAATTAGGGGTGAAATAACAGGGTGGTTTAAAAGTATTTTGGGTATAGGACTATAATGGGTCCAGTTCAAAACTTGTCAATTGTTTTACAGGTCAAAACAGGTCGGTTGACCTAGAAATGCCTTTTTTCTCTTTATTTTAATTTGTAAACCACAAACTTGTTAAAACATCATTATGACAACCTCCTGATTGAAGGTAGAGCTGGCTAGAAAAGTGGACTGGGTATGTTGGGTAACAAGTCCAGTGAAACGGTTAACTCATTGGTATGGGTTGAAATGGGTTGTGCTGGTTTGGGTGACCCACAAAATTTTTTTGTTCTAATTATACTTAATTAACATGTTAATTGTGATTACGAGTATAATCTAATTTTTCAAATAAGGCGATTAGAGAGTGTACGCTTTTGAGTCTAAAAATAGACCATGTATGACTTTCAACCCTTTTGACGCGTTTCCCTTTTAGCTACTTTTTTTTTACCCTTTTGAGACAAACCCAACCCAAGTTGATCAGATTTATCTACTCCTATTACATTAAGAACTACGGTTATGGGTGCAGGATTGTATTGCATTGTCAAGACAAAGAGTGAGAGAGCTTCAGACAATCCTGAATGAAGCCATTTGTGATATGGAAGTTGATTAGCTTTACATAGAAATTCCTGAAAGCATGTTATCTGTTCTTCACTTTAGCTTTTATTTCTTTTTCCAGAGCTTTTAAATATTGAATCCAGAGCAATTGTTAAGTTTTGGGATTTTCTCTTAGCTCTGTAAAAGGTTTAAGCCTTTAAATTTTGGAAAGTTGTTTAGAACACACTTTTTTATGGTCAACTATACCTGCCAACATGTTGAAGCTCCATTTATAACTGTGTCATTTTTTTTGAATCGTCAATAGCACGTAAAATCAATTTGTGTTCAAAAGTTGGTTCGAGTTATGGTTACGTTGGCTTGTTTTGAGGCTTGCAAACCCTAGGCTCGACATCTATGAGCATGTACAAGGTTAGGTGCTGAGAGGTCTTGATACCTTCATGCTCTTTATCGATTGAAGAGAGATGTGGATGTGGCTGATTTTTGGACCATGAACTTTCTCCGATGCTCTTTATGATTGAATATTGGCCGTCTGTCCTTTGGTATTTCAGATCAAAATTGAATTTTTATTTTGGTTTTATAAGAGTGCTATAGTTTAGAATTATAAACCATGAAACCGCATGAATGGATCAAACCAAAGCAAGCTGGCATGTTTAGCTGGATTGAAAACCAGATGGTTTAGTTTTTGTGGTTTGGTCAAATTTGGAACTTAGATCATATCTTGTAAGCCGAACGGGTCGTTTAACCTTTATATGTATACACACTTTTTTACCTCTAAACAAAATAGTCATGCATACACATTGTAATCATTAATATTTTTTTAGTTTTAATAATTGAAACAAAATATAATTTTGGTTTAAACACTAAAATTTTTAAACCAAGTAAACGGCCAGTTTGACCGATCCAACCTAACCAGCTTAATTTCTCGTCTTCTAAAACATAGCTAGTGGATCAATTTATGTATTTCATTATAAAACTAGTGACTACAGATTTTACCCATACTGTCACTCTATAGAAATACACTATAAAAAGAATGGCAAAAAAATGCAGCCAACAATACAACATCTGGTGCAATTCTACCCTTCAAACCAAATCCAGTAAAAGAGGATCCCCTGCTGCCATTACTCTAATAAGCTCTATAAACTCCTGCTCATTCGAAACACGCAGTGGGTGAACCGCAGACACTTCAGGCGAATAAAAACTCGTGGTAATGTTCAAAGGTGGTTTTCGCTTATAAACCATTTTGCTAAAAACTGGATCAAAATTCTGAGGGGAATCCATTGCTACAAAGAACATGGGCATAGCAACTTTCTGGTGGATTTCAAGATCTTCGACAAGGTTGACCAAGTCGATAAAGTCGGACACGAGCCTTTGAGGGATGTAGAACACATCTGAAGTGCAGATTGTGAGGACTGAATCATGATTATTTGTATGGTCCTTGTAGTTGACCTGTAAATGAGCCGGCATTGACTTCACGACCTTTTTGACCATTTCTGCTTGTTTTCCGTACCAATCTTTATTGCCATCATATGGAACAGTACTCCAAGATCTTGAAACCTACACAGAAAGATGTCAACTTTTTAAAATCATAATCATGCATAATGTTTTTAGTATGTTCTGTTGTGCATAAGTTTACAAGTTGACATATAGTAAACCAGTCAAATCACTTTCTTTCTTGCCCATAGATAGGACAAGCGGCATTGTTCTCAAAACCGGACCGGCCAATTGGACCCAGAAACCGTCCATGTAACCGGTCCGATTGAGTACTCTTATACCACCTTCATTTGGACTGGTTGAACCGGCAAACCAGATCAGCGGTCGGACTAGATTTTCATTTTTAAAAAAGAAAATAACCTTTTTCCATTAAAAATCTCATTTACTTTCAGACTCCATATCTAGTTAACATTGCAAATCCACACCAGAAGATAAAGTGGTTCCATATTAAATTTAAATTAGTTATAGATATTTTTTAAAAAGCATTCCCACTGATGGGCTAGTAAGACAGGCAGTATGATATAAGAACATTGACAAGTGGACACAAAAAGGTTCATACATGAGGGGTAAGTTGGTCAAATTATTTTCTTTTCTTCCCAGGAATAGGAGAAGCGGAAATGTAAAGATTTGAACATCAGAACATGTCGTAAATCAGTCCAAAATGACGTGTAAATAGGTCAAAATGATATTCCTCAACCATCTTTAGTGGTAATAAGCATGGAAGGAGAGGAAAGTGTTTAATCTTGGTCATTTTTCAAATTAAAATCCTATTAGGGAACAGTGTACAAAATGATCACTTATTCCATACAAGGAAAGCGTTGGAGGATCATTTCATACTCGAAAACTAAACTCAATTATTTAGACTTCTCGAGTTGACATACTACAGGGTATGTTAGACATTTGACTTGGAGTTGAAACTATAAGTATGATCAAACCTTATCGGTTATCCACAGCTTAGTCTTATCGGCTTGGACCAAGTTCCAGTAATTTAGAATTGTGTTATCCTGTACAAACAAAAACCCTTCTGCATTTGCAAATCTATCAAACAACCTTGGAAGCTGCCTGCCACACAAATAAATAAATAAATAAAAATAAGAAACAAATACTAACAGGAATAATAAATATCAGAAGATTGAATATGTGAAAGAGAAGTTTCAATAAATTTGTAGTTAGCCATCATAGTCTCATAATCTCATTGGTCATACCACTAATATCAGGTCAAATGTCAAAATAACCTTTAATGAATTGAATTGACATATGGATCTTGGTCTTAAAAAGGTGCAAGGCGCTCGGAGGTGTTTAGTTCCCAAAGACCGAAGCCTGAGAGGAGAGCGTCACGTACGTGAGGCATTGTTCTATGTACAACTAAAAGTTGCATCTATCTAATCTCTTCTACATATCAGCCTTGGATACGTTTTTTATCAAGTAAACCATTCACCGTCTTTTCATTCCTTAGGTTGTTTTTACATATGAGCATCCTACAGACCCTACTGTTAACCAATTTTGAGCCAGATGTGCATGAAGCGCCGCCTTGAGGCACACAGATGTTTTCCTAATCACCTCGTGAGCCTCGCACGTTAGGCGTGCTTTCTAAAACCAAGATACGGGTAATTATTGGTTCAATCCTTAAAATTTATATGCTAAACTAGCTAAAACACTAAAGTTAACAATTTAAAACTAATGATTTGCATAAATCAAGTTTTCAAGTTAGGAAAAGTGCAGAATCACTTACTTGTATAGATGATCCAAGTGACCTTCTTCAACAACAAGCTCAAGATTCTTATTTTCTGCCAAGATAATTACAGATTTAAATATCCTTCCATAAAGCAATCTCCATTCCAAAGCAGTTCGTTCAACGGGTACATTACAAAACATTATAAGAACTATGTTCCCAAAATTCTTTCTCCACCGAACCAAATTCCCAATTTCATAATTAACTGTATTTTTTTCCTCAACACCAAGATAAACAGATGGCAGCTTTTGAGGTACAAAATCCTTACGGTCTCCCTGATTGATTACACTTTTTCGCTTGCGCGATTCAAGTGACACTAAACGTGGTTGTAGATAACCAACAGAGATCAAATCTTGAATCCATGCAGCGGTAAATTTTACATCTTTTTCACTCCAAAAACCTTCCTTGCCCATGGAGTAACTCAATTCAAGAATCTTTTCAAATAACCTATGCTTATTAGATTTCCAAGAAGCCAAGAAATTTACCAAATTGCCCACGTTTACATGAAGATCTTTCTCTTCTGCAAATGGGTATGATTCGATTGTATCAAATCTATGAACTGTTGGAGGATAAACAACAACATAACCACCAATTTCCCATAAAAGCCGTTGGGCCCAGTAACCCCTAATTACATCAGATGCCATTGAACTAACAGAAACCGGTAGCATCAGCCCCCAAAACGATGAATAATGAAACATAGTATTGAAAGAATTCACCGGCACCATTACTCCTTCTGGTAATGCAACTTTTGGCACGTGTTGATCGAATCTAATATTAAACGGTTCAAGATTCTGTTTTCTTGTAAAGTAAAAAACCGAATCCACATCAGGCAAACCATTGGAAATCCCTTGTTGAATATACTGATTCCACTAAATACTTCATTATAGTGTTCTTCATGCTCAATCTCACCTACATTTTCTAGTGGCAACCCCCTAGGCCAAACAGATCTTTGCCCGAAATGAATGTAAGGATTTACGACCGTACGATTTGGATTATCATGATTATACTGTAATATAACATCTTTTTTACCTTTTTCACCCACTAATACTGTATCAAAATGCTTGCTGATATTACCATCAATCAACTCACCCCTATCATCAAAATCAAATATCTTTTTGGCACCATGTTGGATAGCAAACAAATATCCCACAGTTTTTCTAACATACGAATCATAAGGCAAGTAATCAACAACACGAAACCCTAATTTCGCTTGTTCTTCAAGGGATAAAAAGATTGCACCTTTAAGACTCCAATCATTAGGGGTTTTAGAGTTCCCAACAGCAAGAACTTGCCATCCTTTGATCTTCAACAGCTTCTTAATCGAATCCGAAGGATAATCAGACACTGATACAACAATCCATTGTTCTGATCTGAATCTTGAATAAGGTGTGGTGTTATCAGTGATGGGTGTGATTGAATCGTAATCGATTGGGGGAAATTTAAGGTTAGGGTTTGTGGGGTTTCTGATCGGAGACAGAAGAAGGTGGCGGAGTCGCTGATGTTACGGAGGAAGACGACGGCGGCGACGGTTGTGATCACGGTGGCGATTGCGACGATTTTGTAGAGGTTATCGGAGACCCACGTGGAGAAATCGAGTGATTTTGATGGGGAAAATCGATTTGAACGAGTTGTTCTTGGTGGTGGTGATGATTTGGTATCTTGTTGGACCAACATCGAATCAATCTCACACTCATTAATTGGGTGAATTTGTAGTGTTTTCGATTTCTTTGCAAGAATTGCAGTATGTGAACTTACACACTAGTGGGTGTTCTTGAGCTGATTATACATGTGATTGATCATTGAAGTTGCGATCTTGATTGATTGGTTGCTTTCTTGTGCTTCAACTTTGTCTTGATGCTACCAGTTGATGATGATTGGTGGCTGAGTGGTTCCATATGTTTTATTTGTTTTATTTTAGAGGTAATTTCGGTTTTCATCCCTTGATTTTGTAAATTGTCTACATTTGAGTATCAACGTTTTTGTTGTTTTTATTATTGGCTCAAGTTTCATAAATCGTTTTTATTTTAGTCTTTCACTAACGGTGTTAACATTTTTATTAGAATTAAAAAAAGACCAAAATATCGCTAAGGACTATAAAAATATATCCATCTCATTCTTCTTTTTTCTTCCTTCTCCACAACACCACACACCATCGCTACCACACACCACACATCACCGCCACCACACACCACCATCAAAATGCTCCCTAACCACCCCAAGATTCCATCTTTCCACCACACACCACCATAAAAACCACCATTTCACACCCATACATTCTTTCTCCAAAAAGTTCAAATCTTTTTATACCAATAATGGTCGCCATGACCAACACAACCACCACCCAACAACCACTGTCTTCGTCAGCTCTGGCGAAGACACCCATTACGGAATGAGTGTCGCTACCGTCGAGCTCGCAGCTGACCACTGATGAGATGGCGGTGAAGGCTATTCATAAACGATATAAAGGATTAGTAATGATACGAACAAAGGTGATTAAAGGTAAAGCGACATGGTATTAGGCTCATTTGGAGCCCAATTTGGTTTGTAATCCGGATACCGGAGCTCCAAAAGTTGTGAAGCTCTGGTGTTCTATGTGTGAAGCCCTTTTTTCTTCTTCTAATCCATCGAGAATGTCGTTGGAGCATTTGCAAATGGGTACTTGCTCCAAGTTCAAATCCGTTGGTTTCGCGTATGGATTTATGTTCTCTGACATCATCATCGTCGTCGCCGCCGCAGCCGATGCAGAGTAGCCAGAAAACGGAACTCCTCTGGCAACCATGGTGGGTTTAAAGCGAACAACTCTGAAACTACTTAGGGCAATGGTGTAGAAATAGGGCAGAGGTGTACATGCACAATTAGGGCTTTATGTTTTGGTCAGTTGTCGGTGTTGTGATGGTGATAGTGTGCAATGGTGGTGTACAGATTAGAGAGGAGGTGTGCGTGGAAGGCCGAAGAGCTTCTATTTTCGTAGTGGCTATTGTTAGGGTTGCGATGATTGATGGTCGATGTTAAAGTGGTCGATGGTCGGTGCTGCGGTGGTAATAGTCTGGCAGTGGTTGTGGAGAAGGTGGTAGTGGTGTTGTTGATGGTTAGTGTTGCATAGTAGTAGAACTAAAGAAAAAGAACATGAAGAAGGGGAATAGGTTTGGGTGTATCTAATATCTTTATTTTAATATTAAATGAGGGGTATTTTAGTCATTTGACAATCACTTAACTGAACAATGTTAACGCCGTTAGTCAAAAGGACTAAACTAGAAACAATTTTCAAAACCGAGGCCAATAATAGAGACAAAATAAACGGTTGGTACTCAAATGGAGACACTTTGCACAACTCAATGACGAAAACCAAGATTAACTCTTTATTTTAAGAGTAAATTATTATTTTAGTCCTTGAAGTTCGACGAAATCACGGGTTCAATCAAATAGTTCATTTATCACACTGACGGTCCAATAGTTTTAATGTTTGTTTTAATTTCACTCAATGTGTTAACATCATTAGTGTTTGTTCTTTTAAATTATGTAAAAAACAATTTTGCCCTTGAATTTGATAAAAACAATCCTCATCCCCACCCAACCTATTTCCTTCCTCTCACTTTCTCTCTATTTTCTCTCTCACACACATAAACAAGAATTGTGCACCCCTAGACCACCGACACCTCTAGTTACCACATCCATCACCATCGTGCACCGTCACCACCTATAACCCACTAACCACCGCCAAATACGACACACCTAGATCACCGTCACCTCTGGTGACCACAACCACAACCATCGCTCATCACCACCATTTAACCTGCCAACCACCACCAAATCTAGTAACTGACTATTAAAACCGTTGGTGATGGGGGCGGATCTTATGGTGGTGTTTCCAAATTAGAGTGGTGGAAGGGGGATTTATTGATCTGTTGGTAGAGAAAAAAAGAAGGGACGGAGCCTGGAGTGGAGGCACGAGGTGGCGGTCGAAGTGGCCTGGAGGTGGAGTTGCCGATGGTGGTCAGAGGTAGCCCACGGGTTAGGGTGGCGGCCGATGGTTATTGATTTCTAGATGTGAGAGAGAGATGAGTTGGGGGTCTTGAACCATGATGATGGGGATCTTGTTGGGTATGATAATGGTGGTGGTGGTGGTGGATTTGTTAGGAATAATAATGGTGTTGGTGGTGGATGGGATATGGTTTAGCTTTAGATGATGAAGATGACAAGATGATGAAGATGATAGTATTTGATAAAGATTTTTTATAATTTGATATTTAATCATAAGGGTAATAGTGTAAATTTACAATAACTTAACAAAAATATTATAACAGTGTTAGTAACCATCAATGTGATAAATGAACTTTTGGACTGAACCTGTAATTTTTGTCAAACCACTAGGACAAAAATAGTAAATTACTCTTTATTTTAAGTTCAAGATATAATATTGTTTATTTATCAAAATTAACTTATTTCCCCCTTTTGGTAGAGGTTTATGTTTAATGTAAGCTAGAAATTAATCTCGCGTGATATCATGCATTTACAAACTTTTTTATGTGAGTTGTGAGTGTGAATTAATATGTTTGAGTACAAAAAGGAGACATGAAACCGTGGTGATTCAAATCTACAGATTTATTTATAGATAGAAAACAAATATGTAACGGAATTAATGTTTTTTGTTAATATCAGTTACATTTTTTCCGTTCTGACATGTTACTATCTGTTGATATAACATATGATACAAAAAACACACCTCATTTTGATACAACTCCGCTTTTAATAAAATTTATGAAAGGCATAAAGAAAAAAATTAAACACGCCCACAAATTTATTTTTTTTTAATTTAAGGGACGAATATTATTGAAGAAAAAATATATTACTAAAAAAGAATTAAGCCAAATTTATAGAAATATCCTTTAGATTTTTAAAAAAGTTGCAGATTTTATCATTTATCTTAAAAAAACATTAATTCCATTCTTTATCTAAACAAATTGTTACACATTACACCCTTTAAGCTAACTTTCCTTTATTTTCTTCATTAACTTTTGTCACGTGAGAGCAAAATGGTATTTTCATTTTCTATTTTTTTCTTTCATAAGTTGCACCCTTTCTTTTTTTAGACGTGATTGTTGCCTATCTTCTTTCTTCATATTGAAGTGCAGATTTTATCTGGTCGACTGAAACCAAAACAACGTTCTTTTCGTATCGATGTGAAGGTGACATCTACGGTGTCAATGAATTATACGGTATGTATCCCACTCTTTTTCACATTAAAGATGCATCAAAGGATTTGTTTCATAAAATCACCAGAAAATGGGTATCAAAATGGTCAAGTTAAGTTTTGTTGATTTTTTAGATATCGACAAGTTTTCTACGCAAGATTGGAATTCTCTTATTCAAGAGTTAGGTTAATTAATTTTTTTGGTACTTATTTGAGCTATTTCCATTATGTATTACCACAAGATGATTTAGATAGTGAAATGCATAAATTGAGTAATGACTTAGATGTGTTAGAAACTCAAAAAACATATGGCAAAGGATTATAGGAAATTTGATGTTTATGTGGAACATGAAGACAACAATTTGAAAACTTTTGAACATGCATCAAAATAATAAACATATTAATTTTAAATGTAAAATTTAAATAAGTAAAGTTACAATTTGATTTATGCATATTGTATTAGTAATGAAAAAGATGCGATAAAAAGTTTGTTTTGTTTTTATAATTGTGACATGTGACACAATCATTTACTTAATAGTTTTTTATGATTACTATGTGATAGGTAAAGTAAGTATGTGATAAATAATTAAAGAAGTCTAAAACTAGATATATCCATAATAAGTCTAATTACATGTGATAGCGTGTTGTCATCATACGACACTGAAAATGAAACAATAGGGTTATAGCCTCGAATTCTCTTATATTATAATATTGCTCATCTTAAGTTGACCACAACACATGATTATAGTTCGTGAATGACAAATATTATAGTTCAATTACCCATTCCAACAATAACTTGAGAAACATATGCGCAAGGAAATAACACCATTTGTACGACTCGCATAAAACAAATCACTAGATTTATCTAAGCCACAATGGTGTTCAATATATATACACCTTATAAAATGCAAAATCTTGATTAAGAACCTTGAGCAAAAACATGAGGGTTACCGCATATAAGTTGGTTTCCAAAAATATATCAAGAGATTTGCACTGAATGAAGGCTTATGTTGCTCTTTAAGGAAAAACCTCCTGTTAAGCTTATAATGTTTTGTTGGGCTTTAATTGGGCTAAAGATACGCTAAAGCCCATGAGCTATATCTTTGATTTTATGTCGCATTAATGTAACTGAGGTGATCCATAAGTTACTGGGTCTTTACTCTCTACAATAGTACTAGGGACTACAATGCGACCATTTGGGCCCATGCAATATTTCAATATCACAAATCGGCCTGCTTTAAACCCCATTATCTGGCTATCTTCACTAAAGGAACTTTTTTCCTAGAGAATTCAGGGGTTGTTTGGTAACTTCTAAATAATTAAGTAATAAACCAATAAAATGTCTGAATCATTAAAAGATAATATATCTCTTAATTATTAAAAAATAAATGTCTAATCAATTCAAATAAGACGTCTTAGCTATTCAGCATTAGGCATCTTAACCATTCAGCGTTAGTATAATGCTTAACCATTGAGAGGCAAATGTCTGAACCATTTAGACATTCGCTCGCGAAACAAACAGTCTGAATCATTAAATATCAAACCATTCAAACATCTGAACAATTAAGAGACTGATTAAGAGACTGTGAAACAATCTTTTAGTCTTTCATGCATAATGCATGGCTTTTAGGTAATCTTATGTTTGTTTTGGTTTCTTGGGTGATCACTAACCTTATTTACGGATTACGTTAAGTGGCAGATGAATGTCATATTAAAATTTGTTTTTGTCTTTTAGTCGAATCCGTAAATGATGATTACAGAATACCTCTCAATTCGGAAAAGTACATCCATAAATGGAGATTACGGATAACCTTCTATCTAAACAGATTTATAAATCATTCTAGATCATATTTGCATCCCATCAATCAACATGTAAAATTATTCTGTAGTAAAATACCAAAAGCAACAATCCAAAATTCCTAGCTTTTTTTGGTTAATAATTATAATTACGTTTAAAATGCAATTCAATGAACAATAACTGGGGGTGTTTTCGGTATTTCGTTACGTATCGGTTTTTGTGCCATTATCTTGTATGTCTCATTGTCTTCTACACGCCTCATTTCATAACTTTCTGGTTCCTTCTACCTGCATACTGTCGGTGATGGCGGTGCAGTGGGTACAATGGTGGTCGTATGCTTATCTCGCTAGGCTTATGGCCTTTAATTTCTTTATAGAGAGGGTGCGTCGGAGGCGGAATGAGTTTTTTCTAGTTGAACCGGCGGTGGCTAAAGTCGATTTCGCTGTTTTTGGTGGTTTAGTTGACCACGGTGGTGGTGATTTGGTCTCTTTTATGTATGTGGTCGATGATCACTATGGTTGTGCCTGTTGAGGGGGAGAATCTTTGATTGCCATCGCCGCATTAGGGCGGCGATTGCCGCTCACACCGCCCAGGTTGTGACTGACAAATCTGTCGGTTGCCCCTCTTCTCCGATTTGATTCCGGTGTTTTGAAGCGGTGGTGTTGAGCGGTGGTAGTCCCTCTTCTCTGCATGTGTTCGAACCAGTTGGTATCTTTTCATTCTCATTTCGATCTTCGATGGTCGTTGTGGTGGTTGACTCATCACCGGTTCACTGGGATTCTAAAGTGAAGATATCCTGGCTGTTATGTCAACTGACCGTTATCACCTCTGATAATGGCTACTTTCTTGAAGATGTTTCCTGAGCTTCATGTATGTTTTATACCTTTCTCTTCACTTACACACACATAAACACATGATTTGTTGAATGAATTAATTTGAGTGTTTGAAGTACTTGTTTTGAACTTCTTTTTCTTACTATTATTTTAAGTTATAAATAATTAATTGGTAATCATCTTCTGTAAGATGAATGGTGGTTTAATTTTTTTATAGTTTTCATATAATTGTTTGTTGGTTGCATGTGGGATAATCTAGACGCGGTGGCAGCCGGTGACATCAATTATTTTATGAGTTTGTCAGTCTTCTCTATGTGATGCCAGTTGACTCATCTGAGAGCTTACGGGTTTGTCACTGTCTGGTTTTTGTTTTTGCCTCTGTGATGGTGAGGTTTGTCTCATTTGAGAGTTCGTTGCTAAACGTTACTGGCTGTGATGACTGATTAAAATACGTTTGAGCTATATGGTAAAATATAGATGGTTGCTATGTATAGTATTGGTGGGCGATGATGCTAAACAACAAAAACCGTAGTTGTTTAGGCGTGGCAATCCTCTAGATTGCAGTCGCAACATGGTTGTGTTTCTGAGCCTTCAAAAACCTTTATTGTATGCTATTGATGGGTATGGAAACAACTTGGGTTGTGATGAGCCGCCAAATTTGGTGTTAGTTACCCCTGATTCGCAGCTGTTTCCAATGTACAACTGCAACCGCTCATTGGTTCTGAGCCACGGTTTGACTATTATATAGTCTATTGTTTTTAAGCTTTCAGTTTGCGTAGTGATGAGGTCGTTAAGTGAAACCTCGATTTCCTCCATCTTCAAGACGTGCAACGTGCGTCCAGGGATAACACCTAGTATCATTGAAATATAAAAACTAACGTACTTAATCAAGAGAAAGCCTTGAACAACGATCTATAGAATAACAATTTTGAAGACATTTGAGAACATCGTAAAAATAATTAATTTTTGTCAATAAAGTGAAGTTATAATACCGTGAAATTATTTCATTTTAAGTTTGTTACAATGCCATGAAATTATTAAACCGTCAACTTTTAAGAAAAATGAAGCAATTATATTAAAACGAAAATACACTCAACAACGATAACCGTAAAAACAAGACTAGATACGATAATATATATATATATATATGTATGTGTATGTATATATAATGTATGTATATATATATATGTATGTATATATATATATATGTATGTATATATATGTGTATGTATGTATATATATACATATACATGTATGTATACATACATATATATATATATATTATATGTATATATATATATATACCCACACATATATATATAAACTAACTAGTTTTTTTTTTATATAGAAAGAAAAGGAATAGGTATAGGAAAGAAGTGTGGTGGCCCAAAATGCTCTAAAGGGGAGAGACAATGCATGATACAAGGGTCATGATACATGTCTAGTAAAGGGAGTGCCCAATCTACATCAATTGAGATTCCATCAAACCTCAATTTGCTTTCATTTCATTTTCTTTTCTTTACTTCATTTCATTTCATCTAATCTCATCCCCACTTGTGGCTCCCACCATCCCATTACACATGCACATGCTCTCTTTCACACTACTTTTTCCTTTTAATTCATTCCATTCCCCTTTTTAACAAAATAATTCAAATATTATTATTAGTTGTTTACATGATTTCTAAACATAGGTGATGAAACCAGGAGTTTGATTGTATTTTGTAATGGGATAAAACAAATAAAAATAAATCAATTCGGCTTACTTACCAATCATGTGTAAAGGAGTTGGACTCCTCTTCGACCACTCAAATTAGCTTCTTAAAAACTCGTATCGAGTTTTATTTAAATGAGCTTCAGTCTAAGTTAAAGCTTATTTAATAGTATGTCCAAATCCTAAATATCTTGTGATTTTAAGCAACGTTACGTATATAAAATATAATAAAATTAAATTTTAATCAAACAAATATATGTCACGTAATAATTATTATTATATACATACAATACATGATTGGATGATTTGAAGGTGGTCATACTTATATATAAAACACGTTTATAACAATTATTAAAAAGAGGGACGTTTAAGTGTTTAACCCATTCTTCTGTTTTCGAAATACTAATTAATTAATTTTTTAAAATATAGCATAAGGAATATTATTATTTTTATTATACCGAAATGAGTATGCTTCAAACATTTAGAGATAAATTGTACTACACGATAAATATCTTGAAGCAAGAACCTTAATTCCCGCCACAATTAACGATTGCTTTTTTAAGTTTGATGATTAGGCCATTTGAGGCAAAGGCTGCATGTAAAAGCCATGTAATTTTAATAATTTAATAGTTTAATACTTTAGAATATAATATAATTAAATAGTATCACGAATCTTGATTAATATAATTAATTTAGTTATAATTACGGTAAGTGGTCGGCCGAAAATCTAAAGCTCATTTCTATTAAATAAAAGTTTTACTTTTTGCAACACAAAAATACTTAAGATGTTTTAAAATTTATTTGCTACATGTTAACTACTCCTAGCCTAATGCTAGCGTATCACCCGGAGCCTAAACGAGTTAACATGTTTAATTATAAGCTAGTCAAGAATACTGCATTCTACAATTTTTCACTTCATGCATTTTCGTGAGAAACCACTTTTATAGTATTTTAATTTGATGCCATGATTTGAATAGATTATAAGAGTATGTGCATGACGATCTTTCTTCATATATATCAGCTTGGCGTTGCTTTCTGTCTAATTTGATGCCATGATTTGAATAGATTATAAGAGTATGTGCATGACGATCTTTCTTCATATATATCAGCTTGGCGTTGCTTTCTGTCTAATTTGACCCTACAAATGTTGACAGATGTCTACCATACCCTCTTTTCATCCTGTAACACGCGACCACTCACACCAATAATATTATCCGCTTTGCCCACTAGTAGCTGACGGATTTGCTTTTGGTTACCCGGGTGCAAACTTACTAGGAAGGTCGCCCATTCTTGGATTGCTCCCACCTGAGCACACTTAACTGTGAAGTTCTCCTCTCATTCACAGCCAATACGCCCAAAACGCCTTGTTAACATTAAAAACCAAACATTCCTTATGAACCAGAAATCTCTTCTATTCACGGCCGATGTGAGATATATGTAGGGTGTCACACATCCTCACTCTTGTTTCCTCTCACGTACTTTGTTTACTGACATTATTCACCGCTGATGACACTCCTTCTCTTTGTATGAATAACGTCATAAATAATTAATTAAATTAATTAATTATTAGTAAAGATGGTTTTAGAAATATAGTTGTTAATGAATAATTTAATTATTATAGAAAAAAGAATGTGATTGAAAACTGAGGAGTAGCATCTTTTTGACTTTGAAAAAGGGAAAATCGTAAACGATAGATGATGATTTTTGCCACCCTTCGAACTATGCACCATCACTACAAGGTCCCACATCTCTTTCTTGCCGGTTGATTTGTGAATAAACTAACATAATTTAAATAACAACTTTTATTCTATATTACTTTAACTATACATTCATTAGTTTATTAATAATATGTTATTCTTTTTCAAGCCATAAGTGGTGAGTTTAAGTATTGGAGTGTCACTTCCTGAATTATTTTGGTGTTGTTTAATAGTATCTTAAATATTTTAGGTGTTGATTGTAGAAAAAAAAGATGGTTATATAATATGCATAAATCTTTTTATATGTTTATTTAAGATCTTCACTCGTAAACATCATCTAACGTTACACATACAAGGATTTGAATGCGCATTGTTTTTATAAAAGCTCTTAGCGGAACCAAAAGACTCTCCGATTCACAAACAAAAAAAACTCTCCTGTACATGCATAGCAAAACCATGCACTAGAAAACCATTTGCTTCACATACCGAAAAACTCTGGGGAAAACCCGACATAAAGAAGATGATTTTGATGAGGTTGATTCTAATAAACCTTGGATGTTTAAAGATTATTATCTTCAAAGTAGCTCGTTAAGCTGATAAACTAATTAACAAAGTTTTATAGAAATCGATATCACAAAATGATAAAAAGAATAGAAGTGAAAAAATATAAGAAATAAAAAGCTAACATATACAATAATATAGTAAATAAACAATAATTCCTTTAGCTCAACATAAGTATTTAACGCTAGTTAGTCAAAATAACCCAATCCATTAATAGTTTTGTAAAAAAAAACATTAGGTTAAACCGATTTTTTAAAATAACTCATTCGTAATTTATACTAAAGATAAAAGATAAATTTTGTTTAGGATGAAATTTATAATTTAGTTTAATAATAGTATTAACAACTTCAATGTTAAAACAGAAACCAAGTTCAGTATTAATGATATTCTAGAATTGGAAATTTAACTTTTAATATAACAATATTTTAATTTTGTTAAATTTCCTTCAAAATTTTAAATTTAAACTTTCACCATTTTAAGAATATCAAAAGAATTCTACTATTATAGACATTAGAAACAAATTAAGAGTTGTTTGATAGCATCTGAATCAATATCTTAATGGTTCAAATGTTTGAATGATTTAACAATTAATGGTTCAGACTGTTTGTTTTGCGAACAAATGTTTGAATAGTTCAGATATTTGTCTTTGAATGGTTAACAATCATATAAATACTGAATGGTTAAAAAGTCTAATGCTAAATGGTTAAAAACTCTTATTTGAATTGGTCAGGCATTTGTTTTCGAATAGTTAAGCGATATACTAGCTCTTAAGAGTTCAGACATCTTATTGATTCAACATTTAATTATTAAAAAATTACCAAACAACCTCTTAGTATATTAAATTATTTTTTTAACAATTTCCTCTAAATTTAAATCTTCTTATTATAATAAAAGGGTAACTAATGTTGCCACATAACAACACCACATTCATTCTTAATAAAAATTTTCCACTTTTCTTTCCTATTGAATAATCTCATTAATTACTAATTATATTATTTAATTCTTTAATTTTACTAAAAAATATTATTAAAAAGATTAAGAAATAAATATTTTTATTAATGTTTATTTCTAGAGGAACAAATATTTATAAAAAAGAAATTTTTCTAAAACATCATATTTTATTAAAAAACAAAAACTATTTTAAAAATGACATTTTCTGAAAAATGTTTTGTTTTGAAAAGAAATGTTTAATTTACTTTTTAGACAAAAAACAAAAAAAAGTTTAAAAAGTTAATATCAATGTTTTCTTAGTTATAATTCTTAATCGGACTTAATTTAAATCATATATATATTATAATTAATAAAAAATATTTTATTTAATATTTTATTTATTCAACTCGTGTAACCATTAAAACTAATCTATTATATATCACAAAATTTAACGTTAACATTGTTCAATACTTTTATAACTTAGAATACAAACACCAACATCTACATAGTACATACATACTCTCCTTTGACTCGTGAGAGTCATGACTACTCATTTATGGTTTTTGCATATCATCTCTTTCCTTCTGTAAAGCCATTCAATATATTTCTTTTTTCCATCTGCAGAAGATACTATGTTCTTAACATCTGTACCCAATTTTCTCATCTTTTATCCACTTCTTCACTCAATTAACACTCATAATCTTCAAAACACACACTACTTTCTGTTCAACAGAACCCTAAATGTATTTCTTCTGATCTTTGAAGCATAATCCATTTGGGTTTTTGGGTTTTGATCATAAACCCTTGCTCACTTCATTCCCTCAAATCTAGGGTTTGTTCTTGATTTCGAAGCTTATTTGGCACAAAAGTCGAAAATTTGTTTACTGGGTGGTGATTGTTTAGTGTCTTTTTGTGTTTTGAAGCATGATTGCATGAAAATTTAGTAGAAACGAAGTGGGGTTTGGTCATAATTCAAGAACAGGGAAAAAAGATTTGATTTTTAAAGAATCAACACAAAAATGGCGAATTTGTGGTTCTTGATTATGACAATTGGGTTTCTTTCATGGTGTCAAGTTACTGTGAGCTCAGAGCTCACCAATGGCAATCATGATCTTTTCACTCTGGTAGCCATTGGTAAAGAGCTTAAGTTACTTGATTGGGAAGATAATGGGCTCAAGAACACCTCAAATTACTGTTTGTGGCCTCATATTACTTGCAGCTCAAGTCAATTAGTTGAAAAACTTGTTCTTTCTCATCTAAATCTGCAAGGTAACCTCACATTAGTCTCTCAATTGAGGTCATTAAAATGGTTAGATTTGTCATACAACACTTTTCATGGATCAATCCCTCAGTTGTTTGGTAAATTATCTGATCTTGAGTTTCTTGATTTATCTTACAACAAATTTGATGGGTCAATCCCAATTGAATTGGGTCAGCTCAAAAACCTCAAATCTTTAAATCTTTCAAACAATTTACTCATAGGATCAATACCCAATGAGCTTGAAGGGCTAGTAAAGTTGCAAGATTTGCAAATTTTCACCAACCATTTGAATGGAAGTATACCAAATTGGGTGGGAAATTTGACCAATCTTAGAGTCTTTACAGCTTATGAGAATGAGTTAAGCGGTAAAATACCCGAATCTTTAGGTTCTTATTCGGATCTTCAATTGTTAAACCTCCATTCAAACTACCTAGAAGGATCAATCCCAAAGAGTGTGTTTGCTAATGGGAAATTAGAGGTCTTGGTTTTGACTCAGAACAAACTCAGTGGTGTGTTACCTGACTCAGTAGGAAACTGTAAAGATCTTTCGAATATTCGAATTGGGGATAATGATTTAATTGGTAATATTCCTAAAGAAATCGGTAATCTTAGCAGTCTCACTTATTTTGAAGCTGATAACAACAATCTTTCTGGTGAGATTGTTCAAGAATTTGCTCAATGTTCTAATTTAACTCTGTTAAATTTGGCTTCAAATGGATTCAGTGGGATCATACCACCAGTTTTTGGTGAAATGATGAATCTTCAAGAACTGATTGTTTCTGGAAACAATCTTTTTGGTGAGATTCCAGCTTCTGTTCTTGGTAACAAGAATCTTAACAAGATTGATCTGAGTAACAATGGATTCAATGGAAGCATACCCAAAAGTGTGTGTAATTCTTCAAGATTACAGTACTTGTTATTGGGTCGAAACTCATTGATCGGTGAAATCCCAAGTGAAATTGGGAACTGTGTGAAGTTGCTTGAACTGCAACTCGGTGGTAACCATCTCACTGGAATGATTCCACCAGAAATCGGTAGAATCAAGAACTTGCAGATTGCTTTGAATTTGAGTTTTAATCATCTTCATGGGCAATTACCACCTGACTTAGGGAAACTTGATAAGTTGGTTTCTTTAGATCTTTCAAACAATCACTTCACGGGTAACATTCCTATGGCGTTAAAGGGTATGTTAAGTTTAATCGATGTAAACTTTGCAAATAATCATCTCACAGGCGCGATACCCACATTTGCACCCTTTCAAAAGAGCCCGAATTCAAGCTTTGAGAAGAATGCAGGTCTTTGCGGGTACCCGTTGAATTCATATTGTGGAAATGCAGACGGCTCTGAGTCGTTTCATCACAAAGTTTCTTACAGAATCGTGTTGGCAGTTATCGGGTCAGGCTTATTAGTATTCATGTCTGTTACAATCGTTGTTGTTCTGTTCATGATGAGGGAGAAACAAGAAAAGGTTGCAAAAACAGTTGGAAAAGAAGTTGAAGAAATAGATGATAACAATAAACCGTTGGTGATTCTTGGCAATGTGTTTGTTGAGAATTTGAAACAAGCCATTGACTTTGATGCTGTGGTCAAAGCAACGTTAAAAGATTCTAACAAAATCAGCAGCGGGACGTTTAGTACAATCTACAAAGCTGAAATGCCTTCGGGTTTGACTTTATCGGTCAAACGCTTAAAATCTGTTGACAAAACGATACTGCATCAACAAACAAAGATGATTCGAGAACTCGAGAGACTTAGTAATCTTTGTCATGATAATTTGATCAGACCGATTGGGTTTGCTATTTATGATGATGTTGCACTTTTACTGCACCAGTTTTTACCAAATGGCTCTTTGGCTCGGTTTCTTCACGAGTCTAGTAAAGAAGAGGTCTACAAGCCCGATTGGCCCGTTAGGCTTTCGATAGCTGTTGGAGTTGCGGAAGGGTTGGCGTTTTTGCATCATTTGGCTATTATTCATCTTGATATTTCTTCTGGGAATATTTTTCTTGATTCCAATTTAGGCCATTGGTTGGTGAAATTGAAATTTCAAAGCTTTTGGATCCTTCACGCGGTACTGCTAGTATCAGTGCTGTTGCGGGTTCGTTTGGTTACATTCCTCCAGGTATAATTTTAATCCCGATCTTTGTGTATTTTACATGATACAGGTGACAAGATGGGCGGGTTAGGTGGGTTGGCCGTTGGGTGATGGGTCAATATGGAATGAGTCATTTTCAACGAGCTGGGTTGGGCCGGTTGGGCCAGTTGGGTTATCCACTGAACCTTTTTCATCCAACATTTAGATCTGTTTTATAAATGATTAATGTGTTAGTTATGATTCTGATAATTAATATTATGACAATAATAATAAGTCCATGAATTTATGAGCTTGTAAGTTGTAAACACCTAGAATACACTTTGGGCAACTTTCAACATGCTTGAGCCATTCAACCCTTTTGAGTTGTTCCTCTTTTACTAAGTTTTCTATTCGACCCATTTGACCCGTTTTAAATAAGACTCACTTTTGTAGTCTTGTACTTTTGACCCGTTTTAACTTTCGATATAGGTGACAAAATGGGTAGGTCAAAAGGTGTTGGGGGATTATGGGTTCAAAGGGGTAGTTTTTTGCACATGTTTAAACGAGTCGGGTTGACCCACAACACTGTTTGTCCCAAATTAATATAATTTGCTTTCTAAATAAGTTGCTTATCAAATATGATTAAAATAGTTATGTTATATGAACTGGGAAGTTCTATGCATAGACAATCTAAAGATGCATTTTGGACAACTTTCAACCCATTTGACCTGTTCATCTTAAACTATTTTTTATTCGACCCATAAAAAGATAAAAACATAATTGATATGTTCATAACTAAATGGGTCAAAACTATCACCTCTAAACAAACCGATCATCATTTCAAGAATCTTGTTCCTAAAAACATTTTTGTTTGTAAACAGAGTATGCATACACAATGCAAGTAACGGCTCCAGGAAACGTGTACAGTTTTGGTGTCATTTTACTTGAAATTCTCACAACCCGTGTCCCAGTAGACGAAGAATTTGGGGAAGGCGTAGATTTGGTGAAATGGGTCCAGGGTGCACCCACAAGAGGTGAAACACCAGAGCAATACTTGATGCAAAACTGAGTACGGTGTCGTTTTCATGGAGAAAAGAAATGCTTTCAGCATTGAAGGTGGCTCTACTCTGCACAGACACTACACCAGCAAAGAGACCAAAGATGAAAAAAGTGGTGGAAATGCTTCAAGAAATTACAGAAAGTAAGTGAAAAATATGAAAAGTTTTAATCTTTAGGTGGATCTTGTATGATAGAAGTTGTGGGAAATTTAGGGTTTTGTATGCTGTATCATGTATGAACTTTGATGAATTGGAGATATACAAAGCCTTCAATTGTAATATGGATCATGCACTTGTAACGAAACGGTTAATCATGTTAAACACACAAACACAGCTAAAAAAGAAACGGGTCAAATGGGTCGGTATTCGTAAAAAGAACTAAAGCGATACAGAGGAATATATATTGTTACATGGGGGGTGGGAATTGCGAACACTAACACGAAAATATGACTGAAACCTTACACGATTATCGTAGGTTTGGGTTTAGTATGAAAGGGTTTGGGTCAGGTTTAAGTTGAACCTGCATACACATTTAATTAAATGGCTTAACTTAAATCACTACAACTTTTTTTCTTTATAAAAAAAAATCACTCAACTTTTTATTATGCCTTCCACTTTTATGAAACTTTATTATAAACTTTAATTTTTAAAATTGAGCTAAATGATAAAGGAAATATACATGATTAGGTACTATTTAGTAATCATTTTGTTTAAAACTTTTAAATATGTTAATTAATGAAACATATATGCTAATTAAAAACTAATAACAATTGATTAAGATTATGGATACTCTAACATCCCTTTAGGCATGTGATACAAAACTGTAATTGATATAACAACTCAACATAAGTATAGTAGACTGGTAGTTTCTGTCACACATCAAAAAACAATATGCTGATTTTTAAAGATTTATATGTATCATGAAACCATTTACAAGATCGCCAAACAATGTCATACATAGAGCTATGCGCCTTTGAGATTGCAAGCTCAACGTAACAACAAACACTTCTTGCAGATACGATACTTGTACTTACTCTTTCCTTCTTAAAGTAGACAAAGTAAGTTATATGTTAAATTTTTATCAGGATTTTAACATCGATCCAAACACAATGCACATACATAATCTTACCTCTTATGGAGCAAGGACATTTTGGGGTTGATTACCGGTTGCTAGATTCTACTTAAGGGTTCTGTCGGTTGTGGAAGTACCATAACCAGGTGGTCATGGTGTGCTCGTGCACAACCACCATAGTACGCAGGAGGCAACTTGATATCCACAAGCATCGATGATGATTGGACACTCCTATACAATTCAGTCATATATAATAATATTCTTACAGTTCTTAATTTAAAATTATTGTAAACTAAATTGATACGAACCTGCTAATTTACACTGGATGGGCTAAATCACTTTGGGCTGATTTCGGGAATCAGGTGAGCCCATAACATGCTTTGGGAATACTCAGTTGACCCAATTAGAAGTTAGCATATGAGGAAAACCGAATCAGTGACATGTTAGTGGGATGATTAGTTAGATTTAGATATCAATGTTTTGTTTATCAACTAAGGATTTTACCTTGGAGATTTAGCCTATCTTGAATCAGACTGTTTATCATAGATCTAAGCTTTTGATTTTCGGTATCTATCATAAACGCTTCACTATTTTAAGCAAAGATACCTTTTGTTTGAGTAAAACAAAGTCTCATAGCTACAAATGGATTCTTTAAGCTAACCATTTACAAATACAATGTTTACATTCACCATCAACTCAATCCCTCAACAAATTACAATTCATTTTCTAATTACAAATAAACTCTCAAAATGCTTAAAGATCAGACCTTTAGGCCCTCTCCATTCCTGTAAGTTCTATACATAATAACATTGACACAAACAAGTTTAAAGGGAATAAATTGAATGAATTGTGTTGGAGAAGAAACCAAAATAAGCAGTCGTGGTGATTCGATCACAAACAAAATGAGTAACTCATCATCTCTAAATTATGCAGCATGCAAGCACAATGTCTCGGACCGCCTTCAAAACCATATCTTTTGTGCAATTTGCACCATTTTAAGGGCGCGTGATTGGCGTATGTTATGGTTCCAAAAGATTGATTAACTAACTTCTAGCAGCTTTTAAGAAATTATCATATGGACTTGATGCAGGTAGCCTGAATGATTGTGGTATGTTTTGGTATTCATTTGCACATGATGTTCTAACTGGTCCATTCACAACAGGAGGTGAGTTTTGTTCCAAAAAAGGATGGCCTGCTTGCTGAAAACACAAAAAAAAAGAAAAAAAAGATGGTGAAATTTCGTAATAGTAAATTATATGAATCAAAACTAATGGGGTTGACCAAAAAGAAAAACAAAAGCTAAACAAAATCTCAACAAGCGTTCATGCAAATATAACTTAAACTGATCCTGTATTGAACGTGGATCTGTCTGTGTACAACATTTACTAAAACAGATAAAAGAAACCTTGTTGATTGTAATCTAAAATGATTATAGGAGAAAATATGTAACTTTAACTTGGTATTCTTTTTGAAATTTTAACAATATGGACAATTTCTTGCACGACACAGAAACAAGACACGGACCCAAAATGAAATAAAAGTGTTACGGTTGGGGTCATAAACACCTGTTATTCGCGTTGGAATTAGATTGACCCGAAAAAATTTATAGTATAGAAGATAAATATTAAAAAACCCATCCAGGTTAGGGCCTTATATCTTTAGACAATCAGTTTATTGTATCGAGTTATATGGACCAGCCAACTTGAAAGCGATACAATGCATATGTATTCTTTATGCAAGTAACATGCTAAAAGAAAATTTACCGCTTGGAAGCTTGTGTCATTTTGGTGCATGTTTATTTCACCATCATTACGGTTAACGGGCCTTTGTATACTCATCAAGTTCGACATTTTCATCCTCTTTCCATTTCCAAGAGCTTCACATTGTGTAGTCATTTCTTTATAAGAAATCTCAGGTGCAACACTTATAGACATTCTTCCGACTTGTTGTGCAGACTCCATGACCTGTTCACAGTATGAAGTTTTTATCACATTGTTATTATTATTATTATTATTTTTACAGCCTTATATTTTTATGTTTAAGTTTCTAGTATAATCATATAATCTGAACTTATCAAATGCTGCTGAATTCAAATTTCATGCCTTGGACTTTATTTTTGCATGATCAACTCCCTAAAGTTTTAAAGCTTACAATAAAATCCCTTTACTTAATTATTAACATAAAAGGCCTTTTTGGATATTTTAAAACTCGACGAAAGGTTCAATCAAGTCTCAAAACCTTGTTGCATGGACTTTTCGGTTAAGTTAATAAAGTCTAAGGATAAACTCATGCAAATATATATTCCAAGGACTTATGTGTGAATTTTACAAAACTCTTCTCTCTGACAATTGCCCAATAATAGAAGAAGAAATTATCAAATTGAATGAAACAATTTTTCATGTGCATTCTTGTAAATTATGATCAATAAATGACATAATAATATGTCCAAAGACTTACTGAATCCAATAATTGATTAACACTCAAGAGGTCATTAGTCTCCGCTGTTGCCAATGAAAGCCGGTTGGTACTTTCAAATGGATCTTCATCGAAATCATCATCGACAAAAAGAAGTGGAGCATCCTGAACAAATAAATCAAACAAAATTTAGACCGTTCACTTTGGTTATAATCTGGATTAGAAGTGATACTTTGTGCCAATTTACTTACGAATTGGTTGATTTGGGTTATAAACTTTTTAAAAAACAGGAAGGGGTCAAATGGGTCGGAAGTCACCCAAAGGTCTATTCATATTACAAGTAACTTTCTAAATTATTTAAATCCAAAGATCTATACTATTCTTGCACAACAGTCACTGAAATAGACACATAGGACCCCTGGACTGTAGTTTTTGCATATCTAATTATTATATCAACGGAGTATTAAAAAACGAAAAATTATTTTCAGTAAACTAAAAAATTCCAGAGATTTAATCATACAAAAGAGGACATTTATCTTGATAAAGTTTTGGTGGTTCAGGCCAACTCGACCCGACCCGTTTCAACCATACTAAAAGAGTTACTCGCACTGATAACATTTAAGGGCTTACATACCTCCTCCGTAGATTTACGGTGTTCTGAATTCTTTTGTGGAGTATGTACAGACGGGGAGCCAACGGGACACACATCATCATCAGGCACAAATCTGTTTAGTAATTGCTCCTTGATACTGGATATTTCAGACTGCACATATAAACTATTTATTGTTACTTTGAAATATTTGAAAATTAATGACTTCATTAAAATTGAGTAACAAACGAGTTATCAATAACCATGACAAATTCAAACCTCATGCTTTACAAATGAGTCGATTTGATAAAGGATCAAACTAGTAGAACATAAAAACATAACTTAAATGGATACGGGCCAAAAGTCAAAGAAAGTGTTTATAAAAACTATATTATTGATGACATATTAAGCATATTGTGTTAATATTTGACCCTACCTATTTATAAAAATTTAAACCTTTTTGTCAAAAAGTGTTCTGAATAAACCCACGCTAACCCGACTTATAACCAAAAAAATTACTTGTTTTTCCTGTGCACAAGATTACATATGTTTTTTCAGTATACAAGGCAATTTTGATCCATTACTTAGGAAACGGTCAATTCATTATGTTTTGTTTCCAATGATTCAAACCGGCATACTATAAAAAAGTAGATTTAAAGGAAACAGGTTGAACTGTGTCCAAGGTGTATTTTAATTCATCAAACTTCTAAAGTCATATTTATATCTTTTTCAAAAGTTTATATTAATACTGAATTAACATTATTTATGTAATTATATTTAGCACAAATTAGTCATATTAGATTTAGACAAAAAGTGTTTGTTGGGTTAATCTTGATCGGATCAAGTTACGGGTCACGGGTCTAGTATTTGAGTCATGTTTTATTTAAAGTATGCAAAAAGTTTTTAATTTTGAATTAGTCTAGGTAGTGGAGTAGTGGGTGATGTTAAGTAGTGGTCTATTTTATAGGAGTAGTGGTCTATTTTATAAATAGACTAATAAATAACATGCAAACATGGGTTTGTGAGTATCTTAGGCCTGAAACCAACAGTGTTTTCAGTCGACCCCAATCAGGACCTGATCCGATGATGCCAAAAGTTACCCTTTTTGACCCAATAAGACGCTGACCCATTACTGACCCACCCGACCCACTGTGGGGCTGTTTTTACCTCAGAAACTGATTCCAAGTGCTTCACGATTGTAGCAGCCAATGATTCGATTGATTGTTCCTCTGAAAACTTTATTTCTGAAAGTGATTTTAGAGCTGATTTATCATCCTCCTTAGACCCAAAGGTAATGTTACCCGACCCGGGCCCCACGGTCAGCTTACAATCTTCAATCAAGCACAAGTATGGATCCACCTATTACCATAAAACAAAAGAACAGATTTTTATCAACTGAAGTTTTAAAATATTAACGCCAACATAAAACTGTCAAAATAATAATTACTTTACCATCTTATTAGCAAGTGTTGCCTTCGCAACTGGAACAAGAGGAACAATACTAAATGCTTTCCCAGAAACAATTATCATAGTAGTTGCCAAAGTGTAAAGAGACCTCCTACGTGATGGTGGAAGGGCTCCTGCCATATCATAATATTATTAATTCCAAGTTTTGAAAAAGATAAAAATCTCCAATACCCTAAATTGATAAAAATTTGAAAGTTCATGAAAATCACGATGATAGTAATAAGATACATATCTAGAGCTGTTTGTTTAGATATAATATTTTTCAGGCCTACCTCCTTCAGCAAGAGAAATATCAAGCAATGAAAATGCCAGCTGGAAACTTCGAACTAAAGCCTCACGGCCAGAATTCTGCACAAGTTTCATAATTTGAATAATTTGGTAACAAGAAAGCATAGAACATAAAAGTAGATATCTTCAAAGGGTGGGTTGGATAACAGCTGAAAGTGGGCAAAGTTTTTTTCACAGACTGGGGGTGGGTCAAAGTGGGTATTCCTTAACGTGTCGGTTGACCCGAAACACCCTTTGTCCAAAAATTCTTGTAAATAACTAATATTCACATTTGTTCCTTTCGAGCCAGCTTTCTTTCAACATTAGAACCAGATATTAGTATATTACCTTTGCTCGAGAGAATAACAACACGAGACTGTAAGTGTGAGCAATTGCTTCATAGTTTTCAGGTGTGTTTACAGGTGAAATGGATTGTGCCCAAATTGAAGACAGCAAAAGTGATATTTGGTGAGAACTGAGCCTAAGGGTAACTGCCTCCTGAGATTTAAGATAAAAATAAATTAGTATATATAGGACACAATCCATATTACCAACAGAGAGTGCAAAAATATTTTTACCCCATCTTTGTTCAAATTACTTGCAGAATTTGCATCGATTTTTATTGAATAAGTTCGGCTATAACTCGACTTCATTCTGTTAAATGCCCCAGTATTATTTGATTTTTGCTGACTAGCATTATTGGTCATTAAAGGCCCGCCTTTTTTCATTTTCCCAAAAAGGGCAGCTGAAGATGAAAACACAGAAACAGTTCTTGACAGTGACCGTGGGACCGCCGCTTTATTGGGATCAGCGTCAACTGGTACGAGGCTTGAAGACCGAGGGCAAACCGAAGATGGCACAAGAACAACAGAAAATATCCTATGCGATCCAACTCGTGTTTCATGATCTTGATGAACCATTGCAGGAAGTAATTGGTGAAACAATGCTTCTGGAAATGCCTTAACAAAAAAATTGCATATAATAGTTTCAGTAATACAATCAAATTGCATTCATAAAAGAATTATGATAGATAACGGGCAGATTACATAAGTACTCCTACCGGCCCAAAGTAATGGTCAACAAAAAATACTATTTTAAGATATATAAATTAATGCAGTTGTTAGTTAGCATAATGCTGATTTTAACTCAACTCATTAAAGATACCAATTGACACAGATAACTTGCAACATTTAACGATTAGGGTGATTAAGGGCAAAATAGGAAGATTAGTAAGCTGTAACAATCCATATATGAAATTAAGATATGTACAAGAAGATTTTAGTTAGCAAAATGCCAAATTTACTCTTAATTTAATTGCGATACGACTTCTTTGGACAACTTGCAACATTTAATTTTAAGCTTAAGTACGAGCAAAACGGGAAAATTCGTAAAAACTATCCATATTTGAAAATGGACAATTATCATAGTACAAAGTAAAACAGATATATGGAAAATGATTGTGAAACGCATGTGGGACAAACTACTATCCAATATATGCAAGAAAAAATCATCAAAGTTCAAATTCAAATTCAAATTCACAGTAACCTGCTGATTTTAAAGGTAATTTGATCAATTAACCACCAAAAATAGTGACATGTCGGTAACTTTTGTCATGTTGACTTCTTTTTCTGACATGGGGTTGACATGGCACCTAACCATGTATCTTAGGTATTATCATATGCTCTTACACTACCATTACATTTTTAAGCTTTCAGCACAATTTATACATAATTACATATATGTATGTGGACTTGCCTTATTGTTGTAGGCCAAATTAGGCAGTGAAGCTACAATTTGAGCAGTACGGTAAACAGCAGCAACTGTAGTTCTTGCTATAACTGTAATACTTGAAATATTCTCCATCATTCCAGCCATAATATCAAATATTGGACTCGCATCACCAACCTGTTTGACCAAGATAGACTCAAACATAGTGCTAAAGTGAAAAGGAAAACTTTTTAGTGACCAATATGAAAAGGAAGGAGACCTTAGAGGATAGCTCTACAAGGCATTCATCAACAACTTCATGAAACTTTTTGTTCCATTTGATGACATCAGCGCCCAGGTCAGCATCATCTAGTGCCAGGTGTACACTTTTTCTAAGATGTCTAATGACATCCGTAATTGCTCCAACTATCGCAACTGAAGCTTCCTTTTTTGTTTCTTGTGCAAGTGAGGTGGTAACTTCTATAATGCCGAGTTGCATATCGGGTTTTTTGAGGACATTTTTGTGATCAAGATGCTTTATTAATATTGAAAGAAGAAAATGTGTATTGTGTCCTGAAAAAATAAGAGAAGCATCAGTCTAGGATTTCTCTAGAACTAAGTCTATGGCTCCAATAAGATTATCTTCTGTGAAAAGAATTGGTAACTGCATAAAAGGTAACCAACTTTCATCACATTTCGGCTTTGACTAACCAACTTATTTAAGGAAATCAAAGTTAAAGTTTTAGAAACTTTAACTAGAGGTAATCACCTAAGATAACCAGTTTTCAGATGTTACATCATAAAAAAATCAACAAGGTAAAAATACACGGACTACTGGCAACGTAATCATTATGACCCGTTACTAAGCCAGGTTATGTTCAATCATTTTTTTAAAGTGGGATGGCTTTTTATTGCCCAAAAGAAGGCTGCCTAATACAGAAATTGAACCAAAGTTAGGTACTTTTTATGCAATTAACCCGAAAACGCAAATAATATACCGCATACCGGACTCATCCATTATAATCTGCATGTCTTTAAGAACAGGGTAGGCAACCCCTTGTGAAAACGTCCATGCATTTTCAGAATCAAAATAGCGGAACAAAGATTCAAGAACTCGGCGCATGGTTGTAGCTTCCTTGCCCAAATTAGCCATGTTATGAAGGCACACCCGGGACCAAAAGCTAGGGTTCTTAGCGTCAATCCTACATAGAAAATTTGGACGTGTTTATGTTATTTAATGGTATAATAAACAGATGATAAGATGATTATTGTTTTAAGAAATTAACATACAAAAAAATCACAAATGACAATTTGTCAAGAAATAGAGACATTGCGAGAAAAAATGCAAGGGAAATCTTGTATTTTTATAATTTAAACAGTTTAGATGTGTAATAAGTTTTTTTAAAAGCAGACAAACACTTTTGTGTGGTTGGATGAACACATGCTTATCTACTTGTTTTTGGGTGAAATAAGCTGTTTTAATATGTAGTTTAAGATTGCTGATTTTAAACTAACTTTTTGAAGAAGCAGTACACGTTTACCCTAAATAACTTGTTTTAATAAGCAATCCCAAACACCCCCTTATAGGTTAAAAGTCTTAACCTATTACAATATTACATATAGGTTAACCTATATACACAAATACAAGTCTATCAAATCCTACAAAATAGGAACTATCTAACTAACAATCTTTATCACAATATAACAAACTATAATGCTGATAACTATCTCCAAATAACAAACTATAATGCTTGATGATTATCGGCTGGTTAAGAAAAAAGTCTTAGAAAATAATTTTTAACAACTATTGCAAAACCGATCATTTGACCCCAAATAGTTGAAAAATAAGAATTTAAAGTTTTTGAGAATGTAACTTACGCCAACACATTTAATTCGCCTTTTTCATTTACAATTGTACTCCAAGAAGGAACCTTCATCAAAGCCTCTGATGGCGGAGCATTATGCTCATTTTTCTGTACTTCTTGGACCCATCGGTTTTGATTAGGGTCAGACTCCTTGTTCAAAGATCCATAATTTTCCAAAACTACTGAAACAATCTATTTGTGGAGACAAAATGAATAAATCAATATACTAGTGACTTTAATATTAAATACAAAACTAAAAGAAGGTACTAAAAAATTGTACTTGAGTGAGTGACCACATATATGTTTGAAGTAAATTGTTTTCCTACATATAACATATGCTTACATCGTCAAACTCTGATGATATGTGGGAATATCTGCCCATGAACCAAACCTATAATACAAAAAAGAATAACATTAATATTAAAAAAGTTAGCATATACAAAGTTCATATATATGACAAAACGATGGTTTTGAAAGTACCATCGAAGAAAGAGCTTGCAAGCCAGCTGAACGAAGTGTCTCAACCCTCTCATCTTCACCAACTTCTTGAGCTAATTGACAAAGTTTTGGAATGAATCCTTCCACATTAAACATATAAGTTCCATCTTTCTGCCAAAATACAGAGTCAAAAATACAGTTGCTGAAAGTCAAGAAAATCATCTGAGAACAAGGATGGTAGTAATAGGTGAAAATGGGTTTGGGTCAAGATCTGGGTGGGCAACCCAGCAACAAATTTTTTTTGTCTATTTTTTTTGTATATTGTGGTAATTAATTGATTAAATATGATAGTTTCTTGGATATAAATTAACTAAGTTAACTCTTTCATGATAAACTGATATCAGATATCGTAAGCATTTTAACCAACGTGCGGTAACTTTTGACGCATTTAATCTATTTGACTTGTTTCACTTTTAGCTAACTCTACATTTGACTCATCACTAATGTAATACAACCCGAATTGACTGTTTCAATATAAATAAGTTGAATTTCAGACTCTATTAAGAACATTTAACAACACCAACCTGACAATTTATAAAATCAAAAAGTGTTTGGCATCCTATAATTAACATTTCATCATTTCTTGTTTCATCCAGCAGAGTTTGCATGATACTTAGCAAACTATTTGCAAATAGTGGCCTGCCAAAGAGACAAAATATATTATGATGCTGAAAAAGAAACAACATTCACCTATCAATGGAATTAATAACTCTAAATGCTTAAAATTATACATATTAATGAAGTATGAATGAACTCACATTTGGTCTTTGCATGAAATCAACAGTTTTCTATAAATACACATAACAATTTTTGCAGCCCGAAAATTCTCGTTTCTTAATTCTTTATAATAACGATGCTCAAGCGTACATGTGATCTGGAGGTAAGATTAAGAACATTAATGAATAATATGATAAGTAAAATTTAACTTTCACATACTAATTAACATCAGAGCTTTGTTAGTTTAATTAGAAATGACCATATACATTAGAAACACGAAATGTACCTTTGGAACACGTAGAGGATTTCTCCCAGCATATTCACAAAGCTTCCCAATCTTCCTATCATTTGGCTCTTCATCCTTTTCAGATCAGAAATAAAAATGTTACATTCCCATAAAAAAAGTATTTAATAATGTACTAATGTGCTTAATTGTTCACAGGATCTGACATAAGTGACATTGCTATGATCATAAAACTGCAAACTACAATACTTTCTTAAGGAGAATCTAACATCTAAAATTCTAAACTTAACTAGAAATAGACTCATAGTGTCTTTCTTTCTTCCTGTAATCCTTATAAACCATCAAAAACTATCACGCAAATCATTTACAAATCGACAAATGTATCAAGAAACTAACCGGACTTCTTGGGAAAATATCTGAGATCAGCTTCTTGTACCTCTTCACCGGCTGTCTAGACCTCGTGGTCAACGCTGGACAGAAGAAACAAAGGCTACCACATGCTGGCAAAACTTGCCTCGACACTAGCCCCGAAACAGCACTCATTTTGCATACCAATTTACACGGATTAACACTAACTTACAATAATAATTCAACAAATATCTCCCCACTTCTTCAAGATTGTCTTTTGAGCTTTCTTCCCTTCTTAAATGCAAGCATCTTGATGAAGGAGAAGGGAAGCAAAACCCACCAAATTCCAAAAAATGGGTACTTCAACAATAATCCGACCAGCCTACAACAAACAACACAACAATCCCCCATCAATCCCACATCAAAAACCCCATTACATAATCCAATTTCGATCAAGCATTTCATCAAACAGGTGGTGTGCATAAACACCCACAACCAAATCCACCCCAATTCGATCCAAAATCCCAACAAAAATCAAATTGAAAACCTATTTAATCAAAAGGGTAACACAATCATCCACCAAACAATCACAAATCAATCGTTTTTACCTTCAAGTCGATGCCTGTAAGAGCATTGAGGCTGGAAGGCTGGGAGGTTTTGTAATCACGTTAAAATTCTTCAACAAACGTATCGAACCTCCAGATTTTGCTCCAACATCAACCCCTTTTCTCTTTTCGTTGTTGTTCCTCTCTGTATATATGATCTATTGCATATACGCCGGTCGCAAAATTGATTTAAAATTCATTAAATTATAAGTAATTAACGAAATGGGGTTATAATAATTTTATAATAATGAAATGGAATGATTGTATGTATGATCTACAGACGGTGTTATAGCTGTTATATTTCTGTATTTTGAAAATCTTTTTTCCCGTTATTTTTGGTGATTGATCGGCCGGCCAGCAATGATTTTATTATATTTTGGTTGCTTTTCACTTTCAAGATTTGTAGCTCAATCATTGCGGATTTTCAAGAAAATGTTTCGAGATGACTTTGGATTCAAAATTTTGGAACGTTGGATGTTTCAAAATCAAAACTTTGAAATCTATTGAACTAAAAGATTTATGTTTTTAAGACGGGTGAATCGATTTTTATTAGATAATAATAATAGTTAACACTATAGTTTATAAAGTGAGCATTTTTTACATGTGTTTTTACCCAACTGACCATTGACTTTTTGCTAAAAAATTTTGTGTTGCTTGCAAAAAAACTATGCTATGTCTTAACCGTTTATGAATAAGTATGTTAATATTATAAAAATTAGACCAAATCTTAATCGTCTGATAGTATAGGTTAAACCTTAGATGTCATGTTGATATGCAATAGTTTTTTGTGTATGTTTTGATTTGATTGATTGTTTTTATAGACCTATAATATTTTTTAAATTTTTTTTATTTCGGTTAACTTTTAGTTTTTTTAAGTGGTAAAACTTACTTGATGTTTTTTTAATTAGTTGGTTTTGAATATGAGTATGTTAAATCTCACAATGTCAAAAGCCAATAGCAATTAGTAAAGCGGGAGCAAAAAAATGTTCATCTTGATGATTTTTAATCATTTTGAAGTGTAATAGCTTGATTAATCTTCTTTTGCAACAACCATTGTAAGCTTGTAAATTTTCATAAAAAAGAAACACAAGAAAAATGTTAGATAGGGTATTTATTATTTTCAATAACTTTTTTAAATGGCTAGTATAGTAATATACAATAACCCATTAAGTTTATTATTTTATATGATATCATAGTTATAGAGTTATGATATCTTTCTTATTTTGTTAAGATAGCTTTCCGGAACTATTGGCAGTTTTATATCTCTTCTTCATCTTCGTGTTCTAAGGATGTATGGTGCCCATGTATATATGCATGCGCAAACACACACATGTTATGTGTTTTTTTATCTGTTTGACGTGTCGATATACTAGTAGATCATATATCGTTATCATCACAACCCCATCTACTTGCCGCTTCAACCTCACTATATTTCGTTGTCATATAATTTTTTTTCTTTTTAAATTATCTAAGCTTATAAAATATTTTGACAAGATTATTGTTTTTTATATCAGTGTCATTTTTCTCTCTTCCGTTTCATCCTTCTCCAACCATGTTGCAATATTAGTTATAATATAATATATAATATTTAGGATTTATTATGTAGATAATTTCTGTTTTATATTTCTTTAATGTAACTAGGAGTTATGATTTGATTAGTTTTTCTTGATAATCATAGAACTAATAAATAAAAGAAATACACAATACCTAATGGGTCTTCATTATTCTATATCGTGTTTTCTATAAAAATTAATCAATCAAAGTTTACAACTCGAGAACTTGTTCAATTAAAGATATAAATTCGTTGTAACTTCAAAGAATACGAGCATACTAGATATTTAGATCTATACACGTCTTTATATAAATTATTTTTTAAAAAAAATAGACTGGTTAGCATATCCATTTGGAACGTGGAAGACGTAAAGCCATATTGTATTGACCAAATCCTCAAACTCAAATCAATGCCCTTTCAAATATCGTCACAAGTTCGTCACGTATAATCCAATATATTTGAGTTTAGCATATCATTTAAAATTATATAAATCCTTTATTTGTCAAAACATGAGTTTATCTTTCGATTTGCACCATGTTGAAATAAAAAAAATATAATTTCGTACTCAAATAAACATAGGATACTTGTAGAAATCTTTATAAGATTACAAGGTTGACTTATTAACTCAAAATAAACCGGTATGATTTGTGGTTAGGTTAACTACAAAGTTGACAAAATATTACAACTTTATGATTAATAAGAACATGTAAAATCAGGATGTGACGTAGTGGTAAATATCTGAGTTCTTCTAGTAAAGATCTCAAGGTTTGAATTATTAAAATTGACTCAAAATCAAGGTTTTACTGGTTTAGTTACACTTACAATTATTCATACTTCTACTTCATTTGACATGCCTTATAATTAGTTAAATCAATGTTTGTTTTAATATATTGGACTAGAATATTATGGTATTTTTGTTTATTAAGTATTTGTAATCTACTCTTTTAACAGATTTTAGTAGATTATTGTGGTGTTCTAACCAGTCTTCTAAACCGGAATATTGACTAATGTTTTTTTGTTAGTTAAACCAATATATTGACTATTGCTTGTTCCTATTGCCTTTTGTTGTGTCTGCTATGTAAACGAGCCAAGCCGAGCTTAGTCAAGTTAGGACGAGTTCGAGCTCAAGCTCGAAAATTTTAACAAGCTGAAAACACTAGCTCAAATTTGGCTCGTGAAAAGCTCGAGGCAACTCGATTTTTTTTAAAAATAATCTTTATTTTTCATATTAATTTACATGAAAACACAAAAAAATATATATAAGGTTTTTTGTCTTTTGTTGAGTACTTCGTACTTAAATGAACAAAAAACATTATTTTGAATATAAACAATTTACTATCACATTATATATTTTTTAAACAAAATACTTGATGTTTCAAAAAAAAATCCATTTTTATTTTAAGAAAACATTTTTAAAATGCTAATATAAAAATAATAATCATAATAATAGTAGTAGTAATAGTAGTAATAATAATAATTATTATTATTATTATACTATATATATATATATATATATATATTTATTATATGCATCGAGTCACGAGCCAAGTCAACGAACCGAGCCACGAGCCGAGCTAACCCTGGCTCAAGTTCGGCTTGTTTAGAATTCAAGCCGAGCCGATCCGGCTCGCTTAGATACAAGTTTTTTTCAAGCCAAGCTTTTTTCGAGCTTTTCTCGAGCAAACTTCGAGCCGCGAACTTTTTATACAGCCCTACCTAAGACGTGTTAGTGTGACTGGTTGATTAGCAATGGGAAACTTAAACTTTATGGCACTGGATACTTGTTACATCTACATACGAATTCACAAAAATACAATTGGAATTTTAATTAACTGAAGCACCTTTTAACCTTCCGTAACTCTCTCTAGTGCTATGGACGTTAGCTCATGCTTGTGAATTCATAAAAATAAAGTTCATCAAAACATGATTAAAAAAATCTTGACATTATATCATCCATGCATAAATCATTACAACTCACTATTATAGTTATCCCAGCTAGGGGTGTTAACGAGCCAAGCCGGCTCGCAAACTACTCGAGATCGACTCTAAAAAAGATTGAATCGAGCCGAGCTTAAACGAGCTCGAGCTCATATATTGGCTTGTTTACTAAACGAGCTCGAGCTCGAGCTCCAGATATCGAGCTTGAGCTGGCTCGCGAGCCTAAACATGCTTTTGTTTATATATATATATATATATATATATATAATATATATATATATATATTACATATCAAATATAGATTTATAATAATATTATTATTATATATAAAAATATGATAAAAACAATTACATATTATATATTATATTATATATATGATAAGTATGATTATGGCAATTTTCGAACAAGTTCACCATCTCCATTGACGTAGTCTTTTGGTTTTAGTAGAAGAGAGAAAAAACAAGGAAAAGAGGCATAGGCATTGAAACCAAAACTGATTCACAAAAGGCAAATGATAATCATATAGCACATCATCAAAAATCGGGTGTTTCATGCCGCGCATCAATTACTTCCTCGATGTAAAAGAAATGCTGATTATGGTATCACATGACAATGAATCAAACTTTATTTAAATAAAACATCTATTAGCTATTGATTAACTTGAGTGTCATGATTGATTTATAAAAAGAAATGCTAATTATTGATTAACTCTTTTATCCATCAAAGAAAAGATATAAATCAACCAAGTGTGACTTTTCATAAACAAGCAACTTTCAAATACACATGGTTGACTAAACCACTGGACCAGTGATAATTTTTATAGCCATTGCTACACCAGTTTGGATAGAAGCATGTCACATAAGTATATGATCATCAAAGTAAGTGCTACATGCGATTGTTTGCAACATTGCATTTGTCACCTTTGCAACCAAAAAGCAAACAAAAGCATCTATTTGATGATTATATAAATTTATGCAGTTGTTGCCACCCAAACCCTTATCAGCAATGGTTATAAAACTATTCTTGATCAACAAGTTTAGTCAAACGTATACTACTTTGTTTTAATTGGACAATATGGAAAAAAAATCTCTATGTCAGAAGAACAATGTTGTAAAAATCATTATAATTGGACAATATGAAAAAAAAATCTCTATGTCTAAAGAACAATGTTGTAAAAATCGTTAGGTACTAGTCAGGCGGCAAGATAGAAACTATTGATTAATTAGAAGTAATCGGGATTAATCGGGATTAATCGGGATTAATCGGATTGGAATTTTTATATCTAATTTTTAATTTTAGATATAAATGCACACATTTTTATATGTAAAATTAATAAAAAAGTTTAGTTTTATATATAAATTAACATATTTAGCCGGAATTTCAAGATTTTAGCCGGAAATTTCAATTTTTGGCCGGAATCTTTGACCTTCCGAGCGAAGGACGCCGGAATCCCGCCGGAACCCTACCAAAATTTCACCGGAATTACAGGCTTTTGGCCGATTAAGACCGCCTAGGTCCGATTTTGACCTCCGTTGACCGCCTAGCGATTAACTGGCCGATTAACCAAAAATTCCTAGGTGATGGGCCGATTCCCGATTAATCGCCGATTAATCCCGATTTTTGCAACACTGCAGAAGAATCAACTGGTTAGACAAGACAAAGAAGCAAGGATAAAAATTTATGACTATTACCCATTCACTGTAATAGGTAGACAAAAAGATGCATCCGAAACCAAAATCACCCTCTTCACAGTGTGCGAAGGCCTTAGATGCATGCTGTTTCTTTAGACAGACTTTGTAATAGCAAATTAGCAATGGTGTGTCGACAAATGGTCTCATATGCATTGATAGCTTCTTACAGATAGCGATTGTTATGATCATCATGTTGGGTAATTACATGATAACAACTCTTAACCTCATTTGGTATAAGTCATATGAGCGTTGTTTTTTAATGATTGACGATAGAACAAGATTGAAACTGAATGCGTACTAGACAGGGTTCGACTAGAAGGTTGGCTGCAAGTGCTTGTCAGCATACAATTGCTTGGCATCTTACAGTTTGAGGTTCACTTGTTTGTTGTATTGATGTGCTTTAGATTGGGAAACATTCTTGCATTGCCTATCTGTGATAAATAACTTTGCAAACTACATCAACATAACAAGTTTGCAAAAACATTACTACTTAAATTCTCTGTATTTGTCTGTGGTGGATAACAATTTGAGTGCCTGAAGGGCCCCCATGCTCAGGACTTTTTGACTGTTATCCCGATTGAAGGGTTGGGACAGTGCATGTCTCCAGTAGAATATAGAGCAATTCTCAAATACCGGTTGATGATCCCTATGTACCCGGAAGATTAAACATGTCCGATATGTCGTAAAGCGTGTATGGATAAATATGAGGAGCACGCCCTTCACTGTAAAGAGCTACCTGGGTTCAAATATCGGCATGACTGTGTACGAGATGTTTTGGGGGACATCATAAGAAGAGCTGGGATTTCTGCTAAGAAAGAAACCCCTGTGAATTTCCTCACGGACCCTATGGAGGGGAGGTCTACTTTGCGATCAGCGGATCTGCTCGTCTTTGGCGGGGCTGGGGGCAAACATGCTTGTGTGGACCTCACAGGGGTTTCCCTTTTGGTTGGTTTACGGGAAAACGGTTTTGTAGTTGGTCAAGCTGCAAGAAAGCAGAATCAAAGAAAGTGGATAAACATGCTAAAGCTTGCGTAGAGAACCAGCACGCTTTTGTTCCCTTTGCCTTTGATACATTTGGCTCCCTAGCGCCAGAAGCTATCAACTTTTTGACCAGGGTCCAACAAGTGATAGACAACCATTGCTCAACCCCGGGGAGGCAAGGATTTGTTTTTGTAAGGTTAGGATTTGCTATTCAAAAAAGGGTGGCGGCGCAGCTTGTTGCCCGTCTACCTTCTATTTTGATGTAACTTGACTAAACATTATTAATTGTAATTAAAAAAAAAAAGAAATTTATGTACTTTATACTTTTTATTATTCAAATCCATTTTCATTGTTACTTTAGAATTGTGACGTTATAATACAAATCGACAATTCAAGTTAATTAGTGACTATTAGATGTTTTATGAGGTTAAAAGAATTGTTTCCTTATTATGTTGATACGGAATTAGCATTTGTTTTATGTTGGGGAAGTTGATATGGAATTAGCATTTGTTTTACATGAACGAACACGAATATCCCCTTCCACTTCATGTTCGTTCATACAGGGGTCAATTCAAAGCATATTGTGTTAATAGATTTGAATTTACAAAAAATGTGTTGAAATTGAATATCAAAATCCAAGTAAAATTTACAACCCAATTCATCAAGAAATTGGAAAAGAATATAACAGAAAGAAAGGACAATTCAGTAACACAAATCATTCATATTTTAAGCTTTAGACATACCTCTGTGTTCTTTTTCAACATGTTCCACCAACGCTACCGGATCACGAAACCCTTTGCTGCATTTCGGACACACATCAACTGTCACCTTCATCACACCCTTCTTTTCATGAACCATCTGAACATGATCAATCAAGCTTGCAACTTTAGAAAACTTCATACTACAAATCGGACACTCCTCCACTTGACCACCAGAACCACCACTGCGGCTACCTGAACCACCATTCGGACCCACTTCACTCTGTCCATCACTACTAACCATAAGAGATGAAACCGCTTTGAGTAAACTTGTAGTCCAACTTGATGATGATGATGATGATGATGAGGGTGTATGAGACGGAGTGGTTCTTGATGGTGGACGGTCTTGTTTTGTGACGCTTGAAAACCCCCAAAATGGGAAAGTGGGTTCGGGCTTTTTAGGTCCAGGGCAGCCATGGTCAAGTCCTAAACGGTGCTTAAGGCAATGGTCAATGTTACAATCACGACACTTGATTGTGTTGGAAAATGTTAGAGTTTCTCTACAACCGCGAACAGGACATTTCTTTTTCTTGGTGGCTTTTTCATAGTTTGATGGGTCACAATCTGTATTAACATGAGATTCCCATGTTATGTTTGGATCTTGGTTTGGAATTAGATGAACCCCTTTAGCGCATAGTGGGCATATGACTACGGTTCGATTGTTCTTGTTAGCTTTAGGACATTTGTGTGTGATGTAACTTCGATGTTCTAGACAGAAAACCTGCAAAAGTTTAGATAATCTAAGAACATCTTTGACAAGGTAGCTTGTTCAGGTTATACTAAATAACTGGTTTTTAAAGCTGATTATATTTAGAGTCAAGTAATCAGTTTCATACTAAAAGCAACAACTCTGGTTATCTAGCAGAAAAATTCAACTTAGCCTTAATTCCTAATTTCTTATGAAGAAATTGAGGTTTAAATCCACACACATGTTCATATCCTAAATAGTCATATCTAACCTGTTTAACAAACAAGTCGTGTTAGGGTAGAGTGATTGACCCGTTTCGTGACCGGATTGAGATGTTTAACCTGATTAACTAAACAAGTCGAAATGCTAACCATTTATACAATCCATCAACCCATGTTAACACATTTACAACGTGATACAATGTATTTATAACATGGCAACACATTTGACTCATTTAGCTAAATGGGTAAATGGGTAATATTCAGGTTATACGGTTTTAAGCGTGTCAAGATTATGATAAGATGCCTTTGATACAAACAAATATATGTTCCTTTCGGATTCAGTGAGCTACTACACAAATGATACCACGAGTTTAAACCTAAATCTAAATACTAATGTTGATTCACAAGAACCTAAATCCAAATCTCAGTCTCCATTGCATAATTCGAAACCCTAAAACCTGCCAAAAGGGGAAATCAGCTGAATACCAGTAAGGGTAAATATGATTTCAAATTAACCACACAATCATCAACATCAACACCTAAAACCCACAAAATCACAACTTATAGCCTATAAACTCGACGCAAACTCCCAAAATCAACAGTTGACAACCAATTTCGCCAAATCGAATCACAAAAAACGAAAATCAACAACAAAAAAAGGAGATCAAATGGAACCTTGTTGCAACAATCGCAGGTGAAAGGGAGGAAATCGATGAGCTTACACTCGTCAACGGAGCAATGTTTACCGAGATCCGGGAACGCCGGCGTGCCCATTACCTCCGATTATCGATTTTTTATCGATTTTTTGAGGATTTTTTGTCGGTTGATGAGTATGAAAGTGGGAATTTGAATGTGATTATTGCTTTTGATGAGTTTTGATTGATGGATCTTTCGAATTCCGCGATGGAAGTCGTCGTCTTCTTCACGCGGAATCGAAAGTCCAGAGAAGATACCTTGATGAATTGGGGAAGAAGTCAAATGACTCCGTTGAATGGAATAATGTTAATGCATAGCTGTCGTGTTATGTATTTTTAAAATGCTAAGGTTATACAAATACTTATTTACATTTTATTATTTTTATATTTTTTTATGTATCTATATGTATGTAAATAAAAATATAGAGATAATAAAATAAATTTAATGTATTAATAACGTACTACTTTTTAAAAGTTAATCCTAACAAAGCTATTATTAACGATGAAGAATACGAGTAAAATTTATTTATAATATTGTCGTGTTTTGTAAACCTATTGTTAAATTCACAATATCTATTACGGTATAAGTTAGTTACCACTCGGAGAGAGATTAACTATATGTTATAATATCCTTCAACCCCTACGAAGATTTTGTCCCTCAAATTATAAACGTCAACAACATTAAGGAGTATGGAGTACATGTGCGTTATGAGTTACGACAAAGGAGAGGTGAGGTAGAGCTAGCATGAAGCCATGCTCATGAGCGGCAGCAAACATCGCCCCCTCCCCATAGTGATGGTAACTGTAGAGGCCAATCATGGCTCGAGTCACGTCACATGAGAGGGTTTAGAGAGGATATTGGGCAGCACCATTAAGCACTGTGAGTGTAGCTCCAATCACGTAGCATTAGACCAACCCACCTGGTGAGCATGGCTCCAATCATGTAGTAGTAGACCATCCCACCTAGTGAGCGCAAGAGCAAAACACTAACGTTATTATAGTGCTGATGGATTTTCAACACCACTCTGTCACCCCTTAACCTCTCCACCAACCATCACATGAAGCCAAAATTATAATCCCTCACCAAAACCAAACACATAATCACTCATTCACAAACCCATAATCATGATCTGACTCCATTATAACCTTCACTTCCCTGACAACCTTAACATGCAAGGTAGAGGAATCAATGCGTGTGGATGTTTTCAACATTCAAAAGTTATGCACGACAAACTTCAGTTGCACTGGAAAAGGTTGTCTACTTGTGTCGTGTTGTGTATTTTGAAAAGAATTTACATCCGCTAAATTGATCATTTAATAACCCTAACATATATTTATAGTAATTACTAAAAAATTTTAACCAAAGTGCATATACCACAAGAACCATTCATGTAAGCAAACAATTATCATCATAATTATGAAAGAGGCCAAAACCAACTTAGCACACCCCACACCAAAAACAGACGAGCTACGTCAGTCCAACATCTATATCTGCCTTCTTCCGTCACCAGAGGCGGTTAAATTCACCCACTTTGTTTACTACCACTCATTACCACCACCCCGACCACTGCCAATGAGGCAGTTAAATTCACCCACCTAGTTCACCGCCACTCATTGCCACCACCCCATGATTGCCCACAGAGGCGGTTAAATTCAACAACCTTGTTCACGACCACACATTGCCAACACCCCCACCACTGTTGTTGAACACTTATCTACCATCACCACCTAATCTATTGCCACCACCCACTTTTTTTGCCAACCAACACCAACCGCCTCATTCATCTCTGTGTCTATGCAAGAAATCAACAACACCAACTGCTATATTTATAGATCGTGACCCTTAAAATCATGATCTAGTTTGTACAATGCAATATGATTATTAACACTTAATTTAATATGAAATGTATATAAATAGATGAAATTCATTCCAAACATGCTACCACAAGAATACAGATTTGAATTTCAAAAAAATAATGCAAAACAAACAAGTTACACCAATTTACTGTTGTATCAACGAAGCAAACACAACCTTACTATTGCATCAAAACATAATGATCAGGTAAACAAACTTAAAAACCAATCCCAAACGCACAATGATGATAAATCCATTGATCGACTAGAGGCAATACTGATACCATTTTCTGTTTATCCTCATCAATTTCCAGCTGAAAATTAACTAAAACAAAATTTCACCATACTAATAAAGCATTTTTGTTCAATAAACCATGATCCCAAAAAAGAGAATTCAACGACAACCTGATAATCGCATGGCAGAGTGTATAGTTTGAAGCCAAAAAGAACGAAAACAACTGTGCACCTTCCTACCCTTTTTCCTTCATCGTAAGTTAAAATAGAACATATAAAGTAACCTCATACGCATGAAAAATTCTAGGATTTCTGCCCTTCCTCGGCAGCAGCTTCAAAAGTTTCACCCGCCACAAGTTCAGGAACTTCATCATCTTCTCTTGTATAGTTTTCATAGCAGCGGCGGCGGCACCTTCACCTGCCCCAGGTGCCTGCTTCTGCAATTGTTCAGCTATTTTTTTCATAGTATCAGGCGCTGTCCAACATCATAAACGACATCATGAATTAGAATGTGTATATGTATATATATAAGATTTATAAGGCATGTTCTTCCCAAAACAAATAATAGTATGTTGAAAACCAAATACTTGTACATAAAGCTTCAATGAAAATGATAAAACTGACAAGAAAATTTGTTTATTTGTCTTTCCACTTGTTCTTTGATTTTATCGCCTCATTTATTTTTAACGTATAACAATGTGCACATGTGCATGTAGTGTATAATGACTATCATGTAGTGTATATAAGCAATATGCAAGCAGACTATATGCTGTCGATACCACATTTTATAGGGTTTAGGCACTTTTCTCAATTCTACCATCCAGACAACCAGCTACTAACATTACCATAACAGAGACCGTCTCTAACTTTTAAAAAACAGCAATATTTTACCTAATTACTAATTTAGCAATATCTTACCTAATTTGCTCAAGCAAAATATTGCCGATATTTGCAAAAGGAAAACAAAATATGTTGCTATTACAGATAACTTCCGCTGTCAATTGCAAGGATCTGGTGTGAGGCTTATTATCTAGCTAATTATAACTGGAACACAAAAACTGTAAAAAGAAGAATATGATTAATACATACCCAACTGGCTGAAAATCTCAGGGTAAAAATCTTCCAAACCTAAATAACCACACAAGACATGACAGGTAAGATAACGGAAGAACTGAACAGCCAACATAAAGTAGTATAATTATATAAACCTACTCTTTGTTTGAGGAGAACCACTAACAACCCAAGTGTTAGCACCAATAGAGGCTTGAACTGAAACTCAATAAAAGAGGAAAAAAGATAATTAATGCTTTGATTAAATTAAATGGAAATAAATTATTATCTTTTAAAATGAGTACCCTTAGGTTCGAGAAATGGATAACTGAATCATCCTTAATGATGTTAACTTCCTCAATTTGTGGTATTCCGTTAACACCAATTCTTTTCAAGGTAGTTTGCAACCTTTTGTCATCTGTTGAAGTCGTTTTATGCACAGCCTTCTTCTTTCTGTATGTGATAAATCATAACTTATACAAGATGAATTCATATAGATACTCAGGTAAAGGGTAATCAAAAACTTCATATGTTTTTCCCACTGCTTAAGATTCAACAATACTTGTTTTAATATAACAACACATTGTTAATCATTCAAAATCTAATTACAAAATTGCTCCTTTATTTTCGAATTTTTGTCTTATACAGTAATGATAATAGACATATATGTAATACAACTAAAAAGAACAGACATAAGAAAAGAAAGAAAACCTTCTAACGCTACCCTTCCCACCAGTGCGAACAGCACCAGCCATCTTCATTAGCTTTTCAACATTCATCTGTCATGAATACAAAACATATGTCAATATATTCTAATACCTACGGGTGAAAATAGCATCCCTATGCTAATTTCTATAGTATTTGCCTTGTATTGAGGATTTATGCAATGAAAAAACAAAAAAGTGACATATTGGATGCTACAAATTGTTACTAATCATAAATGACAGTTCATTTTATAAAACATTAATATAAACACAAGTCGAATAATAATCAATAAACAAGCTTCTTCGATTACATTTGTGTTAAGTTGATTATTTTGCACAAACAAACACAACTAATACTCGATAACAAAACAAAAGTTACAACCAAAGCACCTAACAGATGATGGTGTAATGGTGTCCTACTAAACACCACCACATCCATGCATACAAATTAAAGGATCAAGCACACAACAGGTCTTTTTTTCTTTCATTTCTATAAAAAAACACATCAAATCATACACGAACAAAAGAAAATTTAACAAAAATGGATGAATACGAACAGTTTAGTTACATCCAAAACATAAAACCAAACTTCCAGCATGCGGTTTTCTCAACCCTGTGAGATTAAAGCAAGTAAAAACTCGTCAACAATACAAGTAGATTTGCAAACAAATCACCAACAAAGAAAAACCACTATAAAAAACATATCACATCATACACAAACAAAGAGAAATTCAACAAGCAAATGTAATAATCATAAAACCCATAGTCAAATCCTTAGCATAAAATCAAACTTCTCAAAGCGTTTTAATCAACCTGAGATTAAAGCAAGTCAATATTCGTCAATAATACAAACAGACTCGCATACAAACAACCAGCAAGCAAAACACACTGAACTATTCCAACTTTAGGGTTTTGCATCGGCATAAAACCCAATCAACTTCAACATCTAATCCTACAGAGATTCCATAACTCAACAAGTTAATCACCGAAATCATAGGATCGCCAACAAAACGAACACAAAACCAATTTCCACTACAGTACTATTAGTTATCAGCAGATCAAATTACAAATCGAATCATTCGTATACTGAAATTGTTGTCTACAAACAGAAAAATAAAAAATGAAGAATGTAAAAATCGTAGAGATGAGATCAATTTTACCTTTACGTCGACAGTGAAAACTTGCGGTGGTCGATTGACGGAAAATGAGAGGAAAGGCGGTGGTGGGTGGTGTATATATATACACTGGATGGAACCCTAATTCAGCATACATCGTTTTCTCATGTTATTACGGTTTTGGTCCCTTTTCTATGAGAAAATGGCATAACTAGTCCCATATATTCCATTTGAGTTTGAGTTTGAGTCCCCAGGGATTAGGGAATCACCTACTAACTAGAGCATAAGCAAAATTAACAACTAAGTGGTTGTTTGATTACACTGACTTAGTAAAATCTAATTGAGTTAGTAACTAACCCAGTTAAAAGTTTTGACTGAGTCTGCATCTACTAAAACGTGATTGTTTGATTCAGTATCTGACTGACTTTGCCGAATAATAAAAACTATATAATTTAATTTATATATTTCTAAAATTCATACATTGTTAAAAATAAAAATAAAAAACCAATAAATTTATATATTTAGCTTCTTGTTTTATACACATCCACTCTTTCATTCTCTTCCACTCCCAAGTCATTTGTATCTACTACACTATCTTCTTCACACACCTTCATCTCATCATCACCACCACCACCATACAAGCTCAAGTTCTCTTCTAATCAACCCACCTTCGCACCTCCCTAATCCACCCCTTCAGCCGCCACAACCACCGCCAAACGAACCCACCATCGTAATGTCCACCACCGCCCCGACACGTGAAAAAGACCCCAATGTGGGGAGATCTACCGAGGGGTCGCGCAGATGGGGGGATTTGTCGAGGGGTCGCCAAGGTGGGGATCTGCCAAGGGAGTCGCGAAGGGGAGATGGTCAGCTGGAGGTTGTGGATGGTCACGCAGGTTATGGGTGGTGGCGCAGCTAAAGGTTGTGGGTGGTCACGCAGGTTGTGGGTGGTGGCGCAGCTGGAGGTTGCCGGTCAGCTTGGGTCAGACTATTAAATTTTTCGGTTTGGGTCAGCTAACATGGACCCGGTCAGCTGAAACGGAACGCCCATCAAACGGGCTGACCGGCTGACCGTCAGTCCTTTCAAACAGCCCCTAAAACAAGTTAGTTTTTAAACACCTTTGTAATTATATAATGGTTCTTTAAATTTTATATTAGGGTAAAATATGTATGACAATTTACAAAGAATGAATACTTTGATTCTAGTAATATCATATGGTGTTGTATATAAAAGAAAAAGACTTCGTAACACAAAAATAATATAGATGATTTTGCGCGCTTCAGTTTATACCTCACTTTGCTTGGTGTCATGAAACTTGGAAGTGAAATGGTTATAAAGGAGACTCAAGTCAAAACAATGATTATATGAGCTAGTTATATTTACTATGCATGGGATATACGAGCATGTTTGTTTGTATATAAGCTCATTGTAGGTTTATTAAGCTTGTGTTTAAATTAGTTTAATCAAGCATGCCCTTGCATGTTTTAGACCCTTTTAGTCGGCTCAATTTATCTTTAATGTTTCTTGCCTAGACTAATGTGCTTGCATCGCCCAAGATGCATGCCATCCGACCCGGATCTGAAATTGATGTGAAAAATATGTTTGAGTGAAACCAATTCAAAACTAAACTGATCTGCTCATTTGAAATAAGGGCAAGAATATCCGTTAACATTGATTCATTTTAACTTCAGACTGCTCTCAAACCAAACCGGTTTCCATCCGATCTAGTTTTATTCCTTGAAAAACAGCTTCCAACCTTACCGGTCTATCCAAATTCATTTTGTCGTTTTGACTAGCATTGCCATTCCATTTGGCCAAAATTGATTCTATGCACCATTAGCACCTATTATACCTTTAAGAACATAGATATCAAGGTTAATCCTGAGAATGTTAGTGCCTTGAACTATCGGAAAAAACAGGCCCATGTGCCCTAAAAATTAAATTTTATAAACTAGTTTTTTTTAAACAAACGTTTTGCCAATAACAATAGCAAAATCAAATTATTATAATGACATACCGTAATTACTAATCGATAACATGTGAAGCCACATTACACAACCCACTAACAAAGTAAGCAGTCGCACAAAGTTCATGCTGTCTTGCAAGTGTTGTCTTCTACCGTTCCACATGTATGCTTCAATTTCTATAATTTTAGATAGGTTAATTAATCATATAAAAGAATTAAACAAAATAACAAATAATAATAGACCATGGCCTTTGAGATTTGGGTTTTAATAGTTTTAATAATTAATCAATTGAGTTAATTAATCATATAAAAGAATTAAACAAAAAACCTCTAGTTAAGTGTATATTTGACAAATCAACTTTTTAACCAATTTTTAACTTATTAACTTTTGAAAAGTTAATAAGTAAATAAGTATGTTTGGATAACATTGAATAAGAAGTTAATAAGTTAGGTGCTGTTTGTTTTTTCTGCAGGAAAACGTCTGCAGTCTGCGGACCACATCTGCAGACATCTACATCAGAAGAGGTGGACCAAATGTCTGCAGTCTGCAAGAAAAAGACTGTTTGTTTTGTTTAACATCTGCAGAATGCTAAAATATTATGTAATTAAACTAAATTTATTTTTTAAACTTTAAAAACAACTAATACATTAATATATAAATAAAAGTCATAGAAGTACATTAAAATATAAATAAAAGTCATACAACACTACAATAATATTCATAAAACCATACGATTACATTTATAAATCGTTTATTCGATATTCTGCATTAACTGCTCAGCAATTTCATCTCTTAATTGAGTAATGTTTTCTTGATCGGATGCGGTACCATGTTCTTCAACATCATTTTCTTCTGCATCAACTATAACAACCAACAAAACCAATTCATACCAACCAACTAAACCAATTCATTTATCATACAAACCATATACAAACTAATCATACAAACCATATACTAACCAACTAAACCAATTCATTTCTTATACAAACCATATACAAACTAATCATACAAACAACAAATCAAAAATAAATAAATAAACTGACCTGCTGGTCGGGAGTGGCGGTGGAAGTTCACGGTGGCCAAGGGGGTGGGGGATCGACAGGGGTTGGGGCCGAAGGGGGAGGAAAGCCGAAGGGGGAGCGGGGGACGAAGGGGGAGCGGGGGACCGAAGGGGGAGGGGGGCCGAAGGGGGAGGGGGGCCGAAGGGGGAGGGGGGCCGAAGGGGGAGGGGGGCCGAAGGGGGAGGGGGGCCGAAGGGGGAGGGGGGCTAAAGTGGGTCAACGGTGGCGAGGTGGCGATGGTGGCGAGGTCGCGACGGTGGTGAGGTCGCGACGGTTGTGAAGGGGGAGTGGGGGAGGTGGGTATGTGGGGAAGAGAAATGTTAGGGCTCAAATGAAGGATTCAGAAGAGTTTAGAAAAGATTGTGAAGACCTTGTTCCACATCTTCTCCGTGCAGACGTCAGGAAGACGTTTTTTAATGAAACGTCTTCCAGAAAACAAACAGTTTGCGAAGTAAAAACCTCTTCCCCCGTTTACGAGCACGCATATGAAAAGGTGGGAAAAATGTTTTTTTTAAAACAAACACCCCCTTAGTTTTAAAGGGTTAAGAAGTAGATTTTGAAAAATTAAATGAAATAATTTTTTAAAAAAATACACAATCCCAAACACCCCTAAGTAACTAGGTTAATGAAATAAATCCAGAAATATATATTGGATTTAAATTATAAAGCGAATTAAGTTTTTCATTGGGTTATAACTTATAATTATTATTTTTAAATATATATGTACTATGAAACGAATGCCCGTGAGCGATTGGACTCTGGCCCCGGCTATGTTAGATATTACATGTTGCTATCAAGAAATGATTATGAAATCACAAAGAAAATATACACGATCAACTAGTGATAACAATTTTCTATAAAAAAACACAATAGACTAAAGAAAATAACACCAAAGACAATTTTCATCTCAAATATTTTGTATTTTGCACAAATTACATAAGGAAGGTACATATTTACATCCAAGAAAATCCTAATTTACTCCCCATAATACCACTCATTTAAGAAACAATCAAAAATGAAATGAATAAACCCCAATAAATTTTACAACACAAAACGCCCATAAATAAGAACAGCAATATTAATAGTTATGGTTACCAGTAATTTGTATTTATCTTCCCTTATTATCAGTTTAAGTTCATCGATCCGTCTTTGAATAGTCTCAAGCTAAGATTATTGTAACGTTCTCGTGAGTATTGTCTCGAGGCTTTCCTCCAATCGGTTCCTGCTTTCATCATCGCGGTGAACTCCTCGAAACTTATTTTTCCATCCTACAAAAATCAAAACAACATTGTTCGGGTGGTTAGTGTAATTGGGAGATAAACGGAGTGTTTGAGCGTGCAGTCTGTGTAATTTAAACAAGTAAATTTTATTTGTTATACAAAAAGAAGTCTTTGTTTTCATTGATTAAAATTCTTCCAATTTTTCAAAAAAATTCATCAAAAAGATCATTCTCTTTTGCATATGCGGGTGGTATTTCAGCAATTAAAAACTTATCTATTAATCATAATCATCAGTCACTCTCTGTAAAAACTATACCGACGATTACGAATTCAAGTTGCAATGATCAGTTATATAAAATAAAAATGATGAAATACACAAAAGTTGAAGGGAATAAACTAACCTTATCAGTATCAACATCATGAATAATGGCAGCAATGACTTCTTCATTGTTGGGTTCAAGTTCATCAGATAAGGCTTCTCTTAGCTCTTCAATCTCAATATATCCACTTTTGTTTTGATCGAAAAATGCAAAAGCGTCTTTAAGATGATCGTCGTTGCCCATTTTTCTCAAGTGAACGGAAATGGCAACGAATTCTCCATAGTTTAAGTACCCATCTTTGTCAACGTCTCCCTGCAGAAATACATTTAATTAATCCCTTCATCCCAAAAAAAAGTCTCCTTTTGATTTCATTAAATATAATGCATTTTATAACATTAAACATATTACAAAGTTTTACGACAAAAAGATTCCAGCAGTCGTAGTTTCAGCCCTTTTACTCATGAAAGAGTCGATCTGGGGTATGTTTTATCTCAAACATATCAGTTTGACAAAACAAAGGGAAAGGGTTATGTTTTGTCATACGTCACTTAATTATAGAGATTGTCAAATGTCACTGTAATAATAATAATCTTTTTGTAATCACGATTAATGAGTAAATTAGTTCATAAAAAGGGCATAAACTACCATGTCGACCTGAACCTGTTTTGACCATCTTGAAACGTACTTGTACTGAGTATTGACCCGAACCCAATACCTGACCCACCCATTTTGCCACATATAATCTAATATAACTTAAGAATTCGAGTAAAACATATAACTTACAGCATCCATAAGTATCTGAAGATCTGCATCAGGGATTTGTTGGCCAAGTTTTTGCAGACCGGCTTTCAACTCAACGATGTTTATCTTCCCTTGTTTGTTAGTATCCATTAAATCAAATCCTTGCTTAATTCTCGCTACTTCCTCAGCAGATAAATGCTCCGCAATCACCTGTAATTTTAATTTATAATTATCACAAATAATTTCGCATAACACCAATGGAAATGCATAAAATAATGAACTTTTAAAGTACCCTTAACGCTCTTTTCTTAAGCTTGTTCATCACAGAGAATTGCTTGAGTCTTGCTTTAACGGTTTCACCTAAAGAAACATTGGAGCCTTTTTGGCGTTTTGTATCCATGGATGATCTGTAATAAGAAATAAAAACCCACATAAAATAGTATAAGGCAATCTCTGAATAGCAGATGTCTCAATTCTGACCCGGACAATTGGACTTTTCTTTACCTTTAACGGGTCAAACGGGTAAAATTAAAGAAACACTTTTTAAAAAAACGGTAAAAAGTCCACCAACCAGTTTGTTTCAACACACAAAACCTCCTAACTTATTTTACTTAAAAATACTAGATTATCAATGAAATAATAACATTTTCGTGATCATGTTTGGCACACTGTTTATATAAATGAAACATAGGTATATAAAAAAAGTGTTTTGCGTGAATCAAACCAGGCATGAATCGACCCGTACTACCAACCCTGTTTTGACCTATTACCCATATTGGGCCAATTAAAACTTGTTACCCGTACGCAATCCATTTTGACTCGAACCATATAAACCCATGACCCAAAAAGGGTCCATCTGGCCACCTGTACCAAAAGTAAGAATTTTGAGATTACCTAGAACTTCTTGAGCAGTGAGACGCAACTTTGGGTCTGGATTTAGCATCTTTTTAACAAGATCCTTTGCACTATCAGATACTTTGGGCCAAGGATCCCTTTTAAAATCTACAACGGATCGAATGATTGCCTGTGCAACTCCTTGCTCAGTTTCTGCAGTAAAGACACAACATATTATGATACATATAAAGACTACCACCTACATAAACGTTGATGAAAGTTCTTGAACATATAATAGTTATAAATCGAAAAATGAACAAATATAAGAATCAAGTGAACCAAAAACAATGTTATTCATAATCTATAACGGTTAAAGATTGTATGTTGTTAAGAAAGGGAATCTTGAATTTTGGGATGAATTTAGTACTTTTTTCAACTGAATAACTAATCCACATGTGACACTCATAACCCATTTACCTAGAGAAAAGCTTATTTAACTTTATACTATATCCTTATAATCCCTAATGGATCAAGTGGAAAAATATAAAAAAAAAAACTTGCTTAAAACCAAAATCTGTTGAAAGTGAGCACAAGTGTATTGTAATAAATAAATAAAATGGTTAGTATTTTGATAACAGAATATTTGTGATCATGTTTACTATATTAACAATTCATAAAAGGGATGAAATATGGATAAATCCAACCCGAACTTTTGATATGCATAGATAGCCACTTGTTCTGACCCGAACCCGTTTCCACCATTTACCCAACCCGTTTACCTAGAAAAGGGTTGATTTGGGTTATAGTTATCCCTAAGGGTCAAACAAGGAAGCTATAAAAACAGGGTTATAAATTGGAATGTGAAGAAAAGAATTGAAGAATCTCTTTATTAAAAATGAGTTTATGTAATAAAATTTATGATATTAATTATTAACAAGAAAGGGACAAAAAATGGGAGACCCCAACCCAACCGACCCCGATTTGTTCCTATTAACAGTTGCTTGTTCTGAACTGAACCCATTTCAACAGGTTACCCTACCCGCCTGATCTCCAATTTGCACCTGTGATTTAACGTAAAGAGTATAAAAAACCAACCTGCCCAAAATGGGGGGACACCACAAAGCAATATGTACAGGATTACTCCAGCACTCCATACATCAACTTCTGGGCCATAATTTCTTTTTAGGACCTCGGGAGCCATGTAGTATGGACTGCCTACAATTTCATTAAATCTTTCACCTGCATAAATGTTAAAGGAACAAAATTTCCTCTTAATGTAATGTCTTATGAATAAAAGAATCGATCATGTGAATATGCCATTAGTTACAATCATGTTTACCTGGCTTGAAGAAAACAGATAACCCAAAATCAATGGCCTTCAAGGCTGCTGTTTCTTTCTTGTTTTCAAACAAAAAGTTTTCGGGTTTAAGATCACGATGCATAACACCATGCTTGTGGCACATCTGAAATAAGATAAAAAAAAACCCAGTTAAAAACATTAACATGTACCAAGTATATGCATATCAGTACTTTAAGCAAAGAGAAGAAATACTGAACAAAGAAACAAGAAGATCTTTTGTAATTGGAAAACTGGAAAAATAATGGTCTTAACATGATCAAAAAGACAATGCTCAAAGAGGGGCATGATAATGTTTGGCTTTTGCAAAACAATTAAGTGAACTTATCATCTTTCAGTAATAAAAGCTCACGAGGAAAACAAAGATATGGTTCTTACAAGAACACAATGCCCACAAGGGGGTAACATAAATTTTCAATTTTATAAAAACAATTGAAGCAAATTAATCATATTTCAAGGTCTCAAACAAAACACTTGTAGATAGTGATTTTTAAAGAAACAACAAGATGTTCTTTTACTCATGGAAAATAAAGATGTAGTTTTTAACATAATCAAGAACTCAACGCCCACAAAGGGGTAACATAAATTTTCAATTTTGTAAAAGAAAGAAGCAAATTCATCGTATTTCAATCGAAAAGTTGTAAAAAATGATCCTAAAATAAACAACAAAACCTTCCGAATCTCATTGAAAAACAAAGATATGGCTCTTAACATATTAAGAACACGATAAATTTTAGAATTTGTAGAACAATTTAGTAAATTTATCATAGATTAGACAACAAACTTATAAAAGAAAATATAACTGTCAATCGAATATCAAGAAATCAGAAACACAACTGTAAGCAAACCCACAAAATATAATAAGAGTATGCAAAAACATATATAACATGAATCTTAGCAACCACCATCAAATCATATAGCAACCTCAACCGAATCACATAACTATCATAACTCCATAAAAAAATATATATATAAACTTTTCACCTGAATAACCTCAACAATGGTGCGTGTGACACCTGCAGCAGCTCGTTCAGTATAATGACCTCTAGCAACAATCCGATCAAACAACTCTCCACCCTCACACAACTCCATAACCAAATGAACAGCACTATCATCCTCATAAGTATCCTTCAAACTCACAATATTAGGATGTGAAGGCATATGCTTCATGATCTCAACTTCTCTCCTAACATCCTCAACATCAACCTTAGTTCTCAACTTCTTCTTCGATATCGATTTACATGCATAAACCTCACCACTTGACTTATCAGTGCACAAATAAGTAACCCCAAATTCACCCCTACCCAACTCCTTACCAAGAACATACGTCTGTTCAATTTGATTTCCAGTAGGGTTTTCCAACACATAGGGTTTGTAATTGTACCCATTTCCAGATGGAACCGACCCACCGTTGTCTAACGCAAATGGGTTCGGTTTATTCTTCCCCCTTTTCTTCTCGAAATCGGTATCGGTGGTCGAAGGTACAGCACAGCAATTACCCATTTGGATTCTGATCAATTGAGGGATTATCGAGGTGGGATATCAGTAGTTAGATGAAATTAAGGGGAGATTTGAAGTGGGTTTGAAGGGTTTATGATATAAAAATCAGATCTTTCGAATCTTGATTGTTTGGTGACTTGAGATGGTGTATTGAAAGCAAGATTTAACGAAGAAATGTGAGTGAAAATGGGGTATTTGAGGGGTTGAAGAAGACGATGAACTCAGGAATTTTTCAAGGTATGAACAGCTCAGCGATCATGGGGTCAATGCTGTTTCGTGGACTGTTCCTACCCATACCATGCTTTTATTATTATTATTAATTATTAATATTATTATCGTTGTTGTTATTACATAATATTTAAAAATCAAGGAAAGGAATAGTTAAGTCCTAGAGTTCATGTTTTCGCCACAGAGGTTTTATGATTTACATTTCCCCCTCTTTATATTATACGGTCGTACAACCTGAGCGACTTAAAATTAAACCTTTTCTCAACCGCTGATAAGGACAACGGCAGTCACACGACAATCTTCTGTCGTAGAAACTGAGGACCACCGTCACCACCCCGACCTTTAGTTGCTGCCTTCACCGGCCCATCTCCCACCACAGAAACCGAAGACTACCATCTACACCTCTGCCTCCAGCTACCTCCACAACCGCCCATCTCCCGTCACGGAACCGCAGACCGCCATCCCCATCCCGTACGATGCCGACGCAACGCGACGGCGGTGTAAAAAACTAGTTGATTTTAAAATTGTTCTTTTTGAGTGAATCAAACATGGATTTAAATATTTTGCTTTTAGCATGATTAGTCTCTAAGAATTAACCTTTTCAATTGTGGTCCTTATGGTTTGAGAATCACACGTTGTGTGAGTTAGCCGTTTTGAATAAAAAAAGGAATATAGGATAGCGACTATTGCAAAATTCCACGTATATGTGTCTTCTTCAGAGGTCATATGTTTATGATTCATAAGGAGATCGGGTCCAATAATATCATGAGATGGACGATTTAATCTATAATATATTTTTTTTGAGATGTTGGTGTATTTGAAAGGATTGTAATAAACTTTTCTTCATAAGCAATAATTCCCATTTACATTGAGAAATCAAATCTATTGGTTTTATATGGGTGAAAAACATGTGCAAGTTACAAACTTTGGAGTTGTCATGTTGTGAAAAATATATCCAATCTCAGGATTATTTAAGTAATCAATTCCATATGGGTAAAATCCAAGTTACAAACTTGTTTGTAAATTTTATATCGGGGAGATTTAGTTCTCTAACATTAGATGTGTCGTATGTATCTAGCAAGTAGGTTAGTTATTGTAATTTATTTTGTTTTCATATAATATTATCGTCATTAATAAATAGTTAAATTTGGTTATGCTACCTATAGAAGCTTAGCAAAAATAAATATTATCTTCAAAAGTTCAAGCGCGTAATATTTGGTGCAAAAGTTTCATCATTTTTTAGTTGTAATACAAAAGTTTTATATTTCTTTACGAAATTAAAACAACTAATGAATTTATTATTTGAAACTAAAACAACTAACTAAAATCTTTAAAAAAAAATTATGCTTTTAATCTTTTGAAAGAAACAATTATTTTTGTGAAAGCTTAGGAAGAAAAAACAAATTAAACTAAAATTTAAGAAGAAAAGGTAAGAAAGTTATATGAGATTTAGGTTTGAAAGCATATACAACCAACATGAGTTTGTATGTATACTTGATCTAATATAGGAGATTAAGTCCAATAACATCATGAGAAAGATGATTTAATCTATAGTTTACTGGCATGTTGGTGTATTTAAAAGTTCTGTAATAATTTTTTTTTCTTAAGCAATAATGTGTTAACTGCGGGTTTATTGGCGGAATCAAATCTATTGGATTTTTATGGGTGAAAAAAGATATCCAAGTTACAAACTTTGAACTTGTCGTGTTGTGAAAATACACCCAATTGAAGTATTATTTGAGGAATCAAATCCATTGGGGTGTTTATGGGTGAAAAACATATCCAAGTTACAAACTTTGAAGTTGCCGTTTTTTGTGAATTTAATGTCATGGATACTTAGATTTGTATTATTGGTTGTGTTGTATGTATGTACCTACAGACGAATTCTTGTAAACTTTTTTGTTTTTATGTAATGTTGTCACCGTTTAACATAAGAGTTAAATTTGAATTTGCTACATGAAGTTTAACAAAATAAAAAATTTATTTAAAAGTTTAAAACATAAATTTCAATGCAAAAATTTTATTATATGTTTTAATTACAATTCAAAAGTTTTATATTTTTGGACTGAAAATTGAAACAATAAATGATTTTTTAGACTGAAATCGAAATAATTGATACAAATGTTAGAAGTAAATTTTGATGTTTTTAATATTTTGAAAGAAATTAATTATTTTTGTCAAACATTATGGAGAAAAATGAATTTAATTAAAAAATGAAGAAACAAAGGTAAGAAGTTTATATGAAATGGACGTTTGAAAAGTATATACAACCAACCATGTACGTAGAATAGATTACACACTAACCAAATTTCGAAAACAATATGATCAAAAATCAAATATATATCCGAAATTATTACATGTATTCCGAATTAAAAACATGAATCACGACACAATCGTTCAAGTTTTTGTATAACTTTCATAAAAGATGCTTGCTTATAAAATGATTTCCACAGTAGTTGGGTTGAAAAAAAACTCTATGTATGTATGAAAAAATGATGAATTTGGAGTAGGATAACCTTGTTATATGTTTGGATTAACAAAATTTGGAGTACTTGTTAAATGTGTGAAAGTGCAAGACTAAAATTTGGATTACTAAAGCTCAAATTGATCATTTTAATAACTCATAAGGCGTATGAAAAAATTAGATATATTTGATGATCTTTAATAAGTTTAACAAGATCTATTTTGATTGTTAATCATTGTATTTTACATACTAGATATGACTTGATATAATTGTTAATTCAATACCATCACATACAATGTTCAAAATATATTGTACTTAAGATATAAATACTTGTGATATTTTTTAACGACGAATGTTTTTTATAGACCATTAGATGACCTACGTGATAGTTGATATCAAGTCATGTCATGTAATAGTTCATTAATAAAGTGTCATGATGTATTATAAAAATGATTATTAAGATTTCAAACAGATACAATTGGACTTTAAAAGGTTAAGGTGTTTATAGAGTTAATAAAATATTAAACTCACAAGCTTAATTCACCATAGACAAGAAAATATTTCCAGTAATTTTCTACAACTTAAATATCATTAATGAAACTTGTGTGCCAAACTCAGATTTTAGTTCATTCATAGTGCCACAAGTTGGAATTTATAGAGTGATACGATTTAATGTGACTTGTTAAACTGTTATTTTGTTTTTATTTTCATTTCAAAGTATAAATTTATTTTCCTTTTCTTTTCATTTCAGGTATAATTTAAATTTATTTAGTATATAAAGTGTTAAAAAAAATACTAGAACACAATTATGTTTATTTATGTATTCTAATATAAATTTCTTTAAGAATTTCCGGGTGCAAATAATTTCCCTCTAATCCCATGTAAATGTATCATATTTTGTAGCAAGTGACAACATAATTATTTTAAGTTGTGGCACGCAACAAAGTCCAAAAATCAGGATTTATTATTCTATTAATCATTATAAGATTCCAAATCACTAAAACTACTACTATTATTCTTCAATGATTAATTAATCATACATATTATGAAACATGGGTTAATAGTTATACACATGCATGGAATCATATTATTAAAACAAAAAAAAGGGAATAAAAATTATAAACCTCTCGTATAGTATTCATGGACAATGTTATGGGATTTCAAGCTTGAGTTAAGGGCCCTTAATATATTTTAAAAGTTATGTTCATAGTTCAATCCATATTTTTGTTTTGGGTCTACTAACATCCAATTCTACTTCAGTAAAAAAGCTTTTGAGCCAACTTTTTTCCATATGTACATAGTGTGTTATAACTTTAAGGAAAAATGTTACAGAATAGTAACAAAGTTTAAAATGTTACAGAATAGTAACAAAGTTTAGAAGTGTTATAGTTTAGTCAATCATGCATATTTTTCTCAAATCGGATCATCAAACGATCAAATTGAGTCATTATTAAATTTTCTTATGTCAAGAAAGTAACGGTAGAAAAGACGTGGGGGTTAGAATATTCAATATATAAAATTATATTAAAAATAAAAAGCACATTAATTATGAGAAAAACTAAAAAAATATTTAAAATTTACGTCAATGTTTCATATCAACATTAAAAGATAGAAAAAAAATTATAATTGAAACCAAAAGTATAACATGCTAAAAGACATGTTAAGACTTTTTAATTTATAAAAAACATAAAACTGGGTGATCTAATTGGAACATTTTAAAACATGAGTTACTTAATTAAAATATTTTTAAAAGTTGATTATTATTTACAAATTTACCCTTGTTTGAAAAAAAAATCATGAGTTTATATTTTGTCTTGAGCAAATAAATTTCTGAGGAGACCATGTACGATATCTTTCTGTAAGAACAAGACAAAATCCAAGTATTTAAATTATATTATTCTTTTCTATATTATAAAGTTTATATTGTAGTTATCGAATCATCTTAAAATTACGTAATGTTACTCCATTTATTTCTTACTTTTTGACTTTCTTAAAGGGGGGTGAAAGTAACTATACGAAGTTAGAAGGGTTAGAATTAAAATATCATCTAAAAGAGTTATAGACACGTGATTTAAGAGGGGTGGGCTACCTACCGCCTACGTGGCAGCATAGAGGCTTATTATTGGTCAACACGTTTTGGCAGTCATTTTACTCAGTGCTAACTTTTTGTTCGATAGTTTACTTGATTTTTTTTTTAACGATCAACGAATAATTTTTAAACCCGGTCACCCGGGTAAACCCAATGGCGAAAGGCCACCCACGCCCGCAAACACAGACAGCACTGGTGACCCGGCTCGCCCACCATTCCAAAGGAAACCCATCACCTAAAGGCCCACTATGGTAAAACATTTGGCTCACTAGGAGCATACTGCATCTAGTGAGACTCCAACCCATGACTTTTACAATTGGAAAGTCATAGGGTGTCTCCTTTTAAACCAATTGATCTAGAACTCATTGACGATATACTTTGATACTTTCATGCTTCTAGATGCAACGGGACCGGACCCGCAACCACTAATAACTTATACATAATACAAAGCCGAATCAAATAACAATTGTTTGGTTTTGGTCAGATCATGTTTTACCAAACATAGATATGATAATAATTGAGTTCTAAAGAACATTTTTTCAAGAATGATAGAATCGTTCTTAATACATTGTTACTTAGAGAATTATCTAAAAACGTTACCTGCCCATTTATTAGACACTTGTCTCTCGTATTAATCGATGAAATCTATAATCGGATTGATGTTTGAAGGTAAAGTCAATTTCCACCCGGTCAAAACTCTTCTCATATACAAGTGGACATAAAAGGAGAGGGAGTCGTCTTAGTTTAACCATGTGAAACATTATTTCGGGTTTTACATTTTATTACTCCCTCAAAAATAATTTTATTTGAAAATTATACTAGTTTTTTAATTTTATTTCATTTTTTCAACCAAACGTCTCCCAAGTGTTTTCAGTTTTGTTCTATAAGTTCAAAGAGTTAGTTTCTAGAAGATTTTTAACTTATAAATAATTATATTTACATGTAACTAAAACTTTGTGTGTTTAACTGTTTATGTTCTATTTCGTACCGGTTTTCAACAAATTGTTATATACTTGAAATAAATTGTCTCAGCGTACTTATTTTATATTATTTCTTATATCTACAGAAATGTTCATTTTTCATCCATATATATAAAAATGCATATATAGACAAAAAAACATATTAAACTGGTTACAACTAAGTTTATGACAAAACAAAAAAAAATATATACATATTACACTATGGTATTCAAATTCATATAACATTCATAAAAATAAAAAATATACTAAATAAAATTTTTAAAACAAAATAGTACATTTTTAGGTATGGTTAGATACTTGAAGGGTTTGAACTTTTCAAAATGCATTTATAGTTTCCAACTAATACCAATAAACCATTTATCAATATTAAAAGTCAACATAACATTCATCTACTTATTTTATATTTTATATATTATACTCATAAATTTATTCATAGATCTCAACATAGTTGAATTATCTTTTCAATACGTAACCGGTTTTGACCCATGAGGGCCCGTGTCGTCATGCACTATTTCTACATTATCTGAATTTGATATAATTATATCAATATTTAATAGTTTATTTGCTAGTTAGTCTTACGTCAATTGTTTTGAGATGATAAATCTCATGGCTTTTCAATATAGAAGTCATGATTCGAGTCTTATTATATGTGATATATTTCAGATGGGTTAGAAGTTTTAGTACATTAACTTTTTGGTTTGTGGGATTCCCCTGAAATAATGAACGAATTGTGTCTCCAACTTTGTCTGTGTTCGAAGAATGTGGGTGGAAATTCATCAATGTGTTTACCAGGTGACAAGATCTATGGTGTTTATTAGTCGTTCAAAACTTTTTATTAGTTTATTTATAACAAAGTCGTTAAGTTTTACATACAATAAAGTTTTAAAAGATTAGTACAAGAATGTAATGACATTAAGTAGTTCTACTGATAGAAAAGTTTACAGACTCCATTAGGGGTATTTATGGTACGCTATCACAAAAGTAGAGATGGCAAAATGGGTGAGTTAGATTGTCACACCCCAACCTTGACGGTGGAAACATCGAGTAGTGAGAGTTAAGATCGTTCACAGCCACATAACGTTATTAATATTCCCAAATATATATATTAATCATAAAATCCATTTGTACCATTACAATCATAAGTCTCAAAGAAATTAAAAGCATAACATAAGATGCAACAAGTAATTTTATTTCATTTATTTATTTAGGTCCACTCCTAGATGTGTAAGCTTCAAAGAGTAGAAATCAAGCTTGAGTATTTCTTGAAACATGTTAAAAATAAAGGGTCAACAATATTGTTGGTGAGATTTCCATAGTTTGCAATACATAGATATATAAAAGATAACAATTCATGTTATAAGTTAGAGAACAAAGTAACTACGGATGTAAGACAGATGCACAATCAAACCTTGACAAAGTTTTACAAGTCTCAAGCGTTTACAAGCATATACGATTAGCTAAGTGTACTTGGATCAACCAAGCAAGCTTGTCAGGCCCATAGATCTATGACGTCGCCAGGCTAGCAATAGTTAATGATTGTACATATAATCGATATTACATGTGTCACACCCCAACCTTGACGGCGGAAACGTCGAGATGTGAGGGTTAAGATTGTTCACAGCCACATAACGCTATATTAAATTGTAAATATTATTATCATAAGTCATGAAATGGAAAAAATTACAATCGTAAGTCTTATACAAGAAATAAGTTCAACATAACATAATATAATGTAACTTTTTATTTCATTATCTAGGTCCAAGTCCTAGATTATAGCATGCTTCAAAAGGTTCACTTTAAACTTGAGGTTGACCTGAAACATGATAAAAATAAGAGTCAACTAAAATAGTTGGTGAGTTTCCAAGGTTTTCATACATAATAAGAAAAAGGTTACAAGTAGCAATTCATGTCATAGGTTATAAGTTAGTAAGGTTATAGAACACATAACGTTACAATCAAACCTCGACTTGATTACAAGTATAAAAGATTGGCTAAGTGTATTTGGTTCCCTAGTGCACAAGCATACGGCTCCTAGGAGTCGGCAATACATCGACTTTAGCATCAAATAGGCTTGTAAGGCCCAAAGATCTAAGACGTCGCCAGGCTAACAATAGTTAATGATTGTAAACAAAACTATGTATCTCATATAAACACTTACAATACACAAATAACCATGACGTAATAATAAGATGAATTGCATGTGCTTACAAGTCTCAAACGTTAATAAGTGTACAATGTATAGATAATCATGTTTCACCCCAAAGTAGTGTGAAATAAAATAAAATAGGGCAAGGAAAACTCACTTGTCAAATAAGTATATAATGAAGATTAATAAGAATAAAATATGCCGTTCCAAGATAAAACGTCACAAGGCACCTAAATATATAAATATTATAAGATTTAGGTTAATAATAAGATTAACGAGTTAACATGAACTAGAGTATTAGAATTTTGGGGATTTTTATAAAGTTAATAAATTATTATAAAAATACCATTTATGAGATTTATAAATTTATTTTTAAGGAAATTGATCCTTTGTAAATAACTTGTGATTTTATTTATAAAATGATATTTAAATTTTATGAATATCATGATAAATCCATAAACATAAGGTCTAATATTAATTAATGTCTTTAAGTATAAAAATCTACTTTTTATAAAAATATTTAATTATTACATTTGTAAATAATTTTATATTAAAATATTACAAAGTTTTACAAGAATAAATTTCTAAGAAATAATTAGATGGCTTTAAAAATATTTAGGGTTTATAAAATTCATTTTTATAATTATTATAAATTTTCTATAATTAATTTTAAGCCAAAAAGGCTTTAAAAAAATTACATGAGGTGCCCGGGTTCGAACCCGTGACCTCATGTATGGGGAACAATGTCTTAACCAGTGAACCAGGCTTCCAGCCGCGGTTATAACCTGGTTTTAAATCTTAAGAACCATTGCGAAAGAAAACCCAAATTCTCATATAAACCCTAAAATTTGTTTACCCCAAATCAAACCCCAATTTGTTAATGTAAACGTGTGCAATCATAGGGCTTTTGTTCCCCTTGTTTAATCGAGCATATACATGTATCTAATTACCCGGTTACGTTTGGATTGAAGGTTGCCACAACAATGAACAAGTCGCGGTCGAGAATCGAATTCGATGGATATGCAAATGATGATGAAAACCAAATTAAACTCGTGGACAGCTTCGAGAGTTGGTCTTGATGCAAAGCCCTATGTCAATTTCAACAATTGAAGCTCGGAAGATGATGAACACGTTCGTTGCGGGTCACGACGAAGATGATGTTTGATTTTGGTGATTTTGAGCGTTTCAGGAGAAATTGGCAATGAGAATAGACTAGAGATAGTTAAATGATTGTGTATGTTCGATTAATTGGATTATTAAGAGATTTTAATTGCCAAACGGTTGTGAACTTGATGTCGTCGGTTACCAAGTTAAATCGACACCCATAACCGGCTTAAACACGAATTAATGTGCATTAACGGGGTCGAGTTTTGCTCGGTAACCGATTGGTAACGATTTGGGATCAAATTCGGGTGGTTTTAGTCGGTTTAGAGTCCCGCCGGACTTGGCCGGAGTCCGGCCGGCGAGATCACCGGAAAAACGGGGGAGAAAGGAGGAAAGGTTTGACTTTTCATTATTTACACAAATGGTCCCTCTAGTTTATTATTTACCATTTTATGTATAAACCTATTAATTAAAGTTTCAAATTTTACAATTAAACCCCCAAACTTTAACTGCTTAAAGTTTTAAACATTGTTAAGTTTAGTAACTATACAATTTATTTTATTTATTATTATTAATGTTATTATTGTTATTATTATTCTATTATTATTACCAAAGTTGTTATTATTATTATTATTATTATTATTCTTATTATTGTTTCTTTTATTATAATAAAATTATTATTTTTTTACTATTATATTTTTAACTTTCATACATAAAAACTCAATGAATAAGCACAAACAACACATGAGTTTCAAAATTGACAAAGATAATCCTTGTAAGAGTAAACGAAGTTAACTTTTAGTTAACGAAAATACGAAATGTTACAACATGGTAGTTACAAAGGTCATCTAATCACAACATGTAAGTAATTGCCATTAGTTTACAAGTATCAAACGAGTTTACAAGTGCAAAAGTTATAAGTAATATGTTTCACCCCAAAGTATGAAATAAATTAAAAAGAGGTATGAAAATACTCACTTGATCAATAACTATAGGAAATGATGATTAATAAAAGATATAATAATCGTCGTTCCAACGTAAACCGTCACAAGGCACCTAAATAGACATAATTACAAGGTTTAAGTGTTATTGTAATGATTTTAACGAATCAACGAGGACTAGGGTTCTAAGTCGAATTTGGGGCTTGTCAACTAATTATATTTAAAGAAATGAAATAAATTTATTCTTTCTTGAAAAAAACAATATATTATGTTTTATTTAAAGTTGTAAAAAGAAACAATTATAATAATTAAAGAATATATATATATATATATAAACAGTTTTAATAAATTTTTATAACTAAAAATTTATTACTATATAAACAAAGTTAATTGAAAAGGGGTATTCGAACTAATAATAATTTACTAATTATTATTTCCAATCCATTTTATTAAAAATTTAAATAGGCAAGCTTTGTTAAAATGTTTTATCATCAAAACATTTTTATTTAATCCTAGAAAAATTTTAGAAAATATTTGAAACTTTTGAAAATATTGGAATTTTTAAAAATAATATATATTTTAAGAAATTATCCAAAATTAATCTTTAGGCTAAAAGCCCTAAAAAAACAAATAATAAAACATGAGTGTGCCCGGGTTCGAACCCGGAACCTCATGCTTTAGGGTGACACAACTTAACCGGTGAACCAGGGCCGTGGCCTTGGTTCATATTGGTTTCCAAATGCTTTATACCCAGGTACGAAGCTTTCCCCAAATTGCGAAGAACCCTAGAACAAGGTGAACCAAATTGAACCCAAATTCGCGGTTGATACCGGAATTAATCATAGGGCTTTTGATCCCTACATGAATTCAGTCACAATGGTGCCTTTACCTTACTTGTTTGCAACCGAATTGATGTGATAATGCACGATAAAGCCTCGGTTAACTTGCGATGAGCACGAGTCAAATTCCAATTGTTTGAGTGAAAGATTGAATTGCGTTTACAGAAAGTTCAAAGGCATCGAAAGGAGTATTTGCCCCCTGTTATATAGGTTTGATTTGGTCGTTTTAGTCTTGAACGGGTTTCACCCTTTGATTCGTTTGGTTCGGTTACAATTGGATGATCAACTGGTTGTTAACCCGAATTAAACCTCACATTTAGTTTTGTAGTGATTAAACGTACGTTTCTAATCCACCAACGGCTCAATTCAATGGATTTCAAGTGTAATTACATGGTGGCTTTTGGTTTCGTGTGGTTTCTTAATGAAACCATTATTTCGATCGAGTAAACACCGGTTACCTATTCGATTAGTGCTCACGTTCGAAGTATTAGCTTTAATTCGGTCAAACCAAGCGTTTATTGGGCGTTTTGCCCTCGTCGGAGCTCGGCCGGAAGTTGGCCGGATATTGTGGCCGGAAAAACGTGAAAGGAAAAGGGGTGGGGGTTTGGGATTTAAAAATTACACATTTAGCCCCTTTAGTTTTGTTTTTATTAATTTATGCACAAAATTTCATTTAAAGTTTATTAAATTGACAAAACATCCCCCTTAACTTCCTTAATTTAAGTTTTAACTCATTTACAACTTATTACTTATATAAGTTTTATTAATTATTATTCTATTATTATTAACATTATTATTATTATTATTATTATCATAGTTATTATGATTGTTAGTTATTTTATAATCTTTTAGAAATGTTATTATGTTCAATTTAATACATAAACTATAATCTTATTAAAGAATTAAAGACTAACTAAGAGATAAGCACAAATAACCCACAAGTTTCATGAAAAGCATTAACAGTCCTTACAAGAATAAACGAGGTTAACTATTAGTTAACAAAAAAATACAAGATGTTACAGTGGGTTGATTGTTAGGTTAGGATGGATTTAGGCCTAGATGGGTTTGGGTTAGGATAGGTCATTTAGAAAAAAAGGTCAGGACGAGTTTGGGTTAAGATGGGTTCGGGTCAGGATAGGTTCGGGTCAGGATGGGTTCGGATTAAAATGGACAAATGCTTAAATGAGCTCAAAAAGATACATATACGACTTCATCTGTATAGTGTGGTACCTTCAATAAAGCGACGATGATGGTGCGATAATGAAGCGTAGACCCGACTATAGGTGTGGTGGTGGTGAGCGATGAAACTCAACAGAGGTGGAGACTGATGCGGAGCCTGACTGTAGGTGCGGTGATGGAGCGATGGTGGTGCACGATGAAACTTGACAGAGGTGGGAAGGTGTAGATGCGGTGGACCGGTGGTGATGCGGTGGACCGATTGTGGTGCGGTGGACCGGTGGTGGTGCGGTGGACCGGTGGTGGTGGTTCGATGGCGGTGGTTCGATGGTGTTGCGATAGTGGTGCGCGATGAAACTCGACGAAGATGACCAATTTGAGTGAAAGAAACCTTGACTTATTGTAACTTAAAACTTTAATTTTAAAAACCCATCTTGACCTATGATATTTTTTCCAAAAAAGTTTTTAACTCATCTTGACCCCCCTGTGTTTTTTATTCAATCCATTCTAACCCATCTCTATTTTTAAAACACCCATTATGACCCAAAATCACATTCTTAAACTTCTTTTGTCACCTCTACACAAAAGTAATAAACCAAACCATGCAACCAGCCTGGTTGAGTGGTTGGCCAGACCGGTTGGTTTAACAGGCTTAGGCAATGATTTTATATATCTTCTTCATATCATTGGTATGCATCAATAAATTTGAAATAATAAAGATTACATCTGACTATAATACATATGTATAACTACATGTTCCAACAATATTAAAAATGTGAATAGTAGTTAAACAACTCACCGAACCTTTAAGTGGAACATATTAATTAAGATTTACTACTGTCCATATAGTTAAAATATACTTTAACAATTCAATAATCAATAAACACCCGTAAAGTGAAGGATATATTTTCTATCACATAGTTGAATTATGAAAATAAAAAACTCAATCAAGAACGAAACAAATTGTACAAGTTGATAAAAGAACTGGTCTAGTGATGTATTTAACAGTTGACTTAATCTACCAGTCAATGAATGCGGTTCTTCTGGAGCGTCAATTTTGACCAAAAGTCAAATGTACAACCACACAAGTGGAATGTACAACAACATCTCACGTTCATCTTGTGGATCGAATCTAACAACTTGTAATAAAGAAAAACGCATATCCGTTAGTGTAAACGCATTTTTTCGTTCATTATTCCTTTCATTAAATTATATCATGATTCGTGGCCCTTTTAGAAATACTTTAGAAATATATAAAAATAAATAAAAATATATAAGTTGTTGCAATGATATCATAGTTGGTTTATCTTAAGTATTTTAAATGTATACGTAGTTAATAAGTTATAGACTTATAGTAGTAACTTGCACTCTCAAATTAAACGTTCTTTTGGGTATTTTATAAGACCCGAATTGTGTCTTTTAAATGATAAATTAGCACTCAAAGTGACACTGTCGACAAACAATATGCCGGAGTAAGCAACGCGTCGAACCGGACTGGCCTGAACCATAAACGAATTAGCGTCAAAGGCAAACCTGAGAATCGGACCGTTAGACGGATCCAGAAGTTCATTACGAAATACTATGAGAAAATGTAGTAATTAGCATGTATTTCGTCAAGTATTCAAACGGAAAGAAAAAAGTTTAATGTGTCAGACCCAATGTAATGGGGGCTTTGAAGGGACATTATAGCATCTTAAAACTCCCTTGCACCATCCCCGTAGGCTTTATATGTATGGACGTTTCCACCATAACATCATAACTTCTCATGATTTTCACAATTGAATAATGAATGAAGAATATTAAGGGTCATTAACCATTACACATGTTTTTGACAAAAAAAGATGTTAAATTGCAGCTGATATGATGACGTAAAATATCCCTTAAAAAGCATTAATCATTACATATGATTTTAGAGATAATTTGGTTGTAGAACATTTGAAAGCATAATATACTAATATGGAATCCAATCATTTCGAACTTCTCACGAATGCATTGGTTGATTTATGTATCCAATTGGCTGATTTTATAGACCATGGACTACACAAAAATAAAAGAATATTGACAGTTTAAGTGTTATTTATATTATTGTAACTTTTCTTTAAAACATCATATTACATACGTGTTTAAACTTAACTGGCCTCAAATCCTTCAGATGTACAAACGTTATAGTTTTGAGTTAATAAGGTTATATTCACGTTATTCTGAAGTTATTATCTTATACTTGAGTGTTTGTTTCATACATTGTCACAGAGTCATCTCGTATACCCAAAAACTAGAGTCAAAATACTATAATCGAAATGTGAACTCAATACATGCTTAGGAAGTATATACATCGTTCAAATTCATTCTCGTTCTTAAGTTTTGAAGACCTGTGTTTTGCAACTGGTTTTCTTGTCTTTTCTATCATCAATTCGCTAAAAAAATGTAATTTAGCATACTCGTAACATCTTATTTCAACAAAATAATGAGAATAATAGATTACTATACCAATGCGCACAATAAAATTGTTCTAGTATAACCTCTATGTGTTCACTGTTCACCGCGCCTTTTTGTTCATTTTTGGATTTTTGCACATTCTTATACTCTTGGGAGTTACTTCCACCAGTTCATCTTCTTGGATATATTCGATACAATCATCAAGACTGTAGTCCAACGGCGTGTCAAGAACAACTGCATATACGAATTATATTTTCATTATGACATTTTTTATTAATCGAAGGGAATTTGGGTTCTTTTCTAATAAAAATGAATTATTACCAGAAACTTCTTTATTTGAACGAACGTTTGTTGCGGCTTTCTTCTTGCATACGTTGAGTGCCAGGTCACCGGGCCGTTGATGAATTCCAACAATTTGACCTTTATAAACTTCCACCCCGGGTTTTATAAATAACTGCCCTCTTTCTTGAGAACTAGCTAAAGCATAAGAAGTTGATGTTCCATCTTCAAAAGCAACCTATATAAAGTGATGAAAAGAGGTAAAAAAGTAAATTTTAACAAGAAAAGATTCGACCCATTTATCAACAATAAGTAACTTTAACTCGGAAGGTGGCAATTTCGACACATTTACCAACAAACAAGTCGATCTGGATTATGGTCCAACGGGTTGGAAGTCTTTTAAAGTGTACTCAAACGCATAAAACATCCTAACCAAGTGATTTTTAAAATATGATGTATATTTATAACCACATGTAACGTATTAGTTATTTATAAAACTAAAAAAGTGTAAAAAAGACGTCTTAAGGACTTGTACCGATCCACCCTGTTTTGACCTGAACTAAAAATTGCATGTTTTAATATTGTTATCTAACCCACCCAAACCGCACATTTTTAGTTTCTCACACATCTATTTTCTAGAATTGCAGTTACCAGGGATCCGAGATCACGGGTCGACATGTCACCAGCCCATGGCCCGTAACTATCAAATATCGTGTTGAGAATTGCTGTTCCTCGAGAAGCGGTCAAAATTGCATTTCTCAGTCCAAGAAGCCCACGAGTTGGTATCTTGTATTTGAGTAGTGTTGTTCCTTCAGAACTGGAGAAAATAAATGCATGCAATCAAATACATATTATTTAATACTATTATATATATATAAGATGAAATAAAATACTGAATAACAACGAATGATAAATAAATTGTGACGTTTGGCAAGTCAAATGACACAAAACATAGGTGATAATTTCATCCGTTGAAGCTATGTTAAAATAGACGCCAAATGGATCAATGGGACAAAAGTAGTCGAAAGCATTATTTTTAAGACATAAAACATCTAAATCATTCTATTTGGAAAAGCATACTACTATTAAAACAATATTATTTTTGCAATCCTATGACACACTAATTGTTTATAAAAAAAGAATTTAAATTTTGGGGACAAAATTGTTTCGGATCAACTCAACCTAACATGCTTTAACACACAAGAATTTGCGCACTTTGACCCATTCACCTTTTGCCACATCTAGCAAGTAGCAACAAGAGTAATGCACATACCCAAGTCCGTGCATATCAAACATTTGACCACGCCGTTTACCAAGAAGTTCAACAACCGATCCCATATGTTCTTCGGGCACTTCCACAGTGGCAATCTAAAAGTATATTATTAATCGAGTTTATACCTTATAATCTTAGATAACATACACACACTTCAGAATTAAAATAATAATAATACCTCATAAGGTTCAAGCAACTGGTCATTAACTTTCTTGTTAATTACTTTTGGAGGCCCCACCATGAACTCGTAATTTTCCCTTCGCCTAACATGCATGTCATATTATGGACATATAACATTGAAAAGGGAAGTAACAGAAATTGTACTGAACTTACATGTTTTCTATTAATATTGTAATGTGTAAAGTACCACGGCCACTAACAAGAAACGTATCTGCAGTTTCACCGTCTTCAACTTTCATGGCCAAATTTCTTTCAATCTCACGGTACAGTCTCTCTCTTAAATTTCTACTAGTTACGTACTTTCCCTGTTAAAGTCCCAAAGGTTTCTAGTTTAGGAAGATGTCATTGAAGGATATTTTAGATACTTCACTAATAGGTGAAGAAAAGCCGTTAATATCTTTTTTAGTATAGCATACCTCACGGCCAACAAATGGTGAAGTATTGATAGAGAAAGCCATTTTGACGGTTGGTTCTTCCACTTTAATGGCTGGTAATGCCTTACCATCGTTTTTGTCAGCAATTGTTTCCCCAATCTAAGTAAAAGAAAGCAAATTAATTTCAATATGAATTATGACATACCAATGATGCAATCTTTTATATAAAAAATGCAAAAAAACAGATATGCACTTGAATATTAAAGCCGATGTCATATCTTTGAATAAAGAAAGATGTGTCTTCATACATAACTTGCAAGTCTTAGAGGTGGAAAAGATGGTGGGACAGAGGTTGGTTGACAAGGAGGCCAGCAGGCCGGACAGGCCCGATAGTCCAAACATTTCTATTTTTTTTTCAAATAATTAGTTTGGCAAGTATCATACAAAAATCATATCATTCATTAATACCCTTTTTTGATAAAATGATCTAGGAGGTTTTGCTCCTAAAGATGCTTAGGCCACTTTTATCGACATCTGACTTGTTTCCTTTTGAAGCTATATTGGTTATCTTTTGGCATATTACATATAACAATAACCCTAATTAATCCATTTAGTCATGAATGGGTCAAATTTGTCACCTCTGAAGCCCTTAATCCAAATCTATGTAGTTACCTTTGCTCAAATAGTTTGAACATGAGATTTAACAGGCCTTGGTACATTATTATATACAGTTATTTTTATTTTATTTGTTAACAACCAAAAACTATTGTTACCTGAATATCACCAATACCACAGACTGCACAAATATCACCAGCCTCAACACTCTCCGCAGGAGCCCTAAAAAATTTCTCAACACAAATAGTTCGCTGACTTTTCCAAATCTGCAGGCGTCATCCGGTGTGCATATCTGAAATATTGCCACGTAAACGAAATAACTAAACCAATCGATTTGCTTCTGATCACGTGATGAAGCATAAGTTTATTGATTATTGCAATTAACTTATGAAGCTGAAATAATTCATAAGCAATAAACTTACGAGCAGGTATGAAGCTCTTAATCTATCTATAAACATATGCTTCATCACATAAACGAAAGCATATTCCCAACATCAGAACACAAATCCAAACGCTCAAGTAGGTTGCAAGAAAAGTTCGAAATTAAACAAAGAACCACTATGAGGGAGTTATGATAATTCTATTCGACTTACACGAACATCCATGCCTCTATTCAAAACACCAGCATGCAAGCGTCCAATAGCTATTTTTCCTTTGTGTTCATCATATTCAGTGCTTGTGACCTACATTAACTCAAAAACATATTCATAAACTACGACTCCATGTCCCTTTTCTTAGCATGCTAAGGGGTGTTTGGGATTTCTCATTGAAGTGCTCATCTGCTTATTGTTTCTTATGCAGAGAAGCAATCTTGAATGATTGGATGGCATCTGCTTATATATCAGCTCATGTAAGAGTAAATAAGCACTTTAGAATAGGCAGCCTGAACACCCACTAATGATGTACGGAAACAAGATATAGAAAGTGAAAAAATGTGAGAAACAAACTAACAAGCATTTGAAGTGAGCCATCTTTCTTGATTTTTGGCCCGGGTATGCATCTGATTATTGTCTCAAAAAGTGGACCAAGATCATCGGCTAAATTATCAGGAGACAGTCCAGCTTTTCCACTTAAACCAATTGCATATACTGCTTGGAAATCACACTGCAAAAATTGACGATTTCATATGTTAAATATATATATAAATTTTCCTGATCACTTCAAACAGACAAACACGGAGGTCATAAAATTAATAAACGGGTGCGTTTGGATTTTCGCATATTGATTTTGTAGTTGTAGTAATCAGTTTTTATTGTTGGATAAACAGATTATGCTTCTAAAATTAGGAAATACCTGTTCATCAGATGCATTCAGTTCAATGAAGAGTTCAAAGGTGGAGTTGATGACATATTCAGGACGAGCAGATGGCCTATCAATCTTATTTACAACAACAACAACCGCATGCCCAAATTCAAGAGCTTTCTTTAAAACAAATCTTGTTTGTGGCATTGGTCCCTCCACAGAATCTACCTAAAAACAAAGAACATATATGGCATAGGTAATGTAAGCTTGCATGTAAAGAGTAAAAATGGCAACATTTTAGTTGTTGAATTTCATTATGGTATGCATGAAACAGTTATGGGAACCCTTCACATGTTAAGCCACTACTTGTTGCATGGATTCAACAACCACATTAAAAGTTATGGTAAATGCAAACAGATGATATCATACCCAAAGCGCTTTGATAACACTATAAATGCCAGTTATCAAACATAATAAAACCAATGACATAATTAGTGGTAAGAAAGATTACCACTAACAGAACTCCTTCCACCATATTAAGAACACGTTCTACTTCACCTCCAAAGTCAGAATGGCCGGGAGTGTCAATAATATTCATTTTTGTATCTTTATAAGTAATAGATGTGTTTTTGCTAAGAATTGTAATTCCCCTCTCACGCTCTAAGTCATTTGAGTCCATTATTCTTTCTTCTACAACTTGGTTATCACGAAATACCTGCAAAAAGAAGTAGCAGACTGTTACTTCCTTAACAAATTAGTTTGAACATAAATGATTTTCTAAAAGGAAGAAATTTCGTAACATCAAAGTTACTCTTCTAAAATAGTATATTTAATATTTCCATGGTAAATAAAAAAAATGTTACTTATACCAGTAAGGAAACAATGTTATTACTTCGGATCACCTCAGTGCATAATGTTCTCTTTGTTTATTTAGTGAAACATATTCATATTCGTAACTATTATATTTCACTTACTATGGAAATGGTTAATATGATACTAAGAAATTTAGAAGAATACGTACGAAAATTTTGAAGATTTAACAGGTATATCAATAGGGGCACATTCAATACCAATTTTAAGTAGAGCATGCAATAATAATTTGTACATATTGCATTTAAGATAATCATACGTAGTGAAAAAGAAAAAGAAAGGCGCTTAAAAACCGTCTTATGTATCCCATTTAAAACAAAAGGTATAAGTGTATGTGTTTTAGGCGGTTCTCTACTTAAAATTTGGTTATGTATTGAACGTATCTCTCTCTATGTGTGAGTTATTGCCTCTTAACAAAACAATGACAGTTAGCGCGAAACTAATGGATTATGGAAGCGTATGTAAAGAAGTAAAAGAACTAAATGGCCCAGTTTATCAATGTTATGACACCATTATAGGCTTATTGCTACAATCATGTCAAAACCAAATTCTCTTACTGCTTGACAAAAAACTGATGTATAATATTCGAGTTAACAAACATCTTAGAAGCTACAATATTGATACCAAAAGTTAAAATATAGAAGAGAGGAGCAGCCTTACTTTCGCTTGCTTCAACATCGCATCCACTAATGTTGTTTTTCCATGATCAACATGAGCAACAATTGCAATGTTCCTTATGTCATTTCTCCTCACCAATGTGCTCTTCTTCTCTAAAAATGCACAAATCAATACCCAATGTTATATACTATAAGTTATACAAAATCTTACTTGTTCGGTTTAATTATAACCCACAACAAGGTCTTTATATCTCAACACTTCAACCATTGATCACAAGATTCACAACTTAACAGAAAAAAAAAAAAGTTGCACAACAGATAACACGGGGGTAACATTTGATACATATGTTCATCCTCCAAATATCCTACCATTTCTATCACAACATTAGTTTCATTCACACATATTCATAATAAAAACACACCATAAAACTAAAAGGACCCCACCCAACATTAGCTTCAAGTTGCAAAACTCATGCTTTTCTGTTTGACATTTGGTCGAACAACTAGAGTGCAATCAAACATTACAAGAGAAACACTCATGCGATCAATAGATACAAAAATAATTAACCACCATTTAAACACCACTAGTAATAATACAACAGATTAAACCCAATTAAGCAATATATAAAGATATAAGATCATACCAGCAGCAGTTTCCGTTGATTCAGCTTGAGAAACAGAGCATTTGATGAAATTAGAAACTGGGGTTCCTCTAGAATTTGAAAAAGACGGAGTCTTGATGATTGGAAACGAATAAGAACATAAGTTACGATTAACAGCGAGTTGGGTTCTGACAAAAGGTGAAGAAGATAAAGAAAAGCCCTTTTGATTAGGGTTTAACGTCGGAACGACGTAATTGTGTACCCCAACCACCATTGTTACGGTGATTGTCTCCCTCACTGACTCACAGTTCACAGAATCTATGAACAGAGAGGGAGTGAAATGGGGTTATTGAGGAGCAATGGATATGAGATGATGATGGATGTATGAGGGTCTTGTGTTGAAGGTATAAACAAAGTAGATGACACTTTTTTTCACTTATTTAACGTTTAGAGATAAGTTGGAAGGAAAATGTATGGCTTGCATCTAGATTTGAAGATGTGCTAAAAACTTTTCACTTAGTTGTTTACGTTGTGTTATTGTTTATTCATTCGGTTACAGTTTTCTTCGGCTATTAGATTTATATAATGTATATATAGTAGCTAAAATAAATTGGAAACATGTCTAGTGAAACCAAATTCAACTGATCAAACCGATTAAATCGAATTCACAGTTAGGATATGGTGGAATTAGAATAATTAAACCGAATAAGTAAGATTTTGTAGAACTGGTAACCAAATCGAATATCGAATTCACAATTTGATTTGGTTTTTTTAGTTACGTACACGACTTGCTATTTATTTTTATTTGGGTTTTTTGAACAACTCAAATTCTTAGAATTGAATTCTCACTTTTAACTATATGTTTTTTGTTTATCATTAGACTTAAACTTTCAACCACATACAAATACTCATTTCTTCAACATATGTTGGTAGAACTTTAACCACAAGCCATTTACTACTTGCTATACTTTTAGTTTTCATAATTAATCATCAATGATTCAAAAAAATAAAGACTCTTAACATGATTGGCTTACATGATGGAATTGGAATAATTGTTTTATTCTTCAAATCTTGTTCAGAGAAGTTTGATTTTATGTGTTTTATTCAAATTAGAGAACACAGATGAATTGAAGATGAAAAGTGAGGATGGATAGGAGGAAGTAATGATTTAATTTGTTAAAAATGAAGAGTTTCTAAAGAAATAAATAGGGAGACTTAATTTGGTCCGTAGCATCAAACTTTAAACATTAACACTTCATAACTGAAGCTTCTAATGCCAAAATATGTATGATTTTCTTTTATTAAGTTACTAACTAACTAGTTTGTCGAACCAACTCACCCTAGGTACTTTCATTTATCATTGTGGAGAAACCGTAACAATAATAATAATATTCTAACCAAAATTAAAACAAAAAAGCACTTTTTTTATATCACATTGTTTTTTTCTTATTAAAGTGTCACTAAATGTTCCAAACGTTGTTTGAAACGTGTCACTAAAGATATTTTATTATAAACGGCGTGATTTATAGAATTAATTACATGTATTTTTGTTTTTTCTTTTCTTGTTTAGATAGATATTTTATCGTAAAGTGTGTGATTTATGGAATTAATTGGTTTGCACATCAAAGTATGAAACTTTGTGGCTTGTGTATAAAGACTTAATCTAATTAATATTAGCATAAAGAAAACATAGAAATTAATCAAGCGAACAAAAGCCTGAAAAATATGTTCATCGTATGCATTATAGTTTTTTTAAAATAACATTGTGATGTTGTTGTTGTGTTACGTTTGAGGTGATCCACAAATGAAATTTAGTTTGATGTAAACCTTCTTTTTATCAAGATTAACCTTATCATTGTAAGTGTTCGGGGAAAATTTTGACGTTTCTTTATACATAATAAGTGAGGCACATTTTAACATAACGCTGTCACATTTTAATAAAAAGTTAGCTAAAGTCTCGTTTATATATTGTAATGAAATATTTACGTGTTTTCACCCTTGGTGATGATACTAATGCATGCAAACCGCTTAGGTTTTGGGATGCTTCTTCTTCATACCACCCGTTAAACTAGGAAGGAACCGTCAAAGTGTTGCAAGCCTTTTAAATTCAAACAGTTCGGTTCTATACTGTAATTTTTGACACATTAGACTTGTGGGTCTCAAAAAACAAGGCCCCTCTTTATTCTAAAAAAGCATAACATGCTTTCGTATTATATAGGTCAATAAAATTTTGAAATGAAAATAATATTTAATAGTTGAATCCTAATGTATATTCTGATGATTTTATCGGTTACTTAATAGACATAGACATAGACACACAATTCTTAAAGCCAATGACTCTTCCTGAGTTCTTTTCTTTCTGATTGATCTAATCGGCATCGCCTAGCCCGTTTTGCCTTCTTCTTATTTAAAGAAATCAATCATCAAGGACGTAAGGTTGGTATACCAAATTTTATTTGATTTACTGTTTTTGTTCAAAGAACTTTGATTATGTTGTTTTTTTATTATGTTGTCTTTGTTTAGATTGCATTTTTTTTAAAAGGTCGTTCAAAAAAATTGAGTTGGCTCTAAGCCTCTTTAATTTTCAGCTTCAATATTAAATTAAATAATACTTCATATATTTTACCCCTTTACAATCCACTTAGTTTCGTGTATATCTTGGTCATGTAGAATGATTAATATACTAAAATTGTGAACAATCCTTGATCTCAATAGAAAATCCATAACGGGTTTAAATATCTTAACAGTATGAAGATTATGTAGAGTAAACATGTTTTTATTCTCTCACGGGTTGTTCTCTTCATTTGATAATTAAATTGATAGAACTTCTTTTTTTATGAATTTGAATTTTTACTGAAAAAGCTTATTTTAGTAAAAAGAAATAAGAGTATCGAATATCGAACCATCTCTTCTGATTTTTTTTTTAAATTCGATAAACATTGGTGTTAAAACAAAATGTTGAATTTGTGGGTCCAAAACAAAAAACAAACATAATAAGAACACGAAAACTAACCAAATAAACAAACATGACAATTGACGAAATCTAGAACTTGAATGTAATCTTCAAATAATCAAACCTGGATCAATATTTGAATCATGCAACACTATCAGATAAACCTATTACGCGGGTTACACGCGAATGATTTATCGGATTAGACAGAGATTTGTTTAATGGAGTCGAATTATGGTTGAATCTATGATGAATTTCTTGTAACCGTGAGAACCATTGTTCTCTGTAATTTGCTTTTGATCGAGAGATTAATGAAAACCAAATTGCAGATATATAAGCCGTCTTTTTCAATTGTCCAATGACCAACAAATTAAATGGGCTTTTAAGATCAATTACAAATTAGTCTTATTAATTAGTTAGGCCCAACTATTTATTAACTGCAAGCCCAATTTTAGATAGTTAAGGCCTAGTAAATATTTACTTAACCCTAATATTAATTCAAAACCCAAATAACATATAGAATTAAATCAAGCTCGCACTCTCACGACACCTGCCTCGTTTAATTTCTAATGATGTTATTTTCTCGATCAAGAAATTAATCCAATATATTAACATACATACGCACGTCGATAACACTAAAATTATCTAACACAAAAGTGCTTACACCTTCTTGTTCATCTAGACAGGTTTCATAGCAACTCTTTCTTAATAGTTGTGCCTTCTTTCAAAACTTTTTTGTTTATTTTAAAATAGAATAATGGCCAACAAATACATGACATAAACACCACTACGAGAATAAATAATAAGCACATAAGACATCACGCTATATAATATGAATGTGAGTATGATGTTAATTGTCTACAACTAAATAAAGTTTAGCATATAGGACAGATATTTTGATACTTAAACTAGCTTAAGTAACATATTAAAAAGGGTCACTTTTTACTTAAGTATTTAAAGATTAAACGAAACGATAAACAAATAAACAAACTAACAAACCTATCATTTTTGTTAGGATATGGTGTTTAGTGGCCCTACATTATATTAAATAAAATATAGAATCATCTCGTAGGTGTCCAATTTGCGACATTTTCCCATTAATTTTTAAAAGTGATTTACTTTTTGTTATTATAGTATAATCAAACATGTCATAATAGCGTAATATAAATGTTTTAATTAATTTTTTCAAACAGTAAATTTATTATACTTTAGAAAAGACTCTTATCAAATAAGCTAGTCCCTCATTAATAGTATTTAATTATTTTAACTATGCAAACTATTGTTACCGTGATAATAATACATAATCTGATAAGCGATTATAACCGTATACTCTAATCAATGCACTTTATTTCATAAAATAACAGTTGTTGTAAACATAATTCAAGTTATATGACAAAAAGTTTAATTAAATATCAACCTGGGTTAATATGTAAACTAAATAAACATAAAACACACAAATTAACATATTTATAGATCATTAAATTAACAAATTCCTCTTCTAACTCTTACATTTGATACTAATAAGTAATAACAATACAAGTAACATAATTTATCAATCCACATTTCTAACTCTAGTTTGTGTGTTTTTTCGTTTCATTCATAAGAGTGCAGATCAAGCGTAAGTATGTGATGATTATTTGAGATTGCTATTGGAAACAAGAGTGGAATATGTACAAGAGTATCACTAGTCAAATTATCAGTATAATTGTTATTGTTTAATATGTAACAGTTTAAGTTAAAAACCAATTTATCTAATAATTTATAAACTTTATGGGAAACAAGTGTACATTTTGTTTTCTTTTTTACTTAAAAATGTGTTTGTATCGTAGATAAAATCGTGTTTCGATTAATGTATAGTGAGTTTAAGGTAATGTAGTTCAATTATTTCTAATTTTTATTATTGAAAATAAGGACAATGACCACTTTTGAAATGAAAATTAACAAATCTAACATGTGTCACAATCACTTGTGGAAACACATCATTATGCCACCTTAATTAAAATAATAAGCACTCCCATTCCATTCCGGTCCTTTTGTTAGTTTTTTTTCTTTAATCGAATAGATATTTATTTATAATCTAGTTACAAATATCAAATTGACTACAAAATTAAATGTTAGGAAAAAATATATAAATATTAATCATTCAGTTCCAGTTTTATGTTTTAAAGACATCTATTCATAAACATCCACATGCAATTGAAATTTGTTGGATTTTTTTAAAGAATGTTATGAAGCATCTATAAGAACAATTATCTTGTTTGACAATGTGTTGAAACTCGTATAAGAACTTGTTTCTCATGTTTGTTGAGCCAAAGTGAGCAAGAATTTAAAAATGTCTTTTAGTTCAATCATCATACATTCATACATGATACATCTGGATCAATAAAAATGCATCATTTGTTGTTTTGATGAGTTGCTCCTTTCGCCTTTTAAGACTTGTAATAATATCTCAACAATAATAATTTGTTTTGAAAATTACTTAGAATACTTGACTTAGTTTTAACAAAGGTTTCAATATATGTAAAACAAGTAATTCATAATTATTTGAATAAAGTGATAGATAACATATTTAAAAAGGTAAGATGAGATGAAGTACATTATTGAACGACCAAAACCTATCATTATATTATATTTAAGTCAAAATATCTAGAAGGATTCATTGACTTTAAATTAATATACAGGATAGTTTCGTACATCTAGTTATTTAAAAACTTCACATTATTAAAATTTCTCTTTATGAGAACATTTTCAAGAGTGATTAATTTATATCCTCGTTAACTTTTTGGGTGTAATTTTAGCAACCCCAATTTAGTTTATATTATCATCCAAGAAGGAAATTAATATTTGAGCATGTTCTAAGCAACCACTAATAACAATTTATTGAAAAAGTTGATAACAACTATGCATTTTTAAGGTCACTACGACCTTATTAATTTAGCAGTTGTTTTAATTAAACAATAAGCATGTTTATTGTTTGATTTTTAAACTAATAAATCAATTTATAATACCGGTCATTGGTTTGATTTTAAGGTCCGTTTTTCATCTATGACTAAATATACAGATGTAATTATTATACTGTTATTATTATAAGGGTTATTAATATAAGTTCATCAACTCCTTTAGTTTTTTAGAATTTTATTGTAAACTTTATATAATGTAAAATAAACTATCAACAATATTCAGTCAGTCTTTTATCATCTTATATGATATAAGAGTTTTAGGGTTTTGATTTCTTTCTTCTCTGTTACATCATCATAAAAACATACAAACTCTAGCCGTTGTCATCAAATTCAAACCCTCAACAGGGCAGTGTGCCACTATCGCCGCCACCTTTGCTTTCTTTTTCGTTTCTTCTTTATTTTCTAGTTTATGTTGAATAAGACTTTGTTATCGGTTGAAAATTTGAACCAAATATCCATTCTCTTGGTTCGTTCATAATCATTCTCTTGGTTTACTTATGAATTATGGCTCTGAACTTGTAACGCCACCGCATTTCCATTTTTTTCGATTTATCGGTGTTTTAGCCACACCAAAGGGCACAATCCACGATCATCAATCTCAGGCTACAGTTTGATTAAAAAAATTATGTTCTAGATATACGAATATTACCTGTTAATCTACGAAAAAAATCCATCATTGAAGATCAGTCTTTTAACATCTTATAGTATTATAATCTCTTGGCCTAGTGGTTAAAAAGGAGATGAGAGGTTTTACTTCTATTGAAGATTCAAGGTTCAAACCTTGACATGAATAGATTTATAAAAGTTGATAATACTAACAAATAACTGGCCGTTAAAAAATAAATAATACAACAATAATTTTCTGGTTTTTTTTCGTGAACAAAGTATTGTTGGATGATTTGTAAATTATGAATGTGTCAGCTTCGACGTGTTTGTTACAACATAACGTCAACTTTGGTTGCAGCAAATATCTATCTGCCACGTAGGTATATCTCGACTTTTATCAATAATTGTGCTCCACGTGTCCACGGTTGTGTTAAGTGTGTGACCCACTAGACTAACATTTATTTTGCCGACAATCTAAAAGTGTTAAGTAAAAGAATTATCATAAGGTAGAATATAATGCATGCTTTATGATAACTAAAATCAATATAATAAATTAAATTGAATCACAGGCATATATTTCTTTTACTAGAACAATTTGGCTAGATAAAAGAATTCAAAATTATATGACATAGATTTTAAGACAAGTAACGATTATTTTAACCTTAACTGATGATTATTTTGATCGATTTTACAGTTTGAAACAAAACTTTCAATTACTTAAATTTAAGGCTTTATCTGTTTGTGAGTATGATTTTGATGTTTGTATGGTCACCACAAGATCGAATATTGCGAATATCATATTGTTATACATTCTAATCTACTAGAAAATTTTCAATAAATAACGTATTTTGATCATAGATTGATTTCTTAGTAAATGGTGAGACGTTTTATTAAGGATCACCCGGCATTTTCTATTACCTTTTTTTCTAAAATAAAACTTGGTTATTTTGGAGTGATGATGCTCTTATCTAAAATAATAAAACTTGGTTGCAATAACATATGAAATTTTTAAGACAAATTAATAGTTTTAGTCTTTTAAAAAAATAGTTATTTTAATTAAACATTAGAGAGTAAAGATAAAATTAACTCTTATGTATTAAAACACAGATAAAGCTCATATTCTTTCATTTAAATTTTTTTTGGTATTACAATATATTATCTTCTTAACATCTTATATTAGCGTTACTTTTATATTTCTGTATTACATATATAATTAATTAATTTTTATCAATAAGATAGAACTTAAATCAAGTTTCTTTCATAAAGATTAATGAAGTATATTTAAAACTTTAAAAGAAACTATAAATAAAATAATTCTATTATATAAATTTAATCATAGATCTTCTTGTAGAGACATATTGTGTCAATCTACACTCCATGCAACATGTTTACTTAATTAACCCAAACTCTAATCATAAATCTATAATTCATATCATCAAATTCATACTTTATGCTTTAAACCCTTTTCTCTCTCTTTCCAAACTTATAATTTATATCATCCAAAAAGACAAACATGATTCATGATCAAACACCTTCTTCCACACATCAAGATCAACAACAACATGATCATCATCATCATGATCATGAGCATGATCATGAGCATGATGATGTTGATGAAAGCATTAGAGAGATCCATACTCTAACATCACCACTTCCACCGCCCTATCGCCGCCGCGAAACCACCACGAACAACCGATCTTCATCTCATTCGGTAGCCAACACCGAAACCGAAAGCTTCACGACCATGAGTCGCGAGTTTAACGCGTTAGTTCTAGCCGGAACAAGCTTAACCGGGGGTGAAACAAGTGAGGTGGTTGATAGTATGAACACCAACAATGGAAGTAGTAACTTAGAAAGAATTGGGGAGGAAAACGTGTTGGAAAATAACCCGTTAGCCATCGTTCGAGACGATGATCCTATCGTGACGCCGCCTATACGTGGTGGCCGGAGTTCCATCATTGGTGGTGGAAACCCTAATGAGGTGGATGTTCAATTGGTGAAGAAAGAGGCAGTTGAATCGAAGATATCCGCGTGGCAAAACGCGAAGATATCGAAGATTAATAATCGGTTTAAGCGCGATGAAGCGATCATCAACGGTTGGGAGAATGAACAAGTTCAGAAATCTAGTTCATGGATGAAGAAAGTTGAGGTAAGTTTATTGATCTTTGAATGGTTTTACGTAGATGGGTATTGTGAGTCTACAAAGTACAAATCTTAAAGCATAAAGTACAAGTGTGAAAGAATTATAAGGTACAATATAGTTCTAAAAGTTGGGGATACAATAACTAACTAGTCATTCGATCTGTAATACGACTCACATGATAAATTTTTATTTTTAATAAAATTATCTAATGTTGTCGTTTTTTTTTAAATTGAAATATCTAGATATGAAAATGCAAATAATTTATTTATTGTGAATCACGTTAAAGGTTTTGATTCAAACACAAATGTACGACTTTAAACCAAATTTTATTGAGCAAAAGAAGTGATATATTAAATATGCGTAAAAGTTCTAAATTTCATTATTGTTTTCATGATTCGAATACAAGAACTTATAAGAAAATTACATTAATCATGGAACTTCATATAATTACTTAAAACTAATATTATGACTAACACTTGAAAGAGTTAATTAGTTGTTGTAGTAGTTATTAGTTTTCTTAAGTGCTAAGATATAACATAAATTTGCATTACGTAGACGAAACTAGAGGCAAAACGCGCACATGCAATGGAGAAGATGGAGAACGAGATTGCAAAGGCTCGTAGGAAAGCAGAAGAAAGGCGAGCCACTTCTGAAGCCAAGAGAGGGACCAAAGTGGCCGGAGTCATGGAAGTGGCTAACTTGATGAGAGCCGTTGGTCGAGCTCCTGCTAAGCGATCCTTCTTTTAAGCTCTATTACATTATTATTACACGATACAGTTTGTGTTTGATTAATAAGCACACTAAGTGATGTAGAGGTCCCTTGTTAAAAAATGCTAGACTTTGAGGTGTGTTACATGTTTTGAAACACATACATGAGTGATAAGTATATAAGGCAAATTTAAAAGGTTTGTGAGAGTACTCCTTTTTTTTCAATATACATTTTCCACTTTTAGCATAAGACTTGATCCTTTGGTTACAATATAATGAGTACATATTTGATTAATGTTTGATATTGCTATTACTTATAAACAACTATCAACTTACAGTGTAGTTAATTTGGTTTTCTTTAACGACTAGAGATATTATAAAACCAAAATCAAACTAGCAAGTAAGAGCTGAACAAACACACCGACACTTATATGCACAATTTAGAAACTGAAATTATACACTCGCACGCTGACAGATAGCAAATTCATTCTATTCTTGATCCATAGAAATCCAAGGTTTTTAATGTCATCCATCAACCTTCTAGTAGTTGTTTGAAAAGACGACGTCATGCCTCGCTACATAGCATGAGGCTAAAAGGTGGCATGCAGCTAAACTACCTTTCTTAGGTCAAGGGGTTGTAATGTGAGAATACGATTGTGATCCATTTCTTAACGGCAAACATATATGTCAATAGCAAACGTCTATCGAGTTAAACTTCATAGTTTTACTTTTTCCTAAATGGTACATGTACTTGTTTAATACCAGGATGTATATTACATATGTGTCTCAAATGGTTAAAAACATAACCCTTTAAAAACAAGCTTTAAACCAGTTGGGTGTTAACAACACCCATGGCAACTTTTCTACACCAGTTGTCCTTAACATTTTATTAAGTAGATAACATGGAGTTAACATGATTCCTCTTACATACCAATCAAAATATCAACTGATCTTAAAATTTTATAAAACTATATATTTTAATATCACCATAATAGACAAAATTCAACTAATACATGTTTTTATGGGTTCATACAAGTTAATATGTGTGCATTATTAAGATGTACTGATGCTCAAATGCATGAACAAGTATGTGTATTGACTTTGGTCGGCTAAAGGCTAAGGGCATGTTTCATTGATGACGTACGAACACAAGACGATACACAAATGATTATTCTCTTATTCTAAGACTTTTAGCTAAGTTCACATTGATGAAATAAACTTAGATATGTGACCATGGTTTCACATAACAAGAATACAAACATAGTTGATCTCTAGCGTGGTTTAAGAGTATGAAATGATTGTTTTTGTGATTATCATAACTAAAACAATGAACTTTCTTTTGCTAATCTATGCAATATAGTTTAACCGAAGAATGTAGTGTAGAATTCACATTTTACACCATAGTTGACATAATCATCAATCATATATAGAAAATTTAACTTCCGCTTTACACAAGATATTAAGAGAGGCGAACCCATCACCAAACAAGGCGCCGGTAAAAAGGCAAAAGTGAGCAATATGAAAATGCATTAAAGGTCGTGAAATACAGATATCAATAAAACACAACTTTCTTGAATAATTTCAAAATTGCAAAGATATTAAAAATCCTACATGAAATAAAACTATTACACAACCAAAAGGCATCCTTACCCATCCATCATAGAACACAGTGATGTCTAAGAATCAGCAATGGTGACCTCAACTTCAACACCAGGTTCAATGGTGATGGAGGTAATTTGCTTCACTACATCTGGTGAGCTGAAAAGATCAATAACACGCTTGTGGACACGAAGTTCGAATCTGTCCCAGGTGTTTGTTCCTAAAGAAAATTAAATAAAACGTAAGTTCTATTCTTGATAATTAATAAGCATGCACATTGATTTAAAAGATAAGTGTATTAATATATACTTTGTGAAGAATGGGTAACATGAGATGTTCATAAGCGGGCAATAGTGAAGTAAAAATCCAAACAAAATACTAACGGTATTACTCTATAGCATAAGTTAGAAAATTTGCAGATGTGAATTTCGGAGTCAACACAAAAGCTAACACAAAATTTCTGGCTTGGGTTCAGTCTAAACAAGTAAACCTCCAATCAACATGTCAGGTTACCCAAGTTTATTGTTTAAAAACTGTCTAGAAGAATTTTATGTCAACACTTAAAGACATTACTGTTTTGGTTGTAAATTTGCAACATTTGATGTGCAAAAAAAACTAAAAGATATAACTTTTGGGTTCAACAGGTAGTGTCTATGTAAACATGCGAGTATACAAGTGAATCTGCCACAAACTTCAGGTTCGTGTTGTGTTCTAGTTTGGGTTTGTAAAAAAATTTCATGTCATGTTGATGTAGGATTCAATCCACCTTTAACAATCGTATAAGAATAGTCACTGCACCTGTCGAAATATAACATAGTTTCTAATCTAACAAAAAATTGAAAAATTAATACCTTCACCACAAGGGGACTTCCTGGTTGTTATATGAAGAACCTTAGTTGGCATCCTAACGGGTCCCTTGACCCTCAATTTCTTGTCCTTGGCTCCGCGAACCAAGTCAGCACACACTGGAATGAATTATCAAAACAGATAAATATAAAACCTAAACAAACAGTTATATAACATTCAAATACAAACTACATGAAATAAAAGAATAACTACTTTCACATGTTCAGCATTTAGCTAATAATGCTAAACTAAACGATTGATGCTCTATAAACAATTCTAAATCATTGCATATAAAACAAAATGAACAATGTACCTATGTGAACAAGGATATCTAGATAAGCAATGAGTAAATTATTCTAATAACAATGAAATTGAAACAATCAATCTAATTACAATGATATTGAATTAATTGAGATATTAAGAAATAAATACCTTTCTCAAGATTCTTAACATTCTTGGAAGAAAGGGTGATCCTAATCTTGTGAATCTGTTCTAGGGGCTCTTCAAGCCCTGCCTTTGTTGGCTTCATTGCTGCGTAAGCCATCTTCTTGTTTCTGCTAAACACAAAACTAATCAATGATACAAACCAGTCTAAGATCAACCATAATAACTAAACTCAAACTAAACAAAAATGCAGCAACAACAGTTAATAGTAAATGCAAAATCAATTAAACTAAACAACATTTAAACATCATAACAGCTATAAAATCATCTTCTAATTCAAACCTACCCGAATTCTATAGTCATTCACTTGTTCCTAGTAGACTGATATTTAAGTTGTTGCAGTTTAAAAGCTCTTAGTTGGACTTTGGGATGGGTGGGCCGTTCAAATGTTATCACATAAAGTAGTACATAGAAATTGAGTAAGATCATAAGAAACAAGCAAAACAATGAAATTGCAAAATCTACAAACATGATCAAATCTGCACAAAATCACAAAATCTATGAAACCGTTTCAGCTTCAAATGTATTTGTGCAAATAATACCAAAATCTAGAGTAAAATCATAAGAAATAAGCCAAAAACGAACAGTGAGTTCAAAAATGATCCATTCTCTATGAGATAAAAAAATCTGGTAGAATATACAGATATCACTACAAAAAAGTTCGACCTCTATAAACAACAATCAAACATTGTATAGCAGTCATGAAATCGTTTCAGGTTCAAATCTACCAAATTCTACATCTATTCATAGTAAACATCGCTTCCAATCTTTTCACGTCAATTATACGGATAATTAAGTAAAATCTTAAAAAACAAGCAAAAACAACGAATCTACAGTGTCTACAAAACAACCTAATCACCATAAAATCACAAACTGATGGAATCTACAGGTATTACTACCAAAATGCTTAGCAATCTCGCAGACCTAATAGTGAACTGAATTAAACAAAACAAAAACAAAAACACATGTGATTAGAGCTGTAATGAGCTTAGATAAACGGCCGGAGAACTGACCGGTGGAGATTCGGGGAATATTCCGGTGAAGTGGACGGCGGCTCTGCCTTCGTTAACACTTGCAGTTGTATTGTTAAGCAGAGAGAAGAGGAAATCGAAACCCTAGAAGAATTTATAACCCTAGATCTTACTAAAGTGTTTGGATATAAAGCTACGGCCCAGTTATGTAAAACTAATGGCCCAGTTATAAAACATGAGGGCCCATGAAAGTATGAAACGTATTATATGTTTTTTTAGAGATGCGTATTTCGGGTTTTGAGCCGGACCTGTAATCGGGTTGTGTCCAATCGGGTTCTTTGTACTCGGGTATTGGTGAACCCGGTTTAAAACAGTTTTTTAACAAGGTTGGTAAAATTATAATCTATTTTAGTTAGCCATTTATGTATCATCTAATTCTTTTTAAGATTAAATATATGAATACTTTTTTTCTTAACAACAACAGTCTATCATCTTATATGTCTCTCGATGTGAAGAAGCTTGTATATCAGATGCACTATCAAGATTTATCAATTATAAAATTATAAAAAGATTATAAACTATGATAAAAACTCATAAAATGCCTTGAACTCTTCGATTTGACCAAATGGCTTGTGACATGTAATTACTTGTTACCAAAATCTGTTACATGTTGTCCCAAGGAACCCTTGTTTAAGTCCCAACAACTAGGAGTGTAATCAGATATGGCACTAGATTATTCGGATCGGATTATTCGGATTTGAAAAATTAATGACCCTATCTGATATTTGATGCAATCCAAATCTATCGGAATTCAATTCGGATTGGATTCGGATATATATCTGAATAATCCGAGTAAACCAATAACAAATTTTCTATTTTTTTATTTATTTTTTATTAACTTTTTACTCTCAACATTTTATTAGTTTAAAATGATGCTAAAAGATATAAAACCAGAAAATGCAATTTTGACTTGAACAACAATTTAAAATTAAAACATAATGGGTAATTGTATAAAACTCGAATATTAAAAATCCAGCAATCGATCATTGTATTATTGTTTAATATCAGAGGACTTGAATTTGTCAAGGTTTTTAAGTATTAAATTGAAAATATAATAGATAGTTGGATAATTAGTATGAGGTAGAAACATAGTTTAATTCCTATTCATATTAATCAGATATATGAATAATCCGATTAAAAAAACAATGATGTCTGAAATCTTATCCGAATAAGGAATTTGGATATGGATGAGATCTGATCCAGATCGGTTTATTCGGATTTAGATACGAATCAGATTTCAGACATTTTCAGAATTTAGTTTTTTAACACCTTCTACCTTCCTTTAATTTTTTATTTGTTGTTTTTAGTTTTTTTTATTAATTTAATATGATTATCCTTTTTTTCCCATTTACTCGTATTCACTCATTTGACCTAATTTTAAGTTATGTAAATTAATATTGCGAGACACTTGTGACGAGTATTTTGTATTATGCTATGGAGCACGGGTGATTAGCCACTAGTTAATGTATAAATTTACACTATCAAAATCACATGTATAAATTATTGTTCTAAAAGGAAGTTTTTTCAATATATATATTGTATATTTATGCTCGAATAAATGGTTATAAGATATGTTTTCCATGCTTTAATACGTTGAAAGAATAACCTGTCACAAAGTTGAAACAATTGACATAAAGTAAGTTTATATTCACTTGTCTACTGCTTTTGAAAAGCATGTCATTAGAAATAAATAATTACAAATAATAATCTTACATATATATGCAAAGAAAGATACTTGATATTGACTATTGAGAACAATCATATTTAGTTAAAGCAGATTAAACATCTGGGTATATATTTTATTATGTTATGTCTTCATTTAAAACACTACCAAACACACAAGCATGTATGTATGCGTATGCTAGATTATATATTTATATTTATACTAGATTAAATATAGGATGTGTAAATTAATATTTATACGAGGTTAGTACCATTTGAATCTATGATGAATGATTAAAATTTTAAATTAATAATAACAAAAATTTATGAATTATAAAAAATTATTTTGAGATAATATATGATTAAAATTACGAGCGAGTAATATCTTTAAATAATGGAATGATGATATCATATTTCATTTAAAACAACTTGTTATAAACATTTTGTATCGAAACAAACCATTTAAAAATATATCTTAATAAAGTTTCCTTAACATAACTTTGAATCCTAATAATTTTCGTTTCATAAAAAAATTAATTTTTAAATACATAAGTTGTGAAATATGTCGTATTTTTTAAAAAAGTTATTGTTTAAAAAACTATTATATTATGAATATATGTTTATTTAAATTTACATTTACACAAAAATATATTTTTTAATTTGTTAATTATGTAATGTTATACTATATTAATATTTTGAAAAATAAGCGATGGGAGATATATTCGAGCTAAATAACAAACGGAAAGGTATTGTTTTTTATAACTTTTCGAACTAAACAAACTAGTATCTTGATCATTTAACCGATCAAATGTATATACTGATAAAGTTATCTACTTACTTAGTTTTCTTATAATTTTAACATTATAAGTGATAGGAGTACGCCCGGAGAATATCGATTCGAACGTAACGATCAAATAAACGGATAGATTTAAGGTTCGCTTCGGATACATATTCACCACCGAAACAAACAATAGGACTGTGATATCAACCGAAGATACAGATACATCACTTCGATTAAAAAATCTGTCTAAAAACACCATTCAACTTGAACTAACATAGATAAATATCAATCTAACTTTCAAACAAAAGATAAATCAACACAAGAAATTAATAATCATCAAACTCTTCATTCATTTTTGTTTCCTATTCGGTACATAAAGAAAATACAAAATAACTTACCTAGATCCACTATCCCACAATCTAATCTATTAACATAAAAAAATTATTAATTGCTACCTACGATGCAAAATGTACAAACTAAGAAAGCATACAAATACAATTAAAACAAAAAATCTAAAAATGCAAAAATAGAACATGTTAAAATAATTGCAGATGGTGGAACGTGGTCGACACACAAAAGGCTAATCTTATTTTTCATGGACCACTAATTTGGGTCGAATTGAACCGACCCGGTTGGACCCGTGTCATCTTGCAAGTTTGAACCAGTGATGGTTTGGCTATCAATAAGTATTAATTATATAATATTTAACGTGAATGTAAAAAAGTTTATTATACCTTTTAATGATTAAAATCTGGTAAACATTACGGTGGTGTTTTTTTTATACCAAAACATCTTTTTCATTTTTTTATCTGTGCGCATGCAAACATGAAAAAAGGTTTTAAGTGTGCAGAGTGTTTGTTTTTTGGAAAATATTTCATTAAAAACGTATTCCTGAGATCTGTATACAGAAAATATAGACCTATGACTTCTGAGATCTTCTAACATCTTCTCACATTCCCCCACCTCCTCCCCCACCGGCCGCCCCACCTCCCCCCACCGGTTGGACCACCGCCGCCCCACCACTCCCCACCTGCCAGACCACCGCCGCCCTCGCCTCCCCCTCCCCCACCTGCTCTGGCCCCCCTCCCACCTCGCCCGTCCACCGCCTCCACCTCCCCCACCTACGCCCGCCTCCCCCTATTTGCGCCCGCCGACCCCTTCCCCACACCTCACCCGTCGGTTGCTTGTACGTATGGATGTGTATATATGTTGTATGTACGTATGGATGTGTGTGTGTGTGTACAAATCCAAAGAAACAAGTGTTAAAAAAATAGATTTAATTTAATTACAAAATAACTTTTACCATTCTGCAAGTATTAAAAACAAATAATGTTTTTTTTCTCAAGTAAGTCTCAGTCTAATTTTGCTATAATCAAAGCACCAAACTTGTTAAAAATACACTAAAAGTGTCAAACTAATTTTAGTAATTAAAGTCAAAATTACATATGCCTTAGTTAAAGTATAGTTGTTACTTTTTAAGTTTGTTAAAAGAATTATACATTTTATAAATAAATATTAAATGTCACTTTATCAAAATTTCTATCGGTTTAAAAACCAACAAAATAAATGTATAACCTTTTTCACAAATATATTGTTGTTGAACAACTTTATTAACTTTAACGTATTAAAACGGTGTTTACGGTGTAGTTAATATTTTTAGATAATTTAAAAACCCCTTATAACAAAACTAGATTAAAAGCATTTTTCATTTAAAGTGAAAAAAATTTGTTAGTTTTTTTAATGATATTTACCATCATAGGTTATTTAAAAAACTACAAATAATATGTCATATTATATAACATTCACATAATACAGTTATCTTATCTTGTTTATTTGAAAATTTAATTAGGTACACGAATAATCCCGAAACCATTAAAGAAAAAGAAAAAAGAAAATAAAAAAAATACATAATCCCGCTTTAATTGGGTAGGCGTTTCTTTCAACAAAATAAAAGGAGGGCATTATGTATGGGGGTAGAACACAATACCACCCCTATAGTTTTAAATATATAACAAACAACCTCTATACTTTTGAAAAATAAAACAATATACCCAACGGGGTGGATGCGTGTCCAATTATGTGGGTTTTTTCGAATTGTTTTTAATATTTTAATATTATATTTATTGTTTTAGTAGAGTTTATTTTTGTTACAATGTAAAACATAAAAATTTTAAATATATAATTGCGACGTGTTTGTTTTATCTACGTTTTGAAATAAATATTATTAAAATTAAGTTAGGTCAAATATAATATATTTATATTTTTTTACTTTTACAACTTACCTTGATAATAACTTTTAGCAAATAATATTTTATAAAAATCTAAATTACACCGTAACGAAATAATTTTTTTCTACGTATTGGTGCATATTTTTTTAAATCAAGCCTAAAAAATAGTTTGCAACTTGTTTATTTTTATTTACTTTTATGTAACTGTTATTGTCACAATAACATAATGGTTTTTTTAAATTCTGAAATACATTTATGTCATGCTTATTTTTATTTAGTATTCAATACAAATTTTATTCAAAGATAAGCTATCACAATGCATGAAGCTAACTCACCGAATGTTTATGATCATATAGAAAAACATTCATATCAAATTTCTTAACTTTACCCATATTTATAATTTATAGAAAAAAAACAAAAAAACATGTAGTTTTACTTCTGTATTAGGTGTCATGTCGAAGCTAATAAGCGAGACTTCTAGAAAATAACTACAATTTTAACAGATAATAACTTTTTGATACTTATGAGACATCGAAATGAGAAAACTACGGTGAATACGAATGCTTTAAAATACTTCATATTTAAAGACTAGAGAAGGACTTTAATGTCAAATATTCAACTAAAGAGACAAAAGTATTCATTTTATCAAAGTTGTAACCTCTATATGAAACTTTATCTTCCATTGTAATAATTTATTTCAGTTGAAGAAGAGGGCATCGAAAATGGCGAAAATGCAAGCACAAGCTCTTAACTTTCGATTATTATTCCACAAATCATACTTTTGAAGTTTTAGTTCTATCATCACTCTCTCATTTCCTTCGATTTCAAGATCTGAAAATCCCCAATATCTCATACGATCAAATAAAGCAGAATCTCCGGTAAGTTTGTACTCTTTTCCGGCGAACTGATTGTAGTCTGTTTATTGGTTTAAACCCTCCGATCTTCGTCTTTTTTAATACCCTTTTGAAATCTGTATGTGTATGTATTCGTCCGTACACGCACTAAAGCACGTAGTTACTGTTGTTTGATGCTGTTTATTCGACAGTTTTGCTGTTTATTGAACACCCTTTTGGTGTGTTGTGGTGAAAGTTTCTTCTTTTTGATCGGTTGAGGAATGTGAGTTTTGTGGTTTGATTGATATGAAATGGCATTGATGAAGCATGTTTGGTGTTTGCAGAGCAGGAAAAGTACAACTTGATGAGCGTGTGGTACTACACCTTTCTGATTTTGGATATTGGGGGGTTGTGTTCATCATGTTGAAGTTTTGGGGGTTTTTGGCTTGTTTGAAAGAGATGGTTGTTCTTGATTTCTGAATGAAGATTTAGCTTTTGATTTCAGTCTTGAGTATTTTGGTCAAATTTCTTGAATATCCATTGGTGTTTTTTCATGCAATCTTGATTATTAATAACCAAAAGCCAGAGATTCAAAAGACTGTATCTTTACAGGGTTTTAATGGGTTATTTGAAAGAAGCCATTGTTCTTAATTTGTGAATAAAGATTTAGTTTTCATTTGAATTTGACATTTTTGTTAATTTTCTTGAATATCCACCTGGTGTTTCCAGGCAATCTTGATAAATAAAGAAAAATCAGGGATTCACAAAACTATATTCATTTATTGGATTGGCTTCTTTGGAGAGAACTGATAATAAAGATTTAGCTTTTCATTGCAATTTTGACTTTTTGTCAACTTTCTTGAATAACAAGTTCTGGTTCCATGCAATTTTGATTATTAAATTAAGTGTTTAACCATTTTTCCAGGGGTCTAGAAGACTATTTTTTACAGGGCTGGCTTATTTGGAAAGAACTGATTGTTCTCAATTTTTAAATTAATTTTAGTTTTTCATTACAATTTTGACCTTTTGTTAACTTTCTTGAATACTCATTGGTGTTACACTGTTACTAAGCATTCTTGATGATAAATAACCACAACTAGCTCAAGAGTATAGCTCGTACTAAGCATTCTTGATGATAAATAACCACAACTAGTTTCAAGAGTATAGCTCGGTGGTAAATGGCGTACTCTTCAGCCTTCAATCAAGTGGTTGTGGGTTCAAATCTTGCGATGTGTAGATTTAGTGATTAACTTTCTGGTTATAGGAATTATTGTTTAAAAAAATAGCCAAACATAAGGGATTGAAAAGACTGTTATGGTTATTTCTTTTTTCAAAATGAAGAAAAAAAGATACACCGGATTGAATTTGCTACATGATTGTTTTGTTTTTATGGAAAATTTTGATGGGTTGTTTGGTGATGAATCACTCTATTCTGAATACCTACAAATTTGTCTTCATTCTATATCAAAGGCATATTATCGTCTACCCATGGTCCCAACTTATTTTTGTCTATTTTAGTCAAGAGTTTAGTTTTTCATCTTGTCTGCATCTTCAATTATATATATTATAGTTGTTATCACTCTGCAATTTCACCTTTTCATTTGACCCTTTCCCTAATTTGTTTACTTGACATTTTCAATGTGTTTAGATAGATCAAGAACTGTTTTGTATGCGCGTGTGCATTGGCGCATGTCTGTGTGTGTAATGTGTAACTGTAATTAATAATCTTGGTTTGTTATTTTGATTGTTTTCAATATGGAAGGGTGTTTGGATGTGTATTTATAAGCTTTTTACACTTCTATTGCAACTTAAAGTTTTATAATTAGATGTTTTTGATGAATTCAAGATTACAAGATCATCTTATGATGAAATGAACTCTTTTCAATAAGATGATTATCTACCAAAAAAGCAATCCTAAACAATAATCACAAAATTGGATAGGGGTAATCTCACTTCTATTCACAATCATAAGTTTAATTCACACCCAAAGTTCCAAACACCCCTAAAAGTTTTGATCTTTAATCTTGTTTAATCCCTTTATTGCAACTTAAAGTTTAAAAATTGGGGGGTTTGGATGTATTCAAGATTACAAGATCATCTTATGATGAAATGTGCTATTTTCAATAAGATGATTATCTACCATTTAAGCAAAATCCCGAAGACCCCCAATCATGAAACCGGATAGTGATAATTTCACTTCTGTTTACAATAATAAGTTTAAGAACACACCCTAAAATTATATTCCTTTGTGGTTTTCTCATAAAGTTTCGATCTTTAATCTTTTTTTTTTTGTTTCTTTTCTCTAACAGATCAGAATAATGGGCTAGGTAGCTTGTATACCGTTTGACCGTTGATCATCACATTTACTTCTCGATAAATTAGCCAACATGAGCCAATTGAGTGTTGAAACAGATGACACTTTTGCTACTCTACTTGAACTTGCTGCAAATAATGACATTGAAGGGTTCAAAAAAGCAATCGAATCTGACCCGTCTGGTGTTGATGAAGTTGGACTGTGGTATGGGCGTCAAAAAGGGTCAAAACAAATGGTTCTTGAACACCGAACACCGTTAATGGTGGCTGCAATGTATGGAAGCATTGATGTTTTGAAGTTAATTCTTTCTCTATCAAAAGCTGATGTGAATCAGTCATGTGGTGTGGATAAAACCACTACACTTCATTGTGCTGCTTCTGGTGGATCTTTAAATGCTGCTGAAATCATTAAACTGTTACTTCTCGCGGGTGCTGACAGGAATCTGATAGATGTTAACGGGCTTCGACCTGTGGATGTGATTGTTGTTTCACCAAAGTTTCCAGATATGAAAAAGACACTAGAGGAGCTTCTTGGTGTTGATGGTGAAATTACCATTCCACCCTTGTCGGAACCCGAACCCGACCCCGACCCTGACCCGGAGGCAGATTTGGTGTGTTCTTTAAAGGCGTTGACTTTTACTGACCCAAAACGGGAGTACCCGATTGACCCGTCTTTACCTGATATCAAGAATAGTATCTACTCAACTGATGAGTTCAGGATGTACTCGTTTAAGGTCCGGCCCTGTTCACGGGCATACTCTCATGATTGGACCGAATGCCCGTTTGTTCACCCGGGCGAAAACGCACGTAGACGGGACCCACGGAAATACCATTATAGCTGTGTCCCGTGCCCCGATTTCAGAAAAGGCACATGTCGAAGAGGTGATATGTGCGAGTATGCTCACGGGGTTTTCGAGTGTTGGTTACACCCGGCTCAGTACCGGACCCGTCTCTGTAAAGATGGTCAGGGTTGTAACCGACGGGTCTGTTTCTTTGCTCATGCACAGGAGGAGCTTCGCCCGTTGTTTGCTTCTACGGGCTCTGCAGTCCCCTCACCTCGGTCAAGCTCCGGCCCGAGTGCTTTAGATTTCGCTGCAGCCATGAGCATGATGCCGGGTCCTGGCCCGAGCCCGTCTTTTACACCACCTATGTCTCCAAATGCCAATGGCAACTGGGCTCAACCGAGCATCCCGTCTTTGCATTTACCTGGGAGTAACCTTCAATCGAGTCGGTTAAGATCGTCTCTAAATGCTAGAGATATAGATCAAGAACTGAATATGCAGCTTTTGAATGAGTTAAACAGACAACAAAGGGCGATTTTAACCCCGACAAAGCTCGATGACATATTTGCAGCCGAGGGTTCATCTCCAAGGTTCTCTGATCAGTCGGTTTTTTCACCGAGACATGGTTCTTCGGTTTTTAACCAGTTTCAGCAACAACAGAGCATGTTATCACCAATCAACACAAGTTTCTCACCGAAAAATGCTGCATTTTCACTTCAGTCTCCTGGGAGAATGTCTCCCAGAAGCGTTGACCCGATTTCACCAATGAGTTCTCGCGTTTCCATGCTGGCACGCGAGAACCAGCAGCAGTTTAGGAGTTTGAGCTCACGGGAGCTCGGGTCAAGATCCGGTGGTGTTACGGGTTTGGGCGTTGACCCGTGGTCAACGTGGGGTTTGGGTAATGAGAAAGCTGACTGGGGTGTTGATATGAGTTCTGATGATTTTGGTAAGCATAGAAGATCATCTTCTTTTGAAAATGGTGGGAGTAATGCTGAAGAACCTGATCTGTCATGGGTTCAATCTCTTGTTAAAGAACCGCCACCTGAAAAGATGGCGCTTCATGGCGGCTCCGGTGGCGGCAGTGGTGGCGCTGGCGTCGTGAGATCAAACACGCAGATCGAACAATTCGATCAATCTGCGTGGCTTGAGCAAATGCAGCTTGATCATCTTGTTGCTCAACAAAATTGAAATCATAGTTAAGGGGGTAAATAACAAAGATTTTGATTTTTGAGGGGTGAAAACTGGCAACAATATGGAGGAAGAAACAAGATTATCTTAAATTATATTTAATTTAATTATTAAACAAGCGGAAATTAGGAAATTTTCTGAAAAAAAGGTTTCAAGTATTAATTTTTAATGTTTATTGACAGTAAAGTTGCATCCTTTATTCTTGTTCTTGAGAGATGCAAGAAGGTGTTGATGTAATCATGTCTAGTGCAGATCTCATAGTGTTTTGGTGAGGATGACAATGATGATGATGATAACTAATGTAGCAATGATTTGGATTAATATTATTATTCTGTCCAATTATTATATTAATTACATTTTGCAGAAGGATTTATGAGATTTTGGATCCAAAATTTCATGTTTATGGGATTTGTTTTAAACATTTTTACCGCTTTGAATGGTAGTAGATATCTTATATTTCGGTCTGATTACATGATTAAACATTTCCGTTACCTTACTAAAAGAATTCACGTCTAAATTCGTATTTTTATTTATATAATTCCATTAAAACAATTATTTCTTCTTTTCTTTTAATTAAATAATATTTTTAACACGTTTATTATTATTATTATTTTTATTTACTCAGAACCACTTTTAATAAATTAAAAAAATTATTAGGGTTGAATAATAAATTTTTAAATTTACAAATAAACAATAATATTTTTTTTTTCTCATTCACTTACAACCATTCAAAACCATACTATATAATTTAAAGACTTTACTCTCGTATTTTTAAAAAACGAGACATGAATGCTCTAATAATCATATAATTTTGATCAATTTTTATTTATCAAAACATTATAAACTACTAAACTAATTATTATTTATATAAATACATGGCTTAATTGAGCAATCATAAACACCCTTAAGTATTTAATTTCTTATGATTATTTAAGATCAACATAATCATTAACCATTTGTTCTAAAGTGCTAAAAGATTATGGTTTCAGATTTTGACTTGATTTAAGATTCTCTATTTCATATCAATCAACTTTAATTTTGTATTTATGGCCATAATTAATTTTTTATTTGTTTATATTGGAAATGGGATTTTGGTTAAATTAGTGGGTTATTGACACAAGAAAATAGAATATGTGATTTGGGATTTTGAAATCTTTAAAGGTAGATTTGGGATGGTGAGTTGTGGGATTATGTGGATGGAAACCTGCCATTTGTTGTGATTCTATTCTATTACACAAATGTTCATCTTTTTATTTTATTTTCTTTATTAATATATTTTTAAATAAATATTTGTGGAGATGAGATGAGATGCTTGATGATAACTCTTTTTATTGCCTAGGAATAATGAATCTTGAGTTTACAAGAGATTAGATTAGATGGGATGAGGCCTTGGCCATTTGTCCAATTTTATTCTTTAAAATAGTTGCTTATTCTTTTCCCACATGCTTAACATTATCAAAAGAATAAAAGCTCAAAGGAATTTCAAAATCACCCCTCTAGTTTAAGAGACGTAATGTAATTTTTTTAACCAGCAATCAAATTTACTTTTAATTTTAATTCTATATTATTATGTATCATGATAATTGATCACTAACCTCTCAAAGTAAATAATATTTTAAGCACCTCGATACTACTAGATTAAAGACTCTATAGGTTTGATTATAAATAATTAAATTTATTTAATCAATCTAGGTTTATTAAAGATAATATGTAGAGATAAGTTAAAGATGGTATGAATGAATAATATACTTTTTTTATATCGAACTTTTTTAAAATCATGTATCAATTTTTATACATGGAGTATTCAAAAAATACTACATGATCATAGTATTAGTACTGGAATGTTTTACTTGAGTTTCTTTTTTTCAAACTAAAAGTGGTGTTTTTAAAACCACATCAGACTAACCGTTTAGACTATAAACCAAATTTAGAACTAGATCAGACTGACAGATTGAACCGTAAACCAATCATAAAATTAGTTCATCATTCCTCTTTAAACCATTTGCTTTGAACCAATTGGTTAATGGTTGGATGGTGAACTAGGTTAACCGACCAAAGGGTTAGAAAAGACGTGGAACCAAACCATGTGTTGTCGGAGCACTTATCATTATATGACATGAGGATGTTTTCATGTTATCAAATACTACATGAGTAAAGTCCGTAAACTAGATACGATAAATGGAGAAAGCATTACACCTCTTGTAGAGGTAAACATGTTGTCTTTAGGACCGGCTCTTAACCATAAATGTTTCATGATATGCACTCAAGAACACTCGACGTAATAATATGAAGTATTCTCATCGAGTAACATCTTCATAACTCATTCTATCATTTAGAATATGGCCGCTAAGCCTTTCCTGATTAAATCATTTAGTTACAAATTATACGAGTGACTAATCATCTTTATCTCACATTTACGAATACCAATAGTTACAAGTATGACACGCTAACTGATTTATAATTAGGTAAATATCATCTCAATTTAAAACAAACTCCCGAGTCATCAAAAGCCTTTTAAATAAAAACTTAAATCCCCTCATACAATGCTAATTTAGCTTTAATTTTTTTTAAACTAAAATTAAAACATAAAACAAGATGCCTATAAATTTAACTACCAAAAAACCTAAATCCATATAAAATAACCAAGAACACCAATGGTTTTGGAGGAATTGTAGAAGCTCCAACAATCGAACATAAAATCTAAAAACATAGTAGCTATCCTTGTTCAATGCCCTCCATCCCCTCTGTCGCTCCATCCCCACAACATCGACGTGGATGCACATAACCTAAGTAGTTGTGTTTAAACGTGCACAAAAAAACCGGTTCCAAAACAAGGCCTAATACCCCATAACTAAAAACCAGCGTCAAAAGGAACCGCTTCCAACTCGAAAAAAGCCACCTAGTTTCAAACCAGAACCTAATCAGCAATAACCACTGAAAACATGTAAAAACAATTAAAAACTGGCCAACAACCGAATGAACCATAACATGTTATAACTCAAACTGGTTTTAAGTTTTAACTTGAAACCTAACACCTACTTGAACCAGAACCAACTCAATAAAAAAACCGATTTGTATATATCAACCCGTCAACTCGTGGCCCACAACGACATGAATTGCAAATTTATATTATACTAATTATCAACATCTCAATGCATAATGGTTTTGTATCTTATGCATATGTTTTTTTTTAAATTGATTTTACTTTTATCACAATGACTTTTTACAATTTTATTTCTCAAATTTGATTTACTTTACTTTTAATCCAAAACTCTTATCTTTTATAATTTAATCTCACAAATTTTATAATTTCAACTTTGTTCCCTTATACTTTTCATATTTCATAAATTTTCATTTAACTTTTTGTTTTAAGTTTTGCAAGATAACACGACACAATATGCATGTGTGATTCGACATTTTACATTTTGTTCTAAATATAGTAAGTTAACACATCACAATGTACATACGTGGTTCAGTATTTTTATGTCTATTTTTCCCCTTTGAAGGGTTCGTCACAACGGACGGATAGTAACTCGACATAGTTATATTTTTTTATGTTTTACGTCTTGGTTTAAGTTCTCCGTATTAACACATTATAACTTTAACGTTGGTGGTCGTTAATAAAAATGTAACATTGATGTTATTTAATATGGTTTTAGATCTATGTGTTTTACCAAATACAAACAATCATTTACTATGATCAAGACCGTCCACGTGGCTACAATCTACATCCCCAATACCACCCTCTGGCATCGAACAAACCCACCACCACCAATCAACAACTTCTTCAGTTCTTCTTCTTCTTCGTCTCGATCTCACCACCGCTCAGAAATCACCACCATTAATGCTGCAACTATTCTTCGCCGTCGCCTTCTCGGCGGTGCCGTTGACGCTCTACATACCTCCGATCAGAAGCCTCAGCCTCTTCGCCGGAACCTTCCAGCAGCTCCTCCGTCACATCACCGTTTATGTCCTCCACATCTGCCCTCGAATACAGCTAGCCTTCTCTCGCATCGTCTCCCCCATCCTCCGATCTCAATCACGCAACAGGTAACAATCCAACACATTACACACACACACTCCGTTGTTCTGTAATTTGTATCATTCGATCGAAGTTGATTCGATCGTTCAAGTGCTGTTTGATATTGTATTTGTTTTTGTATTGATTTGTGAATTGTGTGGACGAGTATGTATATGGAAGAAGATAAGTGATCGGAGTAGGTTTAATGATTCCGTGTGAATTCGCCTGCGCAAGCGTTGTACGAATGTTGATGAATTTAGATGAGAATTTTTATAAAAAATGTGTGGATTATTGTTGGTTTTTGATGATGGATGTCGTTTTTGATAGGTTGTGGATTGAATTTGCCAATTTGGATTAGATTAACTGTTAACATCTAAATCAAACCCTAGCTATCGATCATCAGAAACTTGTATAGCTTGTAGATTAATTGTTTGCCTACACATAGCTTGTACATTTCTTCTTCGATTGGTTTTTGATGATCGATATCGTTTTTGTTAGGTTATGGATGGAATTTGGATTAGATTAACTGCTAACATTCATATAGCTTGTAGATTGCTTCTTTTAGTTTTTGATGATCGATGACCAAGTAGGTAGGGTTTGACTTAGATGAGATGATAATATAGCACTATACTTGTGAATCGTATTATAATAGTACCCAAGTTTGGAACAATAATGTCTGTAAACACACTCCGTCGTTCTGTAATCTGTATCTTTCGATTGAAGTTGATTCAATCATCCAAGTCCTGTTTGATAGTTTTTTTTGTATTGTTTTGTGAATTGTGTGTATGAGTATGTATATGGAAGAACGAATAAGTGATTGGAGTAGGTTTGTTGATTCAGTGTGAATTCTTCTGCACAAGGGTATACAAATTGGATTGAATCATTGAATTTAGATGAGAATTCATATAGAAATTAGAAAGTGTGTGGATTATCGACTTACTGAAAGTTTCTGATGATTGATATAGTTTTTGTTAGGTTGTGTATTGAATTCAGATGAGATTAACTATTAAACATACACATACCTTGTAGATTTCTTCTTCAGTTAGTTTCTGATGGGCAATAGCTAGGGTTTGATTTAGATGATAATATAGCACTGTAGATTTCCTCCGCAATTAGTTTCTGATGGTCGATAGCTAGGGTTTGAATTAGTTGATGATACATCACTATACTTGCGAATCGTATTACAATAGTACCTATTGTTGGAACAATAAGTGCTGTTTGATATTGTTTTTGTTTTGTATCATTTTGTGATTTGCGTGTACGAATATGTTTAGTGTGAATGTGTGATTTCTTCTGCGCAAGCGTTGTACGAATAAAATTGAGCATTTGCTCAAGGGCTCATCTCATCTTATTTAGCGTGATCGATATTGGGAGCTAAATCAAGCATTAGATACTCTTTTATGCCCTTATATACCTCTCTAAACTTGCAAATTTGCATTATTCTTGAAATCATGCTTGAAGAGCATTGTATATTACGCATTAAAAGCCTGTGTTTTGGGATAATATGTAGTTCCCCTTGATTATTTCTTTATACCAAGGCCAATGAACCCAAAATGATAGGTGATCTAGACCCCAAGCAACCTGGAAATAAAATATTTGTGAAAACAGAATACATAATAGTGAAATCAAGACCAAAAGGATACAAGTAAGCTTGAGACTTGATATCGTCATTTGTGTTACAGCTGGAAACTCGATACTGTTTAAACACCATTGTGTTTCTTGCTAGCCAAATGAACTAAAACAATGTATATAAAACGGCATAGCAAAGTTACTTCCCTTTTTTTGACAGCTTCCCTCATTCGATGTTGCGAACCATTGATGGAAACTTTGTTCAGGCCAAACTATAGCTCAATTCCTCCATATATATCTTTGGCTAGCAGACCACAGACGTGACCTGAATTCATGATCGATTGATTTGTTTTCTAGATCAAGGGTTGCATGAATCGTACGTACCTCTACGGCTCAACGTGCTAAGTTAGAAGGATAATATTATGGAGCATTCTTCAAATGGAACAACATACCTTGAGAGGAACCCATTTAATCCATCGCACAACTGCATTGAGTTCGACCGGATCATCAACCTCATTGGCCTTACCAAAAACTCTCCTGTAAAACTCACTTTTTTTGTTCCTCTATCATACCATCCAAATCTTCCACTTCAGCTTGTTCCTTTTCACCAATTGTTTTTGTGTTTATTTCAAGTTCAGTTTAATCCCTATTTCTCTTTCATGATTAGTTTTCGGAGATTTCATCGACATCCTTAACCCATGATAACCCATGATTTGCCTTGATACACTTACTCCACAGAGCTGCACAGATTGTCTACCCAATTTTCATCTCCATTCAGTTAGCAATGCAAGGTTTAAACACTTCAAACTGTCCATACTGAACCCCCATTTTGACTTGGGTTTCATGTTGTTATTTCAAGCGATCCAGTGGATTTTTCTCTCTAAACGATGAGTAGTTACTAGTTAGATATCTTTGGGGCTTGGAACGTCGAGAAATGATAAAAAAAAGAAAGCTGCTAATGACTGATTTTACAAAGGGTAAACCTTCCTCAAAAGACAGGATGTTGGCTTTCCCTTCACTTAAATTTTTTGTCTTGAATCTTTCCTATCAATTACAGAGACAGTCCATGTCCACAAATCCAATATCTCCCTCTTTCTCCCATGCTTGCACCATTCACAAGGTTAAACTTTCCTCCAAAACACATGTTATCGTCTTTGGGTCGACTAACCGCCTTTGCTGATGCTCGTAATGTTGTTGTAATATTGGAATCGAGAATGAAATAAGAGGGTGTTTGTTACACTAGAATTTAATAGAGATGTAATCTGAATTTATTTCGTAACACGTTTGGTTTGTACATTGTAGAATTTGTTGGAATAAGAATGTGAGTTCAAATGTATTGGTTGGAGAATGAATGAACTTGAAATATTAAGCAATTATCCCAAATTTATCAAAGTAATAAGAAAACAAAGATGTTGGGACGTCTCACTTTCTCAATGCCTTTGTCACCACCCCTACCCTAGGCCTCGTTGCATAATGTTGCCTACAACTATGTCACTATCATTATCAATACTGACGCATTAAACTTGTTTACAATAATAAAGTAAATTAGGGGTTAATAAAAAATCAAAATAATCGAACCGTAATTAAAATAACCGACGCAACCTAACTGATAAAACCAAAACCGTTAGAAACCGACGGTTTGGTTCGATGATTTTTTTAAAACCGAATTTTTCAGTTCAGTTTTGGTTTTGCCTGTAACAAAAACCGAAAACACCGAACCGAACCCATATAATCAAACTTGTAAATTTAGAGGTGTAATCATATACTTATAAACATTATTAGCTTATTACTTACTTATTTAACTTGTGTTATCTAAAAGAGATTAAATATTTATTTTTATTTGAATTGATAGATTAAAATATTTTATAGAATATATTGTTCTTATATTTTATAAATTGCATTTAATTTTAGTGTCAACTAAATTATAAAAATATATAGATTACATTTAGAGATCAATAAAATAATGTAAAGCCAAAGTTTTTAGTTGAAATTTTTTACTTTCAAACATTTTTTTTCTAAAACTTGAAGCACAAATGGTAAAACAAAAAAAAACAAAAAACTGAACCGAAACCCAAAACCGAAAAAACCAAAACCAAACGGTTTCAAAAAACCGAAATACCGATTTTTGATTTCGATTTTAGATTAAACCGAATCAAACCGACCATACACACCCGTAAAATAAATGCTAAAGTAAATGCATGTTGATGGACTCTTTGACCTTTACCGGCTACCGCAACCCTATTTTCCTTCCCATTATGACAAATATAGGAAATGTGATGGGTCCAATTATTTTAGTCACTCGTACCTAGGCGGTGGAGATTACATTCATTTAATTGGAAATTAAATGCAAGGTAGATGAGTTTCCAACACATTTTTATAGTTATGAAATTATACATCTTATCACCCCATCACGTGTCATATCTATTCAGTTGGTAGATATCGTTGGAATTAAAAGTATAGATGGAATTAGAAGTATAGGAAACTGAATGAATAGTTCTAAATTATAATACCACTTGAATTACAAAATCGTAGTTTACAATTAGATAACTCAGTTTATTGTCTTTTTATTGCTGTTTTATGTTTAATTGGTGATGAATGTATGAATCCAGATACCCTTGAATAAGATTAAAAATAAGTTCGGCTTAATTAATTATTTTTTAGTATCAAACTGAGAAGGAATTAAATTAAGGAAATTGAAATATCACATTCCTCTCACCACCACCACATTGTCACCATCGCCTCCCCAACACAAGCATGCAATGTGGGTTTTTAAGCATACTTGTCTCAATTTGACTTTTAACATTTATCACACATATGAGAGTTTCAAAGCCACAATCTTTATATTTGATGACATATTAATTTAAGGCTTACTTTGTATCATTTGAGATTTCAACATTTAATCAGTTATATCTTTTCTATCAATACTAATTAAAGAAAGTTTTTACATTCCACTTGTCATAATTTTAAAGCTACTAAGTTTTATTTTTTCGTTTCTCTTTCCTAATAAATACCATGTTAACTACAAATGATGTTATATAATTCTTTTCATTTTACATATATAATTTTTTAATAATAGATCTTTATACAAATGCAATTCGTAAAAAATATTTTTTCTACAAACAAGAAAATTTTCAAAAAAAAATCAAACGTTTAAAAAACACTATGTATTTTAAAACCTGTGGCTTTTAAAAATAAAGTTCTTGTGAAATAAAAGTAATTAAATTTCAAAGTTATAATAAATAAATTATTAAATATGACATTTTTTAAAACGATTTGTATTGAAACAATTTGTTTAAAAACCAACTTAAAAAACAAAAAAATTAAAAAAAAAGTTTAAAATATGATATAATTCTTTTATCACTCGTACGTAATGTCAAATCATATCTTATATCAAAAGACCATTTTATAATTCATTAATTTTTATTATAACTATTTAATATTTTATTTATTCAACCCGTATAATACACGGGGTACTAATCTAGTTTTATTTATATACAAAAACATCTAAACATGTTTATTTCTTCGGATTCAAATGTTCCCTTATAAAATGTTATTAAATGAATGCATGCGTTGTTTGTTGGTTTTTTTTTGTTTCTTTACATGTTCCGACCCAAAAATTAAATGCATCTATCAATCAAAAGCTTTCTTGATTCTTTCCAATTTTCCCTTGAACTACGGTTCTTTCCAATTCGCATTATGTCATATGTCATACTCTCAATAAAGAGCGATGTGTGGGAGATGTGGCAAGGGAGTGAGGTGTGGCCGTATGAAACGTCGTCCCCTTGAAGCGTGAGAGGGCGTGGCCACATATGCGGGTCTTCACAAAACCCAAACTCTTGTCGCATGGCTAATGGTTTGGCGATAGCTGATTAGTTTTTATTTCAAGTTTAATTGTTTCAAGCAGCATTTAGGACCAAGAATCACAACCTAGTTTCTTAATTTGCTAGTTTGTTTTCTCACGAGATTGAATAATTCTTTGTATGTGCTGAAAAACAACTTATTGCTAGTTGTATGACATACGGTTTTATTCTTGGTCTCTCGTCTCGCTTCCTCACACCCAATCTTTCGAAGCGCTTTGTGTTTATTTGAATTTGACACATATTTTATATCAATTTAAATCTCGAGTGAAAGAGCATAGTAAACATAACAACAACTATTTGAGAACTTGTTTATTAGAAAATTAGAAAAAGGTCTTGAATCGTATTAATATTCTATTATTAATGGAAAGATACTACCTAAGAGAATTCCTTAAAAAAAGAAGGTATACTACATTAACATGTATGTTTGATGTAAGGAATTATAAAAGTATGTGTGGAATAGACAGAAATTTAACTCTAGTTTGTTTTTATCGATTAACTGAATCACTGACGAGTTACTAGTCATCCCGATCATCTTCATTAGTCGAATATGTAATCTCAAACCATCATCAGAGGAAACTCTCTAGAGGTGAGAGAAAATTTCTTTAATTCAACCTGATTTTTTTTATGTTTGTTACAGGTAAGACTTAAACCTAAATACTTATAACTTTTAGTGAATTGTAGAAATAGCTCATCTCAACTACGATAAATCCTTTGTTCTCGTAAATATGAAATAACAGTTTTACTTTAAAGATATTTATCCTCCACTAATTCTCAAATAAAGAACGTGATCATTATCTCAATCCAAGTAAAAAATATGCTTAGAACAATTCATAAAACAATTAATGTAGTTTCACTGCTCAACTAACTTATGAGTCGACTTTTCCCCATTCTTCCTGATGCTACGACCTTTTTGTCTTTATTTTGTAAGTTATATAACTTTACATAATCTATTTGAGGTTTAGATTTAAACTCAAAACTTTTAATCTAAAAGATAATAGCCTCTGCTAAAGTTGTCTAAGCAAAAATTAGGCAACTCACAGCCGTTTCGTTTTTTTTACTTTTAGTTGGGTAACATATCAAGTTCATGTTAGCTTGTATAATTTTCTCTAGTTTTTTTTTTCGTTTCACAGGAAATCATTCTTGTTTTTCCTCATTTTCCCTTTTAAATTTGCAAACTCTCAAAATTGGGCTATGGTCTTAATTTTATCCCATGGTCCAAGGGTTGTGTTTCCATCTGGGGTAGTGTTTTCCCGGTCAAATCCCAGAAATGACATCGTTTGCTCTTACGATATAAATAACGTAATTTATCTATTTCTATAACAAACTAGAGTTGAATTTTATTTTTTAGGTTTGATAACAATAATAATTTCCTTCAAAAGATTAAAAACGTTAATATTTTTTTTAAGTATAATAAGTTGTTTCTATTTTAATATAAGAGTTTCAATTACTTTTTTTTGATATCAACTATAATATATAAAACCTTTGAAATGAAATTTAAATAAACAATGAACAAACAAATAAATTTGTTAATCCCTCTATATTTATATGTGAAGAAGACTAAACACAAGTAAAAATGAAATGTTGAAATGTGAGAGAACGAAATAAAAATTGTAATTCATCTAATTTGAAATTAAACATATGGTAGATGTCTTTGGATCACTTTAAAGCTATTAACTTATATATATATATATATATATATATATATATATATATATATATAATATTATTATAATTCCCTATCAATTAACTATTAAACAATTACTAGAAGCGTCTTGTTCTTTTCTTTTTTATGTTCTCTTAAATAATGGCATCATCATTTCATCAACAACAATTAATTTAAGTAGTTTAAGAAAACATGAAGGTAGATTCACACATCAATCTCACCTCATTTTAGGATCATCAATTGCAAACGGCAATCTTATCCACCCACCAACCAATCACCCAAAAATCAAATATTTATAGTACATATCAACACCAATGTCATGTTCAATGTCAACACAATCAAAATCTGTTGTGTTATGTACTTTTTAATAAATAACTTGTAAAGATGTTTTTAATATTACTTAGATTGGTTACATGCCTTTTGATAAAAGTATTAGTAATTATATATGTTATATTTATAATTTATAATTCGCGTAATTACATCAATAATTTTTTAACAAAATCACAAAAATAGAATTTCTAGTGTATGTATAGAAATGAAATGCGTGACTAAAATTTCACTTATTTGCTTATCTTTAATATCCACATTTTAATGTTTAGTTTTCAAGTATTAAATATCAACTTTGTTTTCTTAATGTGTGACAACTTTTAACGCATTTGGAGACATTACTCGTTTCATCTAAGTGTGTTATTGTTATTGTTTTATCTTTATGATCTTTTGACGTTTTGGCCATCAATTATCTAAAGTTAAAGAACAAACATAAAAATCTAAGCATATTTGGTTTTTTTAACAAAATAACACATTAAACTATAAGGGACGATTCCCCTATAAAGAACTTTTCTCAAAGAGCATATAAGATGTGAGGAGGAGGGATCTTTAAGTTCACTTATGTAGTTATGTATGCCCATGTTTCGCGTATACACATTCGTGCTATTTAAATGGGGTTATGGACGCCATGGCGCATAAGGGTGAACGTAACGGGCTCGTTAAATTGGACGTGAGATTGTCATGTGGCATACTTTTGATAGTTTCAAAAGAAGCAAACAGACAACGTACATCAACCTAGGGGTGAGCAAAAAACCAAAATAACCGAACCGTAACCAAAATAACCGACTCAACCGAACCGATAAAACCGAAACCGCTAGAAAACCGACGGTTTGATTTGATGATTTTTTAAAAACCGAATTTTTTGGTTCGGTTTTGGTTTTGCTTGTAACAAAAACCGAACCGAACCCATATAATCAAACTTGTAAATTTAGAGGTGTAATTATATGTTTATAAAATTATTAGCCTATTAGTTACTTATTTAACTTGTGTTATCTAAAATAGATTAAGTATTTAAGTTTCAAGAATGATATTTAATTTTTTATTCGAATTGATAGATTAAAATGTTTTATTGAATATATTGTTCTTATATTTTGTAAATTACATTTAATTTTAACGTCAACTAAATTATAAAAATATATAGATTATATTTAGAGATCAACAAAATAATGTAAGGCCAACGTTTTTTGCTTAAATTTATTACTTGAAAACATTTTTTTTCTAAAATTTTAAGCACAAATGGTAAAAACGAAAAAAACCAAAAACCAAACCGAAACCGAACGGTTTTACAAACCTAAAAACCAAAATATCGGTTTTTGGTTTCGGTTTTAAACCAAAACCAATCCAAACTGACTATGCGCACCCTTACATGAACCCCCTCACAATCCCCTCTCACGCCCCGCACTACTACCACCACATCCATGCCCCCTCTCATGAAGCCACTATACATAATCTGGAAAAACTTATCACACACTTGGACACGATGAGCTACATATATATTAGTTAAATCACCGTGTAAATAGGCATGGATATATTGCTTAGTCACGTATTCCATTGTAGTTCTTACACAAGCTTTATTTTTTATATAGTAATACTATATTTAAGTAAGAATAATAAATTTATCAACTTTGTAGTTTAATATATTTTTAAAGCAAAAATAATAGCGTGCATAAAAATTATTTAGCTGTAAAAAATGAATGGAATACATTTGAACCTATAAAAACCAACTAAGGAGTCAAGTTACTTGTAACTCTGACACCTTATACCATAAATATTGTTTACTTTGCCTATTAATAGCTTATAGATTTACTTTTGGTTGTTTGCGTGAAAACTTCCCAAAATGCCATCTGTTCCTTGATTGTTATCACCCAAGTATGTTTAACTGCGGTGTTTCCCTATCAACAATTGTCAATGCACCAAAAATTCGTTGGTAATATTTAAGGCATGATATTACATATGAACCTATACCACTTATGTCTACAATTGATGTGAAAACTTGTTTAGGTCTTAGGATGTTACAATCACTACCTCCTTTATATGGACTCATAATCCTTGATTAGTCAAGAGACTAATCATTCTTGACGAGGTTTGCCCCAAATTCCAAATGACATATGAGTGGTTATTGTACTATTTCTAACAACTGACTCCTATATTGTTTGTTTTACCCATAAATAGCTTACGAATCTTTTTAGTTTTTCGGGTGAAAACTTTCCAAGAAGTCACTCATCCATAGATTGGTGTCACACAAACACGTTTAAATACAGAGTTCTTCTTTCATCCGCATTCAAATTACTCAAACCGCATTGATGATATTTAAAGCATATTATTAGTTATTTATTACATGAGTCCAGATTTTTCTTGTTCATGCTAATATAAGAATTAACTAAGATGTTTACATTACTTTTTTACTTCTTTCATAGCTTTAGTATGATATCGTGACATAATTATATATTAAATAACTTTTAAACATCCAACCTATGTATTGTGTGTAATTATTTACACAAATGAGGAGCACACACATCTATTATTTTATAAAGTGTTTCTAATGTATAAAATGTAGAAAGTCATCAACATACGACACATGTTTTATATGTATCAAATTGATGTTATAATAACCTAGAATATAGGTTAGTTAATATAAAAATATCAACAAGTGTGCAATATTTGATAGTGTATAATAAAGTGTGTTCGAATTGATCAATTTGAAGAAGCAAATAGCAACATAAAATCCAATAACATGTTTGTTGAGAAAAAATTAAGAAAAATATAAAGCCAAAACAAAGTATGTTAGTTCAAAGAATCAAAGGAGAGAACCGGCACAAGTTATTTGACTAAAAGTTAAAAAAGCGAATATTTATAAAGCTATTTAGGAAATTGTACCACTATAATTTTTTTGTTGCCAATAAATTTAGAAAATCATTATTGAAAGTACATTCGTTTGTTTGTTAAAGGCTGATTTCTATTTAAAATATTACTACGATTGATTAAATATAATTGATTAATATTCATTTTGTGTTACTAATATACACTATTGTGTTTTAGGTGCATTTCATGTGTTTCTCAAGTAAGTTAAAGATTCATAATCTAATCAAGTGAGTAACTGAATTGAGTAAAGCTCGAATGTGACTCGTTTGAACTCGTTTAAATTATCTTTTGATTTAAGATTTTAATGGCTTATATTGAGTAGCTCACATATTATAGGTTTGTTTTTAAAGTTATAGAAGTAAAACTAGTGGCATTGATGCTAGGTTAACGTAAACTTGAGCCCAACTCAATAAATTTAAAAGATATTTTTTGAGTTCTTCAACTAAAGATCAAGCTAGGCTCGTTAATAAAATTCCAACATAAGAAAAACTTGTTTATTAGTCTTTTATATTTGATTAATTATATATATACATGTATGTAACTATATATACAATTTATCATTATAGTAATGTACATGAGAAAATACACATTATTCAGTTATTTTTGTCAAATATTTATATGTAACAATATATGTTATCAAACTATATATCTCATATAGAAAAAAGTTATTCTACTCAGAAATAATAAGGCTCCTTAAGGCTTGTGAACCTTATTAAATTAATAAGTGAAGCTAAAATTTAAACTTGTTTATTAAATAAGATCATTTTAGATTTGAGTTTGTTTAAACTCGACTCACTTGAAGTTTTTAAGAAAATGATTTTGAGTAGATCGCTACGAGTTGTTTGCATCTCTGTTTAGAAACGTGGCTTGGAATATTATTGTATTTTATTATACAAATTTAATATTATATGTCTGGTTTTACTTTGTGATTTATAAATATATTTTATACATTAAAAGGTGGCACCCAACAAAACAATACCCAAAAATGTAATTCTATAAGTCTATAACGAGAAAACAAAATGGCCAAAAACTAGGAAAATATCACGGATGAATGTGTACCTTGCATTTTGCCATTTACCTTAATACCTTGTTTTGCTTGTGTAGTGTTCTGATAATCTAATTATTTGTTATTTGAGTTTGTGGAAATGTAAAAGTTAATTTTTATATAGAATAAAATTTTAAATTGCAAGGCAAATTTAAAGCTGATGTAATATAAAAGTAAAAATAGATGAATGTAGAAGTCCTCAATTCTAAAAAAACATACCATAGACACTTTACCGTTGGTCGTAATACACTCTTAAAATGACAAAAAAGTAAACAAACTTATTTGTTACTTTTGAAAAAAATACATTTAAAGGATCTTTTATTTCTTTCTAAAATATGATTCTTTATGTACTAAACAATACTCTTCTTTCATAATTAAAAAAACAAGAACGTATACTGTTACTATTGTTTTTTCTAAACGATGAACAAACGCATCACCATAAAATCTACTTCTCAGTTTATTTATGTCCATTTCTTAGGACTCCAACCTAGAGGTGTCAAAGAGTTGGATTGACATATTACGGGTAAGTAGGTTTTACAAGTTGAATTTTTTAATCATAACAAGACCCGTAAATTTATTTGTATCAAAAACATCAAGCCAAACCTACACAATTTAGAATTATATCACGAACACGACTTGCTAAACCTTTTAGTGTTCCATATGTGCCAATAGCTACATGGTTTGACGAGTAATAACCAAGTTGCAAAACGAGTTAATCAAGTTGGTGGGTTGTAGAGATTTAAGCTAAACAAGTCATAAACAGATCGGTGAGTCAATATGCTTCATTAAACAACTCTTCGAGTCAACCTATTTAATTAAACAAGTTAAACATGTCAACCCAAATACGATCCATTTAATCAAACATGCCAACTCAACACACGTACTTTTCTAAACAAGTTATTTATACCAGCCCGAAACTTAATTGTTATCGTGCCAGGTTTACATCAGATGACAAGTCATGTTAAAAATTACCATCTCTACAATCTAACTTGTATCATTTAAAAAAAACAAATGTCATTAAAAAAACTGTTTATTAGTTTTCAATGGTTTATAACATCTTAATAGTTAAAAGATAACTTTAATACTAAATGGTTAAAATATGTATCATAAAGATTTAACAATCTCTTACCTATATAACATTACAATTACGTTTTAATCAATAAAATACTATAAACCTTTAAAAAGTAATGTTTTTACGAACATTAAAATACTATCAAACAATCCTTTCATTAAAACCGCTCGTTGTATCATGATGTATTTTTATTGTTCCCAGCAAAAAATAACTTTTCTTGGTATGATATAATCCATCTCCAAATACATATTACACGTTACTCATTGGATTTCCCCTCTCTCTCTATCACACACATAAACACACAACACACACACAACACACACAACACACACACAACACACACACAACACACACAGAGTTTCTTTCAGTACGGTGCCCTCACACCATGGCTATACCTGCAGCTGCTGTTATCGTCCCTATCGGCGTCCTCTTCTTCGTCTCCGGTATCATCGTCAATCTCATTCAGGTTCAATTCAATCTCACTCTCACATCATTTCACTTTCACATCACACAAAATATCCAAATCTCACTTCAGATTCACACAATTTCTGCATCGATTACTTTCATTATCATCATCATCATCTTCAATTGCAACTTATTCCTTCATCCTATTGCTAGATTAACAACCTGTTAATGATTTGTTGCGGAGATTCACTCGTATTTCTATCATGCTCGATTGCAACTTATTCGTTCCTCCTCTTGCTAGATTAACAGCTTGTTGATGATTTGTTGCGGAGATTCGCTCGTTTTTTTGCACTGTTTACCTTCATCATGTTCGATTGCTACTTATTCGTTCATCCTGTTGCTAGATTAACAACTTCATGTTCGATTACAACTATTTTCTTCATTCTATTGCTTGATTAGTTGATTAACAACCTGTTAATGATTTGTTGCGGAGATTCGCTCGTTTTTCTGCGCTGTTTACCTTCATCATGCTCGATTGCAACTTTATTAGTTCATCCTGTTGCTAGATTAACAGGCAACAGCTTGTTAATGATTTGTTGCATAGATTCACTCGTGTTTCTGCACTGTTTACCTTTATCATGTTCGATTGCAACTTTATTAGTTCATCCTGTTGCTAGATTAACAACTTGTTAATGAATTGTTGCGGAGATTCGCTTGGTTGAGCTTGTACAGTGTTTGTGATTGTAGGCGATGATATTTGTGGTTGTGCGGCCATTCTCGAAGAGTTTGTTTAGAAGGATTAATAGAGTGGTTGCTGAGTTGTTGTGGCTGGAGCTTGTGTGGATCGTTGATTGGTGGGCTGGAGTTAAGGTGATTTTGATTATTACTTGATTTCAAGTTGAATTGTTGTGTTACTGGATGATAAGTGAAATTAGGGTTTAGTTATATTTATATGTTTGATGCAGTTGTTGATTTGAGGTTTTACTATTTGTTTAGAGTAATACTGCTGTTTGAAAGTTTGGGGATAGTTAACCAGTGAATTGAAACATGGAGTATGTGTTTGATGATGGATTTGAAATTACTAGTTTAACCTTAGGGTGAAATGAGCTATTTTCACTAAGTTGATTATGTGCTTCTTGTGGTAAACATGATCAGTTTGAAATACGCAATTTCAAAGAGGTTATTACACTCTAGAATAAGCGTATCCAAACTCCCAAAAGTGATTATCTCCTTTTTAGAAGCGTAATAAGCAGATAAATTGTTTGAGCAGTTTTTCAGTTATCCGGAACGTTACAGTTAAGCCATTAATTTTCATACATACACCCAACATTAATCTCTAGCTGGCTGCATGCAAATTGTGCCATTATGTTGACATGTAATATATGTATAATCTCTCTCTAAAACAAAATTTGTTTTTTCACCTAAAATATAAGCTTACTTTTTTGTAGCATTTACATTATCTTACAAGTATCTCTGTTTAATCTTTAGTTTCTATGTATATACGGTCTACTTCTAATCATCTAGATTATGCTTTTAGTCACTCATGCTGTTGCTTTTGTTTGTGTAATTGTTATATTAGGAAGTAAATAATCATTTTCAACTACTTTTAATCAATAACTACTAACTAGCTATAACATCTCAATATATAAACCCGATACTAGTTAAAAGATCTGTTATATATGAAATAAATTATAAATTTCTGCATATTGTGTCTTCCATTCTGAAATATTTTCACCTTTAGTTTATCAAGCACCTGTTTAAGATTAAGTTTGTGGACATAATGTATACAAAATATTTTACTTGTAAATGCGGTTAAGATTTCTGAGGTGATATTGCTGCAGGTTAACCTGTATACAGACCCCGAGACTCTTAATATGATGGGTAAGTTGGATTACTGATTTTGTAGTGTGTAGCTTTAGGTTTGTTTTTTGATTACATAATTATTTTGCATAAATAATTTTGGCTAACAGTATTCTTTTTCCCAGGGAAAGAACATGCTCTGGTGATCGCTAATCATAAAAGTGATATTGATTGGCTCATTGGATGGGTGTTTGCTCAGGTGATCATTCAATATACCCATTATTGATGTCTATTTATTTATTCGGGCAGTTTCATATATATCCTTCTAAAATTATATCATATCTAACCTTTCAGGACACACTAAAAGGTTTCCTATCTACCTATTCCATAGTAAATAAAATAGAATCAGTTACTTGTTTAGAGATAATTCACAATAATAATGTTCTCGTTCTCCTGCTCGTTTATTTAATAGTCTTGTAAGTTTGATAGTTGTGGTGTTTCAGATATGATGTTTTGAAATTTTGAACTTTGAGATATATGTATTCTTTTTTATTTGGGCGTGTAACCTATGTTCTTCTAATTGTCACCTCAACATGGTCGTGCTTTACTGATTTTCTTTAATTTTTCCTGAAACAGAGATCAGGTTGTCTTGGTAGCACATTGGCTGTCATGAAGAAATCATCAAAATTTCTTCCTGTAAGTGTCTGAATAAATGAAATAGTAGTATATTATATATTTAATTTTCAATCCCTTTTAATAAAACTTACAGAGCCCAACCTGTTTATTAATGTTTGGCCTCTGTTTAATCTTTACTTGTGTAGTTATAGGCTTAAAACATATTACTTTTAAAATAATGTTACAACTTGATCAAGTTATTGAATACATGCAGGTCATTGGTTGGTCAATGTGGTTTTCTGAGTATCTTTTTCTTGAGAGAAGTTGGGCTAAAGATGAAAGTACCCTCAAGGTATCATCACACTTATTTACATAGCTTAGGTTATTTAGTGTGTGTGTTTACACACTTTGAGACTATGTGTATTGCAGTCAGGTCTTCAACGCCTAAAAGATTATCCTCAGCCCTTTTGGTTAGCCCTTTTTGTTGAAGGGACTCGCTTTACTAAAGCAAAACTTTTAGCAGCTCAAGAATATGCATCTTCAATGGGATTACCTGTTCCGAGAAATGTCTTAATTCCACGTACAAAGGTAAAAAGTTATTAAATATGATGTCTATACTTGTTCGACATTCATCTTTGAATATCGTTAAACAACACATTCTTTAAAATAATCTGAGGGTTAAAGGGGTAGTTTATGGTATCTTACACCAACATACATAGAACCAAGTAGTTCCTGCATTTAAATGATGTTTCTTGTATTGTTTAATTCACTTCATCCATATTCTTTTTATCAGGGATTTGTAACTTCAGTGCGTGAAATGAGATCATTTGCTCCTGCAATTTATGATATGACGGTTGCTATTCCCAAAGATTCAACCCCACCCACAATGTTGAGGCTCTTTAAAGGGCAGTCTTCTGTGGTAAGCATTTAGTTCAGATGGGTTGATTCAAAACACTTTTCTTTTCAATTTCAGATACTATTTCTTATTAAAAGTTAATTCGGTAGATATGATTACAACTTCTATGTATTACAATAGTAATCCAATAAAATTACAAAAGGGCACTCCGGCAACTTGACCTATGTGACCCGTTACCATTGTGCAGATTCATGTCAAAGTTAAGCGTCATTTAATGAAGGACCTGCCAGAAACAGATGAAGCTGTTGCACAATGGTGTAAAGATATTTTTGTTGCCAAGGTACATGTTTCTATAGTTTCTTTATGTGTATCGTCTTCACTATAGTATATATTATTGTATATTTTCTTATTTAGGCTTGACTATTTTTGTTTATCTATTTTGTGCTCTATAGGATGATTTATTGGACAAACATAAAGAATTAAACGCCTTTCCTGATTCAGATCTTGTTGACATTGGCCGACCATTGAAGTCTCTTGTGGTAAGAACATCGTTATAACTTTGGTAAAGTGGGTGGGTTGGGTAAGAGGTTAAATCAAGTAATCTATCCTACATGTTGATATGGGCCATGTTGACATGATACTTTTCTTGTTTTGCTTTTATAACTAATTATTGCTGTGTGCATCAAGTAGGACATATGCATTAAATTTCTATCAGATATATTTTTACTTTAGTTATATAAGTTATTTAGTATGTTGTATGCATTTAGTTCTTTAGAGAGAAAATTATCAGTTTGTTGGCTAAATATCCAAAATTCGAGTAGATCTCGCTTTTATTTTTGGATGGGAGTTCAATTTTATGATAAGGAGTATTTCAAAAAGTGAACTATATTTGGTTAACTAAATTTGTTAAAAAGAAAGAAAGAAAGAAATAATAAAGAGGTAATTTCATATATCCTTCCTAAAACTTGCAAAATGTCATATATCTCAAATTCATGTTTCAAGATCATTTTACATAATGCTTTCAAAATTTTTGTTTTGGTGAAATATGATATTTTACAAAGTTTATAATGGTGATATATAAATTCTCCTATCTCACCTTTCCCGTATCTTGCTATTGAGTGGGATTTTATTAGGTACGTTTGTTTGTTTATTCCTAAGTTTCTAGAGAACTATTCATTTCATTAGAATATTACTCGTACCCCACATTATCATATTTGTGATATTTGGCCATCTTTCTTTGCAGTTTTCGCTTATTAAAGTAATTTTAGTAGGTTGGATGCATTTAGTCCTTTTAATAAAAATTAAAATACAGAAGAAGCACCAATAAAATAATGATCCAACTTTTAGAAAAGTGATTTAGTCAGTTTTTATGCATTAAGAATGCATTTTGGCTGACCTTAAACCGGTCAACCCGTTTCATTTTTGATTCTTCATTTATTGCAAATATTTGAACTTTAAGAAATAATAAATAACCAAAAATCATGCCAACCCTTGAATAATTAACTTTTCTTGGGCTGTAACCTTCAAGGTGGTGTAGCGGGTTCATATATTGCTTCCATGGTTTTTTTGCCATAACCTTTTGAAGGCCACTTGCCCAAGGCAAGCCCGTGTTATAAAAAGCATGCCTCAAAAGCGGCACGAGGCGAGGTACTTGCTTTAGACTAGGTGAGGGGTATATTGTACAAAAGTCGTACGGGAGGCACTTTTCACATGAGGTGTGGTCATGAGGCATGCTTTTTGTAAGGGGATGAATTTATACAACAGGATGTTGTGCATACAACTGTTTAGGCTGGATATATATGTCATTTAGATATTACACCATACATACAACTTAGTTATGTCTAAATTTTAGGTATATTTTGCTAGAAACCTATAATAAATATGAAAAGAAATTGTAATAAATTGCATGCTCATTGCCTTTGTTGGTTGATTAGGGAGTAAAAAAATGTTTTTCGAAAATAATTGTGCCTCATGTATGAAAGCGGTGCACTTTTGCACTTTTCATCTAGCGCCTTGGCTTGGGGCCCTATCGCCTCTTGTCCTCGACCTGATTAAAACCAAGGCACAAGCTACAATCTTTCTAATCTCATTGACAGAGTCCCATGAATTTTCCAGTAATAGTTCTCATTGTTAGCAGAAAAAAAAATTATGTATGTTTTATTGGGTTGATGGTATTAAAGTAATTATTTTTCTCACATGTTTGTGTATGCAATAGGTGGTTGTTTCTTGGGCATGCCTGCTTGTACTGGGGACCTTCAAATTCCTGCAATGGTCTAATCTTTTATCATCTTGGAAAGGTCTAGCATTTACTGCAATTGGGTTGGGGATTGTTACCATTTTAATGCAAATCTTGATTCAGTTCTCTCAATCTGAACGTTCTACACCTGCAAAAGTTGCCCCTACAAGGTCTACCAATGGTACTGTACAAGAGAAACAGCATTGAGTACAACTTGTTCTTCATGATTCATGAACAGATGTGTGTAGTAAATGACCGACCTGTATGGATGCCATGTGGATTTATCTGTTAATTATTAGCCTCAGTTGAATTATTTGTAATTGTGGACTGGTTAAGTGGTTTTGTACTTTTCTGGTGGATTTTGTTAATCTGTAGTTGACTATTTCTGGCACAATTGACTCAAAACATTTAGCTAAGCAGATCGTGTTTGGGTTGACCATTTAACATATTATAAGAGATTTTTTTATCAGTCATAACCCAAGTCATTTGATTACTTTTAACGTCTTTTTTTGTTCAATATGAAACTTGAATCCTCAACTTTATGAGTAGAGACATATTACTAAATACCTTGATACCACATACTACAAAGTCTTTTGGTATAAGTCAGTTTGATGACTAAATTTTTTTCACAAAAGGTTGATGAATAAACTAAGATCTGAATACTATTCTAATTTACTAAAGTCTAGTAGATAAATATGACATTCATAAAGTTTATCATCGCAGTGTGTGCAATTATGTTATATTTTTTTAAACCATATACATATATGATACTGATATCAGTATACTTTGGTTATACTGTTGATTTAAAGGTGAAAGCCATTATGTTGTTTCAAAGAGAATGAGGGTGGGAGATGTGTAACTCTGCTTAGTTTACAATAATGAAATTTATCTTAGTAATCCTCTTATTAATCATAGCGATCAAAGAAGATATATATTTTGTAACATCTTAGAATTCAAACCGATGAATTTCTAGTTTTTACGATTAATTCTTGTGCAAACGGGTCGTCTGGATATAGACAAATATGACATATCTAGTGGTCTTGTGATGACATTGTATCATGATATGGCTAAAAATACTTGATTTCATTACTTCCTAATTAATATATATTTTTAGTCTTGGATAACTTTGTTATAAATCTTTTTCTGCCAGCATCTATTATGACATTCTTATTTATGTAAACTCTTTTTATAATAACATTTTATCCTTTATAATTTTCTCAAAATGACCCTACAAGTTCTCAAAATGGCACTAGTTTAATGGTATTATTGTTTGTCTCTCACAAAAACGATATGTGTTTAAATTTTTACAAGTGTAATGTTAAATGGTATAAAAATTAAACAGTTGATATTAGGAAAAAAAACACATAGCAGAAACCTTGACACAGTTTACAATATTTAAACGAAAGATGAAATTAAAACCTCAAATACAAACCAAAAGCATTAGGGGTCAATCGGAACCAAAACATGTTAAAAAGACATCTAAAACGGTTTAATGACAAGTTAACTTTGTTAGGAACCCGATTCCCTTTAACGAGTATACATTACTATCTTGAGATATGAAGCCAAATCAAAACTTGGTTCAAGTAGAAAATTATTGACTAACATTTCTGTAACTGTAAGTCATAAGTATTACCTACAGGTTTGGATTTTTCAAGCCACATGATGAAATCTATACAATACAAGCATACACACCAATGTATCAAAGGGTCCTTGTCCTAATGGTCTCTAGATGTTTAAAATGATGTCCCTCTTTCAAAGGTCAAAAGTTCGTCATACGATGAATAATGATGTAGAATTAAAAACAGATAAAATTATAATAGATATATACACACTTGTGTACGCACAAATAACTATTTATATGTAAAATTGTTAACAAATAATTTTCAATCACTTTCCAACACATTCATAACATTGGATTATTCAGTTACATGATGAAAAAAATAAACTCACATATACAATAAGCAAAAAGCAATTAACACACACCAAAAAGAAAAATATCATTAAACACTTAATAACACATGAAAGAGAAATCAATATTTCAACATAAGACCAACAGAAGACAGAAGCAAAGAAGCTGCAACCATTACACCAGAAGCAGAAACAGAGAATCCGGCTCCGGCGTCCGGAGCAGGCGCCGGACCTTGAGCCGACACTGTGGTTGCAGTCGCGAGTGCGACTGCAACCACTGCAATTACGAAAGCCTTCTTCACCATGATAACTTGGGCCATTTGTGCTATACACTTGCACTGAATGATGCTACCGGAGATAGAGGTTAAGGGTGTTCGGAGATGGTTAACTTGTTTTCCGGTGACCGGAGAAAGTTAATGGGAGATGGGGTGTATTTATAAGGGGTGTTTGGGTATTAATATTAGGATTACAGCTTGATTTGTGCTTGAAATGTGCTGTTTACCAAACAACACCACATGATAAATGATAATTGTAATCATATGATTCTAACTACCAACACATTTTTAAAGAGTTGAAATGATTTGTTTTCATGTGCATAGAATATTGATGATATTTTAATATATAAGTGGTTGGAGAATTCGGTGTATTACACGAGTTCACTTTTGTACTCGAACTACATTTATGATGGTATCATTAAACATCTTGATATCATTAAGCTACAAGTCCTTTGATACGTAAGTTAAGAAATTTATCACTAAAGGTTGATGAATAAACGAAAACCAGATAAATATTCTAATCAACCGATCAACATGACATTCGTAAGTTTGTCATTACAACGTTCAAATTTATGTTATGTACTGTCATTTGTCAATATATTACGGGTATAGACTTATATTTTCGATATAAAGTTGAAAGGCCATTAGGTTGTCTCAAAGACAATTATGGTGATAGATGTGTAAGTCTATTTAGTTTACATTAAGGAAATCTATGTCAATGATCCTCTTATTAATCATAGTAATCAAAGAAAATATTTGTTGTAACTTCTTAATATACTTTACTTCTAATGAATACAAGCTATATATATACAAATACTAGCTTTAGTAAACCCGTGTATTACACGGGTTGAATAAATAAAATATTGATATAATAAATTTATTAATTATAAAATGATATTTTAAGATATGATATGATTGAAATTACGTATCAGAAATGACTATAAATAATAAAAAAATTATATCAACTTATTAAAAGTTTTTTAAAAAATAAACAATTTATTCTAAAATAAACTGTAAAAAAATGTTATTTTTATAAATATTTCTTATAAAAATAATAAAACAGTGATATCAATTTTTTAATTTTTTTTAAATATCATATATTTTAAGATATGATATTATTTTTTGTTTTAAATAATTTTACTTATTAAAAGTATCAATTTATTTAGAAATAACCTTAATAAATAATTTCTTTCTTAATTTATTATATTAAAATAATTTTATTAGTAATTAAGGTAATTATTTAATAAGAGAGAGAGAGACGGAAAAAAATTGATGAGAATGATTATAGTGCTGACATATGTCATCTACATTTACCTTTTTATTAAAGTAGTAAGATAAGATAATATATCAAGTGGTATTGTCTTTCAAGTAGACACACATTAATGACATATTTACATTCTATCATAAGGTTAAAAATAGTTAATTTTATTATTCCCTGATTTATCTGTTTGGTGTTAACAACTTTGAATATTTTTATTATAGTTCTCTTTCTTGCAACATATGTTATGACACCTATATTTTTGTAAACTCTTTTTACAATAACATTTTATGGTCTCTTATTTTTCTAAAAGTGATCTTACAAATTCTTAAAATAGCATTGTAGCCTAGTGTTGTTAACGTTTGTCTTCTCATAAAAATTGTTTTTAAATTCTTACAAGTGTAATATATACTGGTATTAGGAGTAACCAATTGATATCCAAAAAAACATAGGAGAAGATTAAAAAGGGTTTACACTAATATAAACAAATTATAATTTAAAGCCTCGATTACAATTCAAAAACATTGGGCGTAAATCGAAATCAAACATGATTCGTAAAGACATCTAAAAAGATTTAATAACAAGTTAACTTTGTTAATAACCTGGTTCTTTTTAACGAGCATACATTAAAATCTTTAGAAACCGAGCCAATAAAAACTTGATTCTGGTAGAATTTTCACGTCTGAAAGTTGAAGTTGTGTATACAAGTCATAAGTATTATACACATGTTCATATTTTCAAACCATGTGACGAAGCTTATACAACACACACAAATCATACAAACTTATGTACCAAAGGGTTCTTGACCCTACAAATCATACATAGTTATGTACAAAGGGTGTTTGACCCTTTATAGATGTTTAAACTGATATTTCTATCTAAAAGGCTGAAAGTTCAAATCCTACTATAGATAATAACATATAATTAAAAATAAATTTAAATTGTCATAGATAAGTATTTATAAGTAGAATTTTTAACAAGTAAATTTCAGCCATTTTCCAACACTATCATAATATTGGATTATTTAGTTACATGAAGGAAAATAATCAACTCAAATATACAATAAATAAAAAGGAATCAATACACAATTAATAACACACTAAAGAAATCAATATTTCAACATAAAACCAACAGATGACAGAAGCAAAGAAGCTGCAACCATTACACCGGAAGCAGAAACAGAGAACCCGGCTCCAGCGTCCGGAGCAGGTGCCGGACCTTGAGCCGACACTGTGGTTGCAGTCGCGAGTGCGACTGCAACCACTGCAATCATGGAAGCCTTCTTCACCATGCTAACTTGGGCCATTTGTGCTACACTTGCACTGAATGATGCTATCGAAGATAGAGGTTAAGGGTGTTCGAAGATGGTTAACTTTTTTTCTGGTGATAAATTTAAGGGAAAGAGGATGTATTTATAAGGGGTGTTTGGGTATTAATATTAAGATTACAGGTTGATTTGTGCTTGTAATTAGCTGTTTACCAAACACTTCCACATGATCATGATAATTGTAATCAATCATATGAGACCACCTACCAACATATTAATTTTGAAAGAGCGAAATGAATTGTTTTCATATTTAGAATATTAATGATATTTTATTATATAATTAAAAAGATAAATAGAAAAACTAGTGTTACCAGACTCGTTAACAGGCCTACGTCACCTTCGCTCACAAACATCGCTGGAGACAATTCACTCACAGTTCCAAACCAAGGCAAGGAATATGGTAGCGAAATTTGACAATAATCTTTGGTCACTAGGAGCCGAGGGCAAGAATGAAAAAAAAGTGTACGTGTAAAGCAATATTAGTGATCCGTTTGTACATGACAGACAAGACCCCTATGTTATTCTTATGGTTTGAACACAAACTCTGTGAACATTGCGTTACTATACCAATTCAATGTTTCAAAAGACTTAATTTGGGTTATTCTATTTTCAAAATCGTTGACAATTCAGTGTTTGGATATGGTTATGAAAACATTGTTTGAAGTAACTGAATAACCTGACTTGTGCCGTTATTAAATTTTGTTAATATTGATTTCTTGTCTCTATGTACTGGTTGTTTTATAAATTGAAAAGTATTACAAGATTATCAAATAGGTTGTTAAGGAAAAAAAACGAGAAAAAAAGAAAGAGAGGTTAAATGAAATTATTGCGAAGTGACAGATAAAAATCATAAAGCGGAATGCAGGAAAAAGATGTTATGGTTAATAAAATGAATGTTTAATAAGTTAGGAAGATTTAGGTAATTTGATGGTTTTAATTATAATGTTATAATAATGTTTTATATAATTTTAAAATTTTTACGTGTGGCTAAAATTTAAAGGAATTTAAGTTTTTTATACAAAAAGATTAAAACTGGGCAAAACCAGTAACTATAATTAGTAGCATAAAAGCAAAGTGGTGGTTATAATCACAGTGTCGGACATAAAATGGTCGCAAAAACATAGCAAACAACGATATTCTAGATGGTGTTTGGGTTCGCTACAACTTGCTCGTAAAATATATTAGTGATCACAAATTAGCGACGACAGGGCAATTGAGAACAATATTTTTCTCAACACGATTTCATTAGTAAAATTGTCACATCAAGACAATTGCTACCTTTTTGCAACCGAATATGTGGTCGGTAAAAATAGTGTTATGTAGTAGTCAATCTAACAATGAATAATGATGTAAAAGAAGTAGATCGAATTTATGTAAAAATATATATATACTTATGTGCACACAAATAACTATAAATAACTATTTATATCAACTAGTACAAGAAATAAATTTAATCATGTTCCAAAACATATTCATTGTATTGGATTATTCAATTACATGAAGGAAATAATCAACTCAAATATACAATAAGCAAAAGAAATCAACACAAAAAAAAATCATCAATATTTCAACATAAGAGCAACAGATGACATAAGCAAAGAAGCTGCAACCATTACACCAGAAGCAGAAATAGAGAATCCGGCTCCGGCGTCGGGAGCAGGCGCCGGACCTTGAGCCGAAACGGTGATTGCAGTCGCGAGCGCGACTGCAACCACTGCAATTACGGAAGCCTTCTTCGCCATGCTAACTTGGGCCAATATTTGTGCTATACACTTGCACTGAAATGATGCTACCGGAAATAGAGGTTAAGGGTGTTCGATGATGGTTAAATTGTTTTCAGGTGAAAATTTTAAGGGAGTGATGATGTATTTATAAGGAGTGTTTGGGTATTAATATTAAGATTACAGATTGATTTATGCTTGCAATTAGCTGGTTACCAAACATCTCCACATGGTCATGATATTTGCAATCACATCATACTAACTACCATGTCTACCAACACTTTTTGAAATGATTTGTTTCCATGTAAATAGAAATGATATTATATCATATAATAATATAATAAAAAAAGAATCATATGTATTACACGGTTGATCTTTAAACTTAAACTAAACCGATGATGATGTTAATATATAAGTAGAGACTATTCATAATATTGAAATGGAATTTGAGCAGAATTATTATTTTTAGAACGGGTAGCTTATATCCTTTAATTTTACTTTAAATCTATATTGTTATTCATCATAAGACTTAAATTAACAACCACTTAAGAAAGAAACATATTTTACACACATCTTAATACCGCTAGACTATAGGCCGAATCATGAATCGCTTTCAAAGAAGAGAGACTACATTGAGATGATAAAATTTAAATAAAACAGATGAAAACAATCAAATTTGGCTAAGGTAGTTTGACGTTTGTTTGTGTCGTGAAGAACCCTATCCTATTTAAAGATGGTATATTCTAACACAACTTAAAACACATGAAAACAATCAAATTTTAAATTGTTCATTCTACCTCGTATAATAAAATTATTGTGTTTAGTCAACATGTTTAACCTGTTTAATTAAACTGGTATTTTGTTATACACAGTTTAAACAATTTGACTTGTTGTCCGTTTAAATATGTAATAAATTTTACAAGTTTAATTTGTCAACTTATTTATGACACAAATAAATAATTAGGTTACATGTATCATGTACAACATGTTATGTGGCTAGTTAATATTTAAATTACGTTAGAACTCGGCAAAAAACTATTTGGTATGAATAAACATGTGTTATTTTGGTATACTTTTACTATACTATAATTTCTTTCAAACATCACGGACATATAAATTATGATCGCTACACCACACAATTGTTTTCAAACTTCCATTAGGTGAATATTTAGCCTTATTCTTATATTCTCTTAAAATTGCTAAATTAGAATATATTATGAATTATTGTTAAAAATTAAAAATAAATTTAGCTGCTAAAGACCCGTTAACATTTTATTAATAAATGCAAAACATGACATTTGATTCACTAATTCATTAATTTTAGTCTTTATATTTTTTATTGGAAGATTCGTATTTTAGTTACTTTTTTATACTATTTAATTTATTTGTAACATCATTCGGTTTCTTAAACACATTCCGTTAGACAGTCGATCACAAGTATCGTTATGAAAATGATCAACATAATCATTCAACTCAATGAGTTTCAAATGAATAAGCCATGGATTAATAGTAATATATATTTATTTCCATACAAAAAGAAATAAAATCAATTTAATTATACAAATATACAACATGAAAACACGAAAATGAACCTCCCAGTCACAAATTAACTTGAAACAAAAACAAAATCAATTTCTAAAGAGAGCGACAAAGGAGAGAAGCAGAGAAGTCCCGATCATTACACCAGAAGCAGGAACAGAAAACCCTGCTCCAGTATCAGGAGAAGGTGCTGGAGCTTGAGCTGACACCACGGATGCAGCAGATAGAGCGACAACGACAACGATCATGGAAGCCTTCTTCACAATGCTAACTCGCGCCATTTATCGTTAAACCTAAGTGATTGTTGAGTATGGAGGAAGAGTTGATTTATAAGGAGAATTGAAGGAAAATAAAGGGGAGTGACAGCTTGATTTCTGGTGCAATTGGTTGTTTATAGACCACTTCACATGGCTGTTGGTAAATTATTTAACTTTACAACCCATTTTTCTTTTTTTTTCTATGAATTATTGCGATGGTAGGTTGCACCCAATCGAAATAAATATTCAATGTTATTGTTTTATTGGTTTTTTCAGCTTAAATTACATGCAAACCATCAACATCTTGTGTTCGCTATAAACTATTTTGTTTGTTTTACAAAATCGGTTAACTCGCATGCTTTTTAAGCATATTCTTTTATCTACATCAATAGTATATACCATTGTTTTCGCGACCGGATCGGACCGGTCGATCCGACCGGTTCGACCGAGGATCGGTCTGGTGGCTGGTCCGGGTCGCTATGAATCGGCCGGTTCTTCTCGAACCGCTGGTCGGACCGGTTTTTTATTTTATTTTATTTTTTATTTTAATGGGTAAAAATGGTGTGTTAAATCATAAATTAGTGTGTTAGATATACAAATATAGTTAAGTTTTATATATAACTTTAAAATATATATATATAAATCATATATAAATTACTTATATTTAACTACATATATAAATATAATTATAATATAGTTAAATCCGATCCAACTGGTCCGACCACTAAACCAGTAAGGCGTCCGTTCAACGTCCGATCCGGTTTTAAAAACATTATACTATATACATAAATACCAACCTTTAAACTCTATAGGGCATTAGATATTAAAGCATTTATACTATCTTCTCATCTCCATCTCTTATTATTAACAAAAACCCATGAACTTTTAAAATTTTCTTTTACTTTAAAAGAATCTCACATCAAATTTCTCATAAATATCATTATTTCAATTAAATAATGTTGATTTATACATTTTTTTTATTTTTTGTTTTTCTTTCACTTACAACTACTTATAATAAATATAATATAATTCATTTGAAAAACAGGTGGTGACCTTAAATTTGAGGGATCCTTATGATTTCCCCTAAACTCATATAGTTCTCTTTTGGTTTCATGCTCAATCATGTAATGATATATCATAATCATATTATATCATATTATAGATTCATATGGATTTGTACTATCATTCTTCCATAAGTGCAGGGCCGGCTCAAAAGTTTTAAAGGCCTTAAGTGAACCATAAAAGTGAGGCCTGTTTATTCTTAAAGTTTTACATAATCGTTTATTTCTATGAGCTATTTATCAGGATATTAGTTTATATTTATTTGAATTCAACATGTTTTTGCTTGTATAAATTCTAAATTTCACTTGTGAAAATTTATAGATCAAACAAAATAATAAATTTGACTTGCAATTTCACACTTAAACAAATTCATAAAAATTACCAATTATGATTTATTCATTAAAACTAACCTATTATGATTTGAAAATATCTACAAGTTCAATGTAATCTAGGTCAATACATCTATCATCTTCAGGAACATGAATCAATAAAATCCAAAAATCGACTTGATTAAATTTAATATGTAATGACAATCTGAAATAGCTATTGAGACGATAATCGTTATGTTCTTTTGATTACTGGCCCAAGCCCAAATAGATTAAAATAAACTTGAACATTACTTTTTAATATATAAAATAAAAGTTATGAAAGAAAAGGGCCTAATTATTTGAAAGGCCCAAGCTCATTCCTTCACCCAAGGTTATAATGGGCTGGCCCTGTGTGAGTGTTACTATCATCGTTATGAACTGCTCTACTATAAAAAATAAAAATAAAAATATACTGTTCATTTGTATATTTGAAAAATTACTCCTTAAAATTTTTTAATAACTTCTAATATTTTTTTAAAATTGTAAGTAAAGAAATAAAATGTAATATGCATAAAAGTATTATTTAATTAAAAATAAAAGAAAAAAAAAATAATTTCTAATGTAATTGTATGCATAAGGATATGAAATTCTATCTACTCTTAACAAAACGAATAATATCATATTATAAACACAATATATGTGAACAAGATGAAACATGTTCCTTAAACAACACCCATAACAAAGAAATAATAAATAAATAAAAAATCCACACCACCTATCAAACACCCAAAAAAAAAGGTAAAATGAAGACTTTGAAAGTGTGGGGTAGTCATATATTTACATCCAGAAAGTCAACCCCACAAAAGTCAAAGGACTGGCTATTCAAAGAGTCAACTCATCTTTCAAACACACACAACTCTACAAAAACTACTCAAAAAAACATAAATTTTCAAGATTTCTTTCAAGAACCACCTGCAAGTTTCTTTGCACCGATGAGGCTTTTCGTTAACCAAATCGCTGTTTCTCTTGAAGAAACCGTTTCTTCACCAAATGGTTTCAAAACAGCAGCAAGCTCTTCAAGTTTCCCTTGTTTTAACAACCGTGCACATAGCTCAAGTAATGACTCTAATGCAGCGGCTCTTTGTTGAGTCGGGTTTAGCCATTCGGTCTTACAGTTGGTTTCTCCTGATGAGGTGAGTGTGGTACCCAATGGCTCGCTAACTAGTGCATCTTTCTTTGTTTCTTGGTCAATGGGTTCGATCGGTATGGGCTCAACAGTTCTTGGTTGTTCTGTATCCACCTCACATATGACCATTTGACCCAATATGTTTTCTTCATCAAAAGATTCGCCTTTTTCGCTAAAAACATCCATAAGATTGTCGATTTTGTCGTTTTGAATAATGCTCTTTTCAAGTTTCACAAAAAGTTCAAGACTTGTCACTTCTTCTCCGATTGAAAGATCCCACGAGTTTGACTTTGTGCTGACTTTTTGTATTGGAGAATCTGAATTTTCAGGCCCGTCTCCGTTGCAAACTATTGTTGTCTCACAACTTGTGTCCTCGCTATCGTTGAAATAACTTGTGGGGTCCACCCGCTTGGTCTCGGTTTCTTCTTCCAGAACAGCGAATGTTGGGTTGTTAGTTAAACTTCTAACAGGCATGCCACCGTTATCATTCTCTTCAAGCTTTGTTACCTGTACTTTCTGCTTTAAAACTTGTACGACTCTCTCCTGTGTCTCTTTTCCGTCATTTAGTTTCACGGGTGAATGTTTTTTAGGGATTTTACCATTCGGGCTGCTCGGGGGTTTCACAGGTAGAAAAACAGAAGACGGGTTGTGACATTTGAGGAGGTATGATTGTAAATGTGGATGTCTTAAGAGTTCTGCAGCCTGTTGATTTCAAACATAATAACATTAGATGAAATCGAAAGAAATTTGTAAGCTGATGTTGGACTTTTGACTCACAGTTGGTCTATGCTCGGGACTTTTCCTCAACATCGTTTTTATAATATGTTTTCTGAAACAATAACGGGGAACGTTCGTGTTATGCATAATAATCAAGAATATTTACTAGTTTGGGATGAGAAAAATACTTACAAAGTCGACGAATAAACGATGGGGAGAGGAGAGATGGTGGATCGGTTTATCTTGTTGATAAGTCCCGACATATCCTGCGGCATCAAAGAAGTTAAAACGTAGAATATACCCTTCAAAAGGTCCATATAAAGGATCTTGGAAGCATAAGATCAAGGCAAACAGGTAACTTTTGTAGTCTAAACTTGCTATAAAAGAAAAATGTTGCGGTTCCCACTAGAAACCACATTAGCACACTAATTATCTTTTGACAAATCAATTAATGGGCAGAAAGTTTTTCGGGTCAACCCAACCCCACCTGTTTTGACTCGTGACCCAACCATTTTGCCACATCTATCGCAAATGAATCACTGAATAAGTTGGTAAAACAAGAACCATATAGGAACTAAGTAGCATAAACAGATTGAATAGAACTTACAGGAGCTCGAAATGGTTGTTGATGCGCACAAATCTCAAACATGCAACAACCTAAGATGACAGAAAGAGCAGAAAATATATAGTTGTTAAATGTCAAATATAGTAACGCGAAAATTGGTAATGTTACGAAAGTGCTGCAAATTAATGCGCAAATAAAGGTTGAGCCTTTTAAGGTAATGGGGTCGTTGTGTTCTTACCAAGAGACCAAATATCTGATTTATAGCCATATGGAATGTCTGCAAGGAGTTCGGGACACATGTAGTTCGGGGTGCCGACAACCTATAGAACCAATAACCATTAAAAGATTATACTTTGAAAAAAAAGGTGTTGACTTTTGTTTCTGGTCAAACAGATGGGACGGATCGTGTTGATCCATAAACATTTTGTGTCCAATTTAGTATTAAACAGTTTAGGGGGTTGTATGCATTAGAAAAGAAACTTTTGGCGACTTTCAACTCATCTGACCCATTCTTGTTTATACTTATACTAATCTTTTGGTATGACCTATTCAAGATTGAATAAAAGAAACCAAATCGACCCATCCATAAGTAAATGGGTCAAAACTGCCTCTAGCAGTGAAGGACACAAAAAATTAAAGTTTTAAACGAATAAAGCAATATTATGTAGTTATATTAAAAGTTTGACATGGCATGTAGTCAAAATGCAGTTATACGCATTAAAGTGATATTATATATTTATGACGGACGAAGTGAGGTGTTTTGAGTTGAGTAGTTTTTATTACCGAGGACGCAAGGTCTTCAGAGTTGAGTAGTTTTGCGAGTCCAAAGTCACCTGATCATACCGAAAGTTTAAAAAACCTATTGAATAAAACCATTTATATTTCACACTTTTTATGACAATGTATCGCATTCTTACCAAGACGGATGTCGTTCTCCTTTGTGAGGAATATGTTGGAACACTGAATTTAAACAAAAAGTTTCATTAATATCAAAAGGAATATTTAAAAAGACACATATAACAGAAGCATTTGATTGTTGGTCAAATATCTAAAATGTCACTCACTCACTCAGTATAGGAATTTATGGGCCAAAATCAAAGTTCTTGAACTTTTGTTAACTAAAACTCATGCAAAGAGCAAAATAATACTTTGCCATAAAGAGAAAGGTTACCTTTAAATCCCTATGAAGAACGCGATTAGTATGCAAATAATCCAATGCCAATAATAGTTGTGTCAGCCATTTGCAAAGTTTCTACAAAGATAAATAGAACGATAAATGAGTTATGTGAAACGAATAAATATACATAGATAAATAAATAAACATGAAATTCGAAGTTTTTATATAATTACCTCCTCTGGGAAATATGCTCCTCTAGCCTTACGTATAAGCTCGGCCCTAATTAACCAAAAGATTAGTATCAGTTAAACTATATTGTGCTTCTTTTGCATGAAATTCTAACTACTTTGTTTTCCAGAATGTTAACACTTCTGTTTTCATTATCATCATTGAAAATATTTTTGTTTTTCTTTGAGAGTTTTACATATTTGAAAAAATAGTCAAAAACACTTTTCTTATGTTATGTACTGAAGTCACAAGGTTGCAAATCCAAAGTCCTAAGAAATTACTTACATGTCTCCTCCTTCACAATAAGCTGTCACTATGCATATTCCAGCCTACAAAACAAAATAAACATAATTTTTTTGTTATATTCATACTATAGGTGAATCCTAGATCCACATCATACTGACCAAAGATTAAATTCATATTAACCCTCGTGTGACGACCAAAGATAAAAGGGAAGAATCATGAATATTCAAAGTTCACAAATCATTGTTCTAAACCCATAATCTTCATGCACAATCTTTAATATTTTGTATACGAAATTTCATGTAAAATAAATTGAAATTATCATATTACCTTATCTACCCAAGCATCTTTGTACTGCACAACGTATGGATGATCAAGTCGGGATATCAAATCCATCTACAATAAGAACATAAAAAAATAGTTGAAGGCAAGAAAGATATTCTAAATGCAACAATTTCCATTTGGGGACATGTCAGATTAATCCTATTATGTTTTGTTTCTTTTCAAGCTTAACATATCATTGATTATCTCCCATATTATATGAAACATATAAGATAGTTTGATATAATTTCTTTGGGCAGATTAACACAATTGTGGGCCAGTTTAATGTGTTGAAAAGAGAGTGTATTGTTATTGCATGTTATGATTGTTATCATAATATACTAATTTAGCACCTTGTTTCAACTAAACCAAAACAAAGATCCACTTTTCAGTTTACTCATATAACTATTTGTTTGACCACAAAAGTAAAATGAATTTCCCTGTTATTAGCATGGAACAAAATCCTACCACAATAAAATAAGTAAACTATCAATTCATTTCCTTTTCTACAATTCGTTTTCAGAGAACTCTATGAAATATGATTTACAATTCGTCAAGATGCTATCGGTGGCATTCATATTTTGCCACGTAATTCTTGTATTCATCGTGTCCTCTGTTATCAAATGATTTAAAGATTTTTTGTCTCTGCATATATATACACGTGTATATAACGGTATTCGGTCGCTCTATGTATAATGATCTTCAATATACAACTAAAATCACATCAATTTTCATAATAAACAAGTTTGACTTTAATAAAGTCAAATTCAAATCTAAAACAGAGGTACTCATTTAATACAAACAAACAAACAAACATACCCAGTAAATCTCACTCAAAAGCAGGGTCTGGGAGGAGTAGTTGGTGGCGAGTCTTTCCTCTATCTTGGGAGATAGAGAAGAGGTACTCATTTAATTAACAGGAAATACGAAAGAAATACCTCTTGATGTGCTGTCTTCTTAAACTTCTCTGTTTGCTTGTTTAATCTAATCTTCTTCATGACATACCTATTATAAACCACACATGTTATGCAATTTACAGAATTAAAATCAATCACTCTAGCTTAACTTAAATCATAATCATCCATCTAATCACTTGAACACCCTTTTTCTTATTTTAAATTAAATCTAAAATGAAATTCTGATTTCAAGAATTGCATGTGTGATTGTATGGATGCTATTGCCAAATTGAACTTGCAATTGAAACCCTAAAGCCTAAAAATTGCAATATTCATAAAATAACATAAGAACAGACACAAAGATGATAAATTTTGCCGTGAAATGAATATTTGGGGGAAAATATAAATCACATACTTCTTTTTTTCAGTTTTATGAAGAACAAGAAAAGCAGCACCAAAAGCTCCTCTACCAATCTGCTCAATAACTTCATAATCTTCCATCTTTGACTTTCCATCGCCATTTTCTGCTACCATTTGCGACATGTTCTTCAAACCCTAAAAACAGTAGAAAAAAGACTCAAATTTCAGCCCTAAAATGTCAAATAATTCATCAAATTAACCAAAAAATGAGCTAGATGAAGTGGGATTTACCACAAATCACCTAAAACCACCACAAACTTGCCTGATTTGCTCAAAAGTTCAGGAATTTATGGCTTCAAAATGATGGGTTTTCTGATAAATTTAAAGGGGTTGTCTCAAAACTTTCAAGAAACCCGAGAAACAAGAATTTGACATAAAAAGCTTTGAAATTTTTGAACAATGATGGCATCAAGATTCAAGAATGTGTGTAGGAAACACAAAAGAAGATGGGTGTGAGGTAGAAAGAGGCCCAAACACTCAATTAAAGTTGAATTTTTGGGGTGTTTATATTTGAAATTTTGTGGAAAAACAGGATTCAAGTAAAGCAAGTGCAACACCAGACAATCTTTACACAAAAACACCCACGGTCACACAGAGATGAGGATATACAAACTCAAGCAAAGGGGCATAACACTAATAAAATATATGATTAAACAAAAGGGGTGTGTATTTTTCTTGTTTATCTCAATATTTTTTGTGGGATCAAGGAAAGGGGTAGTTAGTCACCAAACGAAAAGAGATGGAATAAGTGATAAATAAACTAACTGTTTGTATTTGATTTAGTTCTCGTTTACATATATTTTATGATTATAATTTGATATAAATATACTTAAAACATTCGTATTAACTTTGTTATCCTTAATTTTATAATTATATTATATATTTATTATTATATTTTCTCTGTGATTCTCTAATAATCATTTTCATAAAATTATTAAAGTTCTCTAATAATCATTTTCATAAAATTATTAAAAGGGATAAACAGTATCATACTAAATATATAAATGAATAGTATTATTTTATTTCTTTCTTTATTTACAAATATTTTATATAATATAAAAAGCATTCTCATAAATAAATATATAAAAAAACCTCCGATGAATGTTATAATACGTTTTTCATAAAAGATTGTTTTCCATAGTAAATCCGACTTTTTTACAGAAGATTGTTTCCAACTTAAAAATCCATGACCTCAAGTTCATACCGGAGCATTCATATAAATAAATTACAAATGAGAAGTTAAAAAAATATAAATGAGTTTGCTTGCATTCATAGGGGGGTAGTGTAGAGCATTAATACCAAATAATTTTTTCCTTTGAGGACTGGCCTACACTTATGATGTCAACATCTTCGCCTGAAGGCTGAAGAATCTCTTCAATTCTAATAAATGCATTCATGTAAATATAGGTGAAACATAAGATATAGTTTTAAAGTTAAATTGTAAAAATAGTATAATTCACATTTCATTGTTATAACTATATAACACGGTTATTTAATCATTTACTACAATCTTATTCTTACTTTTCTACATTATGTCAAACATTTATACAAATATAGGATATAATTTATTTGATTTCTTTACTTAAAATTGATTATTTACGTGCCACATTTATTGATACATCATTTATTTTAAAATATTGTTTAGTTAAAAAAAGAGAAAGGTTAAGCATGTTAGATAACATGTTATGACTGTTGAGCAGTTGAGTTAACACATTGCCGAATTGCGAATTGATTTGTTGATGTTATTTTTACTTTTTTTATTTTATGAATAATTAAGAAATATTACATATAATCATGAAAACACACTGTTAGATTAGTTAATTTAGCTAAAACATATCTTAATTTGTTCAACATTGTAGCCGTTATGCACACGTGGGTGGTCATAATTCTAGGATCATACAATCAATTCAATTTCAACTAAAAATAATTTAGTATTAGCTTTAATAACTTATGTTGTAAGAAACTGTATTTCATTTTCATAAAATGAGTATATCATTTTGGTTAGGGGTGTTTAAAAATATCCGAATCCGAGAATCCGATCCGAAAATCCGAATCCGAAATATCCGAATTTTTGGATATCTGAAAATTTGAATATCTGAAAATTCGAATATCTGAAAATTCGGATTCGTATAGTGATTTTCAAAAGTTTCAGATATTCGGATATCCGATTATCCGAAAACTAAAAAAAAATTTATTTTTTAGAATTTTAGGTATATATTTACTTTAAATTGGGATTTTTAGTGTATATTGTGACTTTTATTATATGAATTGGTTTTTATGTTATTTTTATAATATTATATGTTTACTTATTGTAAAAAACTAAAAATAAAAATAAAAAATGAATTTCGGAATATCCGAAACACTATCCGAACCTGTATCCAAAATTTCGGATACAGATTCGGATAGTGATTTCCACTATCCGAAATTTTCGAATATCCGACTTTAAACACCCCTAGTTTTGGTTGAATAACAGTGAGTTCAAAAGATATGTTTGCGTTGGACACCTCCTACGCGGTTTTTCAGTTTAAGTCGTAGACAAATGAAAGCTTCATAGTTAACGTGCTTAAGTAGAGCAGCATCGAGACGGTAGAGATGGTGGCAACAAATAGTTTGGCTTAGTTTGGCTTATAGGTTTATATGTATCACCCTCCCAGGTAACCCTTCACACATAGACCTTGTCTCTTTCTTTTCTTATAACCCGGACACACTTTAGATGGTGTAACCTGAAAATGACATGGTTAACTCATGTATCTCAACGTTTCAAAAGAGTTGAAAGATTGTAAACAAGTCGTAAACGTATTAATCAAGTTGGTGTGTTGGATTATTACACGCATGTGTGTGTGTTATACGGGTCTTTCTTTACGGCTTTACCTCGAAACACCTTTTAATGGGTTTCTCAATATTTTATAGGTCCATTTTAGACTTGGAAGATCATATTGTAGAATTTATGATAACATCGATTAATATAGTTTTAACTTTTAAGCTTCATATATATAAATACTTGATTTTTTTAACAACACATAGAATAACTAGAATAAATATTTATCAAATTCTACAATCTTCATATTGTAGAATTTAGATAATATTGATAAATATAGTTTTAACTTTTAAGCTTCATATATATAAATACTTGATTTTTTTAACAACACACAGAATAACTAGAATAAATTATCGGATTCTGTAATATTCTTACTACTAAGATGTTTTCATACGAGGCAATTAGGCAAATATTTAAATTAAAACCAAATTTGAGTAGGTGTAGAAGAATTAAAGCAAAGTTGAAACTGTGATAAAAAATTTGACTAAGGTCCGCAAAAGTCGCTAATTAAGATGTGATTAGTCTAACAATTGGAAATTGAATTTGCTTTTGCGTTTGAAATTTTGAATGTTTTACAACCACATTGACATCACCAACACAAAGTTTTGACCCCACCCCAACCATCATATATTCATAGGGTCCATTGGTCCCCTTTTATAAGTTCAAAAGCGAGTCAAGTATGCTCACGAGTTAGCTACGAGTTAACTCAGTGAGTTGGTTTAGATATATTAAGGACGTCTAAATGTTTAATTGTAATTTACATAATAACTTTTTGGTAAACACATATCCTTTTCATATACCATTGTTGATCTTATGACAATCTAATTTTATAGCCACACAATATCAATTATTAGTTCTATCAATTGTCTTGTAAAGTAGTTATGATTATTTTTTAATCGTAAGTCAAATCAATCTTTTATGATAACGAGTTGTGTCACATTATAATATATTTTATAATGATTTGGATCTTATACTTCATTAGACGCCTGGTTGATGATTTGTAGTTGAACGTCTCATATATCAAAACATAAGGATAGACGATAATATTACAAATAGGGCTGTGTTTATATAAACCGCACCCAATCTCGAACCCCTTCATTTACCCGAACTACATTTTCTTTCACAACCGGTTGCAATAGAAATATTTTTAAAGAAGATAAAAATAAATCAAGAACCAAACGATCATAAAAATAATAAATTAACCTTTTTAAATTTAAAAAGTAAGTTTCTTTTGAAGATAACTAATATTTTTAAAAAGACTATCAAGACACTTGAAGTTTCATATTTCATGAAACTACAACCAACTTAACTTAAAAAATTAAATGTATATGACTAGAATAGGTAAGTTTTAATTTGGGGTGATACTGATTTACACACCCACTTTTCATAAATTATAAAAAAATGGTCCATAATTGCAAAATATATGCATCTTGGTGTAAAGATAAGGTTTGTACATTCCCCTCTCCCTCGTGTGGATAATAAAAGGTATGATATATTTGTCTTACACCTCAAACACCTAACTTATTCCTTTGTTTGGTATGGTGTGTCAAAAGGTCATAAAATAATTTCTTACAATACAACACCAAACCAATAATTGTACTCATATTCTTTAGTAAGTCCCACAATATGTCACAAAATTTGCACCAAAATATCTCATTATGTGTGATTCCCTTGCACGTATCACGTATAAACAGAACCAAACCGAACCATGTTGAAATCATGTTTATGGTATTCCTATGGTGTTTGAAAAAGTGATGAATAAGGAATCATGGATGGGTAAACAACAACCCAAAGTTTTCACTTGATGGGAAAGAAAGGTCAAAGGTGTGTGTAATTGTGTATAGTGGGTGGGTGGGGGAGGGGGTGTTTGATAGGATCATAAAACAAGCAAGATTATAGCTCTAATTATATGGATTGGTGAAAGTAGACAAATATGGTAGTTTGAGAGATTCTCTTTTGCTTTTTTTTTTCTGAATAACAACTCTTAAATATGATGTTTGTATGTACAAAGGCATTAAAGATCAAGAGATTTTGTGTTTATTTGATGGTTGCGTAAATTTTGTGATCTAAAATAATAATTATAACACCAAAATGATAATAATAATAATAAGAATAATAATATTTTGTGTTATTTATTATATATTTTCTACACTGGATAACATGATGTGAGGAAATTACGTGAAAACTAAAAGCTTGGATATATCTAATAGCTTAGTGAAACGTGTATAGTTTTTTAAGGATCATAATAATTTATTTCTATCATTAATTTTGTGTATTGGGAAAAAGACAGTAAGATAGTTCAACAATTGCATAACCGTATTATATATCACACTTTATTAAAACAATAAGTATAAATATAAATGAGATTCTTACTGTACTCATAGTTCCCTCTTTGTAAATATAAGAATCGTTTGAGGATCATAAATACAAATATTTTGACAACAAAATTAAAAAGAGGTTTTGTACTTCTGTATGGAACAAGACAGTGAGTCAAATTAATTGACAATTAAAAGAAAAAAAAAACAAATCTCAATTGGGCCAGTTCGACGTAGGCTTTTCTTGGGCTTGGTCTTTCAGGAGCCTGGTTCAGTAGCTCCCTATAAATTGGGCCTATTTGAAGCCCGTTACTCCGCAAGTTATTGATTGGCTTAGAAAAACGATATTCTCATCTTTATAATTTAATTAAAAATTATATATATTTTAGATTTTATTCCTCTGTTAAAAATATCTTATGTTTCATTCTTTATCTTTTTTTTATATTAAATGACACTCTTTTAATCAATTTTTTTTATTATCTCTTTTACTCTTGAATAGTTAAGAGATCAATAGTAAGTTGATGATAAATGTAAGAATAGATGAAATGTGTTTTTTATGTTTTAAGAATTTCATATTCAACCCATATGTATAATTCTTATAATTTAAGAATGATAAAAATATAAAGAATGAGATGCAACGTGTTTTTTTATGTTTTTCTTAAATTTCAAAAATAAAAAATTTATAAGTACTCTAATGTGAATGTTTTTAGTTGAGCGTGTCCAACTTTTTTTTTATTTTATTTAGCTGAATTGAGAAAGAATCTAAATTATTATCAATTGACCAACAATAAATCCTAATGTAAATTGACAAAAAATACTCTTAAATTTTACTTTTTGTCAAAGATCTTAGTAGCATAATAATCAAATATTTACACTTGCCATTCACTTGTTACCATTTGAATTATTGTTATTATCGGTTAGTGCCACTCACTACAAGTGTGAAACATACGTGGATCGTTTTATATACGATATAAATCTTGCCTGGTTAAAGATTAAATCAATTAAAATTTTAAATTGTCACTTTAACAAATTTTGACATAAATTCTAGAGCAAGTTTATGGTAATATAATAAAACTAAGTTGAAGATACATTATTTTTACTAAATTAGAATATATTAATTTTTTATTATATTTACCCTTAAAGTAACATTATAAATTTCTATACATTGATTTTGAATCGTTTTAAATGGACAAAATAATAATCATACTTTTTTAAAAAAAGAAACATTACCTACATATTGGGGTGAATAAACCAAAGAAAAAATAAAAATAATCAAATTCGTATATAATTTTATTTGAAGGACACCATTTTAATTTACCAAACTCCCTCTTAATCTCATAAACTTTTACAGTAGTTCAAGTAAATTACCATAAATGTAAATAACCAACTTTAATCATATGTTTATTGTCCGTACGAATTGGAGTGGAAATTCATCAAAGAAATGTTATCAACACTTGAAGGCAAAAAATCCAAAGGGTTACTCCACTTTCTCACACGGTCCCCCAACCATCTCATATTTACATTTTCAACCTCCAAACCTTCAATATGTTCCATCATGAACCCCGCCGAGCTACGGTTCACCAAGCCTCGACACCCCGGTCTATAATCAACTAACCCATCATCATAACTAGTCCATCGCTTGTAATTAAAGTCCACGTTCAAAAACCTCAAGTTACTAAGCCCGCCCTTTTCTGAACCAGACAAAAACACCCCGTTTTCTGATGTGGACGTGATGTTAACAAAAAGAAGGTTTGAGATTGAACCCGTTTTAGAAGTGTCGTCTCGTGGGCATGTTGTCACGTAGACTGGCTCGCCCCGACCCCACCATGATGGATCATAGTACCTAGTAGTTATATTTATGTTTGAAAATGTTATGTCACTTACATTTCCTGCCAAATAAAAACATATAACTAATTAGGAAAGCATTTAAATAGTGTATGTATTACAACATCATCAACTTCTTAAATGTCACCAAGTGATTATCCATAGAGTATTTGGGATCGTTTATTACAACTGTTTATCTGTTTATTATATTGTTCATTCAAAACCGCTTATTTCACTAGAAAGATTTAGATAACCAAATCCCAAACACTCAAAACTGCTTATTGTCATATCTAAGAGCATTCACAACACATACCTCATCCTCATTCATATAATTATACTAAAAATCATTATTTTTTATCTTCTTTTTAATTAACTAATATTTTTTATACTTTTATCATTACTTTTTCTCTCTACTCCATTCATAACCACTTAAAATATATTAAAAACATTATAGGGTTTTGAACAGTGTTTTCTAAAAATACAGATTCAACAGTAAATTTCTTTTTCCCTTAATACACAAACATTTATAACCATACCATATAATATAGGGAGTAGACCATATAATAAATGCAATATTAACATAGATGTGATGTGCATACCTCCATCGCGTATTTGCATTGCAAGTCCTCTATGCGAGTCTACAATCGTGATGTTATCGAAAAGAAGCCCTTTGAACTCGAACCAACTAGCACTACCAAGTTTAATCGCAGACGATTTAGTCCTAATCCAAGAATCCGTAGCAGTGAGATTGTACAGAGGACCATCGTATGTCTTCGGGCAGATTGCATCATCACCAGTGTTGATGTTGCATCTTGTGATGACAGTATTGTTTGAATCATCTATGTCTATTCCATCGTTGTTTGGAGTGTTGAAATCCCCATAGATTGACATATCATGAATGTAAGTATCATCACATTGCACCAAATGCAAGCTGCAATAACAAGTTCACAACATCACAAATCAAAACTTATGAAATCTGTTTAGGTTAATACGAATTTAACAGCAAATTAGCAGCATCAATTGTGCAATCACCAAATGCAAGCTGCAATTACAAGTTTACAACATCACAAATTCAAACTTACGAAATCTGTTATTGCTTAATTTGAAATCAGTAGCAGTTAGCAATATCAATGATTCAATTACAATCTGAACATTTAGTAGATCTGGTGAGTAATCAACTGTTCACATGTGTTAACAGAGATCTGTGAGCTTTATAGAGACAACATACCACCAATACGCAGGCTCGTGGAGATGAATATCCCAAACCCTAACGTTTTTGCACCTGATGAATCCGATCAATCGCGGCCTACACTCATCGCCGGAGCAAGCTCCGGTGTGATTCCAGCTCACCATCACATTCTTCCTCTCATCAAACCTCACCACAAACTCCAACCCTTGGCCGTTAATCTCTCCTCCGCCGGTGATTCCGACGTCCTCCGCGTCCTCCGCCACCACCACGTACCACCGCCGCTGCTCCGCCGGATAGTCCTCCAGCCTCGTTCCTCCTAAAATCGTCGCGTTCTTCTGCACCTCCAACACCACACCGGACTTCAAATACACCGTCGCCGTCAGGTACTTCCCCGGCGGGAAGACCACGCGACCGCCTCCGGCGGAAGAACAAGCGTCGATCGCCGATTGGATTGATACGGTGTCGTAGTGAACTCCATCGCCGATGGCGCCATAGGCGGTGACGGAGATAGCAACAGTATCAGTAACAGGTTAGATCTGAATTCAACAGAAGGAAGATGAATGAATGATGAACTGTGTGATTCCGTTTGGATGCAGAGGATGAAGATTAAAGTACTTGATATAATGACATAATGAAGACGAAAAGATGACGTCATTTCTCCGGCTCCGATCTACGGTGGTCGTCGCCGGCGGATAGTGTGTGTGTGCGCGAGTAATATATACAACGTATGGATGTATGTATTGATTGGGTGAGGGTTCATCCTTTGAGAATTTTGGATATTATCTTACGTACACCATCCCTTTAAAGTTTATATTAATAAATACTAGAATTAACCTCTTGTGTTGCGACAGAAACGTAAAATCATGTCAAATGTCATCAATATCATACCACTCGCAGCAATCATTAACATTGAAGTTGCGGTATGTTAATGTGAATATTTAGATTGAATCGTTAAACCTAAAACAAAATTTAGAATGAAACATAAAAATGTTGAACCACACATGTATGTTGCACAGTGCTAACTTGAAAATCTCAAAACGAAACGTAAAAAAATAAATTTGCAAAAGATGAAAAGTATAAAAGATAAAAATTAAAAGTAAAAATGTTGTAATGCCAAATTGCCAAAAATAAAAAGTTTTAAACCAAATGTAAAAATTCAAATTTTTATGAGGTAACATTACAAATATATAAAGTTTTAAGTTAAAAGTGAAAAAATATTTTTTTATAAAACATTCTATGCATAAGGTACAATATCTTATTTATTAAGAAGTTAAAAATTAACGTATCAATAAATTAGTAAATTGTTATTATTTTTTATAAACAATAGTTTATATTTTATCAGATTTATATATGGTGTATGAATATAAAACTTTTTTTAAAAGGTATTGATGACACCGACTAACAGAAATTTATATGCTTACAAAAAATCAAATGTCAATGTTTAAATAATACACATAAATGATAACATAAAAAATTACACGTAATCCATTAAAGTAATCTATGAAGGAGAATCCATAGAAGTAATCTATAAAAGATAATCAGATGTGACGCGAAAGAGAAAAGATAAAGGAAACGGTTGTATATAAATGTCAAATGTTTATATAGTTAACTAATTAAGACTTGTTTTGTAATGTAGTATAATTAAGGAAAAAATAAAGAATCCACAACTTTATTTTTGTTAAGTGTATTAAAAGTTGCAATCTCACTATCTTATTATGTTTATTTAATAACATCAATCTTGTTAATCAAGATGGTTACAAAGTTGGTTTAGTCGGAAAACCCATGACCGTTTTCTTTTTCTTTAGATTTCATATGTTCATAGTAGATGAAAATATGGAATAAAGGGGTCTCAAAGGGGTAGATATTTCAAATATTAAGTGTGTGTTTTGTTTTAGAGTTTTCATATCACATATTAGATTTAGTAAACTCGTGCATTACACGAGTTAAATAAATAAAATATTGATATAATAAATTTATTAATTATATAATAATATTTTAAGATATGATATGATTGAAATTACGTATCAGAAAAACCATAAATAATAAAACAGTGATATCAACTTTTTAAATTTTTTAAAAAATAAACAGTTTATTCTAAAACAAACCGTATAATAATAATTAAACAGTGATATCAATATTTTAAATTTTTTAAAAAATATCATATATTTTAAGATATGATATTATTTTTTATTTTAAAAGATTTGACTTATTAAAAATATCAATTTATTTAGAAACAACCTTAATAAATAAATTTCTTTCTTAATTTATTATATATAAAATGTATTAAAATAATTTTATTAGTAATTAAGGTAATTATTTAATAGGAGAGAGAGGCGGAAAAAAATTGGTGAGAATGATTGTGGTGCTGACACGTGGCACCCCCATTTACCATTTTATTATAGTAGTAAGATAAGATTCGGCAAGTGTATATTAACGCTTTAAGATTGTAGATACACCGAGGCATGGTTGGACTCCCGACATCCTGTTGGATTTAAAGCCCAATCAGCTTTTTTTACTTGGATCGAGTAACATGACGCCTAAAATGAGAAGAATAATCCATTTGATTCAAGTTAAAACTTTACAAATTGTAACATCTCGAAAATTTCAAGAACAATGTACGTTAGCATTGTTGTCTAGAGTGAGAAGAAGAAAATTTTTATTATTATTTGTGGATACAATGATCAATGAGTCAAGTGGTTTAGGAGGAGTTATCTTATGACTTTTCAAAATGAAGATCATAGGTTGAAGTCTCACTAGATGCAATATGCTCCAAATGAATCAACGGTTTTATCACAGTGAGCATTTTGATGGTGAGTTTTCCCTGAAATGGTGGGCGAGCCGGGTCATCAGCGTTGTCTGTGTTTGCGGGCGTGAGTGGCCTTTCGCCAATAGGTTTACCCAGGTGACCAAGCTTAAAAATTATTCGTTTGTCGTTTAAAAAAAATTATGTATACGATGTGTAAAGGGATAAAAGAGTGTAATCATGAGGCGGGGATTGCAAGACATTTAGTTATTTAACCTATAGTCATTTTTTCCTTTGTTTTTACCAAAACAAATGGAAACTTCTTTCACCCCTACGAAAACAATTCTAAGTGGAGAAGACACCACCATCATTTAATTATTTTTTTTTTCACCCAAACAAAGGTTAGGAATAATGATTCTTGATTGTTTATTGATGTACCTTCCCATGTTATATTGTATTTTGTAGTTGTATTTGTATTTTATTTATAACTTCTTTTAAGAACTTTACGTGTATTTACATTAGAACTTTTTATGTGATTTCATCGTATTCTCAAGTCTATTAGTGGGTTTAAAAAGTTTGTTGTATATGCTAAATACAACTATGATTTTTATAAAAATGAGTTTTATCAGTTCTCTTTAGTTATTGTGTTCTTTATAAACATCGCACACAAACAATCAAGTGTGATAATGTATAAAGTAGTTGATAAGGCATTCACTAATCGTTATGATCAGGTCATGAGTTTTTTTCCTTATCTTATATATGTTCACTATGAAAACTTTTGATTTGCTTCGGTTTGGTTTGTTAGTTGGTAGTTTGTCTACTCATTTTTGTTTGGTGGAGTGCATATTTGTTTATCGAGTAGATAGTTAGTGTGTTTTATTTTATCTTGTTTATTAGTCAAATGTAGTATTGAATCTTTAGGTTGGAAAGTTGAAGTTTGGGAACCCTATCCTAACGGGTATATTCATATTAGAAACCACACATAAGGAATAATGTATCTTGAGTATGGGGATAAGTAGATTAGAAGGTGAAGATAAATTCAAGTAATTCAAAGATATATAAGGATCTTTTTTAGATAAAAGCCTTAAGTGAACTTAATTGTGCATTAAACATACTTGTTCAATGTAAATTGTTAATTCAAGGATACATAAGGATCTTTTTTAGATAAAAGCCTTAAGTGAACTTAATTGTGCATGAAACATACTTGTTCAATGTAAATTGTTATCACTTGTTTATGCACATGTAGAGATCCTTTGGTATGGTTGGTTTCAAGTCGCGTGAAAGTTTTCTTAACAATTAGCTTTAATAAAATGAAGTATGATTGTTTAGTTAGGTGTCGCAAGCTAGATAGTGGACAACATACATATTTCACAGACTTTGCGCATTCAACCTTTTTCGTAAGAATTTAAGCCTATTTGAACACTTTTCGTGTTATGACTAGTTGTCATTTCTTTTCTTATTAAGTGTTTATTATAATGTGCATCTTTTTAAAACTGTTGCAACTAAGATATGTCGAAGTCATAAACTATTAATTTACATAAATATGATGGAGGCATTAGGATAGTCTTTTTGTTTAAACCTTTTAATTTGATCTTCTTAGTTTGACATATTCGTTTTAGACGCCCTTTGATTCCCAACTTTTCGTTTGTACAAACCATGTATTAAACCAATTAACCTTTAGGCTTTTCTTTTAAACGTGTGTCGTGAAGTATAGCTTAAAGAGTGTTTAAAGTTTCTAGTTATGTTTTCTTCAGTTAATGTGTGTTTAATAATACTCAACCACAATAATGGCTGATTATATAAAGAAAAAAATAGAGAGAAAAGAAAAAATCAAGCTATATATAATGTTAAAAAGACCTAGGAAGCATAAAAAACAAAGTGAATTATGATAGTACGTTAAGGTCAAAGTGATCAATGTTTGATAATAGTATGTGGCGTCCTCGATTTAGCCAACGTAGATTGGATTTTAACCACCCTAGCCATCTACTATTTCCTTTTACACACCCATAACCCCTATCCTAACATTACAACTCATTAAAGACTTTTTGATTAGTGTATTGTTTTGTGTTAATTGATGGAATGTGATTTGTATACGAACGTATGACAATAATTGAATTATTGGTTTTAAGTATTTTCAGATATACTAGTATATTATCACTAGTTCAGAAAACAATCTGAGATGAAAGATTAGTAGTGAGAGGTGTAGATGAATGTATTTTAGAAACTTGAATCAAAGTAGACTTGATTAGGTGATTCTAGTTTTAAATATGTATCCACACCTCTCACTATTAACGTGTTTGATTGATTATCATTGAAATATTACAAGAAAGTTTTGCCCCAGAGCATACGAATGACAAGTGTGAAGATGTGATCAGGTGGTATGTTATTTGGTGTTTAAGATAGTTAAAATTGTTTTTTTTGTGTTTATGAATATAGAATACTCAGTTGTGGAAGGGCACTGCCTCACATTAAGATTTCTTTTGAGATATATTTGTGTTACATGTATTTGAAGCTTAAAGACCACTAATTGGGTGTTAACATGTGCACGGGAGAGTAAAGAGGTCGGAAGTGAAAGAGCAAAAGATGAAGACCTACTACATGGTGCTTTGAAGCCGCGTATAGTGTTGTGACATCAGCCCATAAACCAAAACAACACAGATAAAAATCCAATCAATCATTGAAGATTCAAGAACACCAATGAGCGTCTAATTCGTTTGTAATCACCTCCGAGTAGATAGTTATCGTGAATAAAGCAATAGGCTTTAGCTTGAATTGGGTTTCTAGTTTGTTTTTATATTTGACACGAGAATTCAATTGTACGTTATGATTAAAGTTAAATGCTTCGTTTACGTTTAAAATATTGCATTCCATCATTCATATTTGGTTTTCTTGCATCGTCAACGGTTTGATGTGTGTGAATACTTGATATATACGTATTGGTAATTATGTGAATATACGAATCTTAAAAGTTTGTTTTATGATTATCACCATAATTAAACGATTTTAAAAACATCATGCAAACTCAAGAACTTAACTCGAGCTTTAGACCTAAAGCATTCAACAAGTTAAACTAGAATCTCTTTTTTTGAACAGCAATTTCTACACTCGCATCACTTTTGTAAAAGATAACCGCCAATGCTTGTATGTCATGGGCGACTCGAGCTCTTTTACTTAACGAGCCTAGCTTACATATGTGTTCTCTCATATCACGATAGTAGATCTTGAGCTCTATTGAGCTAGTCCCCACTCGTTTACTCTTGAATGAGATGATTCTGACGATTAATATGTGCTCAGAAAAAGGGTGTTGGATCATACAACAACTTGTTCAGAGAAGACCAGAAATTAATAATACTATCATGTAGAGAACAAATTCTGGCTGCTCCACAGAAATGATTGCTAGAGTCCAACTACATATATGATAAATACATATATGCATAATAATTAATAACTGATACTAACTTTGACCACTCAAACTTAATTTCTAGAAACCTAATTTTCAATGATTTGATTTTTATAGCATAACTAATTAACTATTATTTTCTATCTATATATACAAAATGCTGATTACCTAAAACTCAAAGTCTTCATAATTCCATTTTCAGCTGGTTTGTATACAAGGAAACTGCAAATTATAAGAAAAGTGAATACAATCAGAATCACAAATCAAGTTAACAAGACATTCGAGTGCAAAAAGTGTTTATAGGTCAACCCGACCCGATAGTTTGGGATTTACCTGAATTGCCAGAAGAATCATAACTCAAAAGCGAGTTTTCCGGTGTGATGAAATTAGGGTTCATCTCTTCCATGCCCCAGAGCGGCTGGGGGGCTAACCCATCAGGCTGCCATAACTGGTGGCTCAATGGTTGGGGTGAAACCATAGCAGGAAAACGGCACTCCATAAGTGACCCACTCTGAAACATTTCAATTGGGTCAAACACACTAACCAAAAAGAATAAGACCCAGAAAACGGATTACGGGTGTCAGGGTGTCACCGTTCTCACATACAAGAACCGGTCCCAACGGCCCTAGCTTACTACATTAGTTGCTTATAGATATGACTACCGTATGCAAGTACCATTAATTCACAGTACCCAATTGAAACAGTGGTTTGAATGTGCAGTCCCACATGAGTAAATGCATTGTGGTTACAGTTTCACCAATCAAAGTGAAAATAATTGAAGTTTGTGGTCCAATTTCCAAAATGGAGTTTAGGGAAATTATGGCAGATGTTCATTGATTTCATGTAATGAAATATATATATGCATTTGCTTGTGCTGTCTACTGGTAATACACATCATTAAAAGCGTTTTGATTGTTATTTCTAAAGGTACATTTTTCTTAAGGTAAAAACCGAACGGGAGTTAATGAAGTATAGCATAGCATGTGAAATTACATAGAAGTAGGTAAAAACCGTAAAAGGACAGTAAAATTAGTACCTCGGCAGAAAATATGTTATCTAGGTTGATATCGATGTTAGGGTGCACTGCAGCTAGTCTCATTGATAGAAACTGCAGAAAACAAATTATGCGGTTTCAGTCGAAGGTCTTATGATTGTTGAGTACCTTTTATTGGAATTATCATCAAGAAAACTGTGAGAGTGTATACACATTTATGGAGTTTGCTACATTGACTTTATAGCAACAATGAGAACCATGTAAAGCGCAGCTTATGCTTAGCAAGTAGTAGTTGCTACTTTAATAATAACTGATACAAGGTAATATGATTTTGAAACAGATCTTAGCATATTTCAATTCCTTATATGTTTTGTTAACCATGCAATGGTTAATAAAAATGTTACAAACTAACCTCTACTTGACGTTGTAGGGATTGTACATGATTAATAATCTCATCGAGCACCATTGCTGTACCTGAAATCTGCCAGAAAATAATAAACCGTTATCCCTAAAAGCAAATAAAGATTATGACAGAATATAGGAGATACTTTGTGGATGTGATTTGGTTGTTTAAAGTTGTGATAATTAGATTCCTGGTTGCTTGAAAGTTTGGTAGATTTGTTTATTCTAAAAATAATACATGAAACGATAAAGAAAAGAATATTCTTGTGAAAAAAAAGGAGGCACCTCTTGTAAGATGGTGAGTAAAAGAATCTCAAATTATTAGAACATGAACAAATAGGCAGTTTTATATCTTGTTATAATAAAAAGTTCTGTTTTTTTTTTGCATGATGGTAAACTCATAGAGTTCGTCATTACTGTACTAACAAGATCAGGTAAATCATAGTTTGCGCTGAACAAATGATGTTCAAAAAGTAGTGGGGGAGGTTATGCCAATACCTTCAACATAAGACTGCCTCACACCTTCAACAACTAGTATGAAACTGATTATTTATTATAAAAAATAATAAAAAATCATAAACACTGTTTATTCATCTAAACATTTAAAATAATTATTATGACTAGAGATAATCGGTTCCAAAATGCAAGTCCAAGTCCAAACGCTCCCTTTATAAATTTTTGACCTATAAAAGCTTTTGAAGATCATGACTTTTCATGAGATGTCAAAATAATATGTTCTTGATTAACAAGAAGAGAAACCAAGTCAGTAAAAATTACACATACACCCCTGTCCTACTATGCTAGAAAAAGAAAAACTCAGGGTACTTTCGGTATATCCAACGCTAATCAGATTAGTAACAACACAAGATGGAAATCATGAAACAAGCAATGTAATATGCAACACACATTGTACAGTACAAGTAACCAATGAAGACAAATACCTAATTAGAAAATAGCTAACCTTGCTACAACCAGGGACCAGCTCTTGAAGAAGCTTCATTCTAGCATTAATCTTCTCTCTTCTTGCCTGACAAATTGGATTCAACAAGCAATGATAGATTAATAATTATAATTAGTGATTACAATAAGCTTAATGTTGATTAATCTTGATTAATTGCAGTAATTATGAGATGTTTACTCGTTCTGCTAAACTATGGCTATCTGTTGCTTGACCCCTGCGAGCACGAACGTGAACGTACGGAAGCTCATCACCATCGTTATCATTTGCAACGTTTTTGCTCTTCTTCGCCGATGATTTCCCCTGCATTTATGAAATTAGAACTCAATTAGTTGAAATTGAAGCAACAGTTAGGTTAAAAAGGTGAATGATGTCACAAATTGATACGAACATTCTTCTCACGCTCCTTCCGCTTCGTTGATTTCGATATTATCGGATCTGACGGATTCGGTGATGAATTATGCAGCGAATCGGAATCAATCGGTTCTTCTTTCACCGAATTGAAGTTATTAGGGCTCAAATTCGGGAGAATTGAGCTCGTCGTCTCCAACGAATTGTCGGTTGCAACGATCGGTGTGTTTTCATCAGGAGAGTGTAGAAGCTTCACCGCCTGATTCGGCGGGAGTTCTAGAAGCGCCGTGAACGAACTACCGGCCTCCGGCGGTGGTACGACGGAGATCAGGCTCTGAATTTCCTCACCGAACTGAAACGTTTCCATACCTAACTCCTCACGCTTCTCCATTGAAGAACAAACAGCTCACACAAGCACAATTCCACAATACGAACCGAATTTTCGATGAAAAGGATCGTAGCAAGCGAATTTCAAAGGCAAATTCAAAATCGAAGCATTAAACACACTGCCAAATAGTACTCTTTAACTTTCCACAGCAGAAAAAAGTCGTTCGTTCACTCACCTTTCGCTTTCTTCAATCAGAATACAGATCTCGTACCAGTTGATGTGTGTTCTTCAATGGCGGATTGTGCATATCGATGTCGATCAAAATTTCTCGAGATTTAGGGCATGAAATAGCGATTGGAGTGCATTGAAAGCAACGTATATCGCAATCGGACCACAGCGTCCAATTGAATTGTGCTACTGTTAGGAATTACGATTACGAATACGATTACGATTACGACTACGTGTGTAGATAAGATGCTCCTTCTGGTGGTTTTGTAGAGAGAGATGATGATAATGATGATGATGATAATGATGATGATGATGATGATGAAGATGATGATGATGATGATGATAGGGCGGGGACCGGAGAAGGTGAAGGGGACCAAATCCGACACTGGTGTCTTAACTATGAAGGATGATGCGTCGTTGTCTTACATAAATCTTATTAGCACGAATTCGCGTACCCGGTGTTTAATTTAGCTTTTCTAACTATAGAGTGACGGGATTGTTTCATGTTTATACGATCTCATATACGCGGTCTTGTCCTATAATTTATGTGAAAAGTGGTTTTTTACTTAAAGTATGTCTTACGACAAAAGATGTATAAATTATAAAAAGTATCATTGATAAAATTTATGAGTTTAAGTAAGTTTATATAGATTATTATTAGGAAGGTGCGAGATTAAAAAGGTTTTATATTATGTTATTGTGAAAAGATAAGTAACAGAGTTTAAAATGTAATGTTTTTAAAAGATATTATTATCATACATTATTTCTTTGTGGACATTTTAACCTAAGCATTACCATATCATGACATGACAATTAGTTTTATGTTTTAGTTGTTATCGTATGTGATTTTATTATAGATATTTTTACATGATCGTTATGGTGGCGCTTAAATATTTTCGCAGGGGGCGGGGATGAAATTAATATATTTTAACAAATTTGATATTTATATAAAAAATTATTTTGTCGGGTCAAAAATTTATACTATCAGATTAAAATTTACCACTACCCATGAAAAAAGAGGAGGGATGACGCCCCACCCCCCTCCCCGGTCTCCACTATACTTCGCCCCTGATCGTATGATAGTCCTTATTGATCGATTTACGGTAATTGTCATATGTAATTATGAGAACCATATATATAAAAATTTTAATATTAAAGAGCCACGCTTGAGGTGTGACATTACCACAGGACCATCTCTGTAACTTACTCTTAAAATTATTTAAAAGCCATCTCTCGCTTTGTAATACGTATACATTGTGTATATTACATCATGATGATGACGTGCATAATTATATTAATAGAGATATTACTCCTCTATATTGTTTTAAAGACATTTAAGTATTTATCAATACATGTAACTTGTTTTTGTAAAGTATTAATAATTTAAAATATAAAACATATACAAGCTTACATTAATTTGCTAGTTCATTAACTTACATTTATCGTTAATCGAAAATACAAGTATGGCATTGTAAGTATTCATCCTGAAAAAAAATGTTCTTGCTCATCAAAAATCCTAACATACTCATACTTAAAATGTTGATATCATTATTTTAAGAGTACTTGATCTAAGTTCATCTAGAAATACATATATTGTTTTAAAGGAAAGATAAGTCATAAGTGCAATATAAAGATTGTTGTGTAGACTAGCCCCTTGGTTGGTCCAATATTCTGATGGGAGTGGTTTGCAAATTCGTCACTTACAACGGAAATGTGTTGGGATATTTCTAGCCAAAAAAAACTTTATATCGTATGCAACATTGAACATCACTCGTACCTCGGTGCTATCAATGGCTATGAGATGACTAACCGTACATATGTCCTCATAACAGGTCTTGTTACAGTATAACGACATTATCACATGAGTACCCGTTGAAACAATGTTACAAACAACTTAAATCTTTCAAAGTGATGGCAACTTAACAATTACCGAATTTCCTTGATCAAAGTCGACAATCAACCTTGGTTTGTTGTGGTCCACCTTTTTTTTCATTTGATCATCTTTTTTATTTATATATTTTATTTTCAAATTGTTTACATCAGTTATGTAAATCAAATTGTTTATGATCTCTAACAAGTTTTGTTGATTGAAGTACATGCATTCCTCTTACGAGGATGTAGTTGTAAAAACTTTAGTCGAATAAGTGACAACAATACATTAGTGATTGATAGTTAAATTTTAATTACAATATGACGTAATATACAACACTAGTTATAGTAAACTCGTGTGTTACACGAGTTGAATAAATAAAAAATTAATATAATAAAACTTATTAAGTATAAAATAATATTTTAAAATATGATATGATTAAAATTATGTATAAAAAATGATTATAAGTAATAAAATAATGATATCAACTTTTAAAAAAGATTAATTTTTTTTCCAAAAAGAAATAAACGTTTTGTTCTAGGACAAATTGTATAAAAAGGTCATTTTAAAAAATTTCCTTATTATAACTCCTAAATTTAATTATTTTTGGTTTTAAAAAATTGACTTTTTAAAAATACCAATTTTAAAATATTTCATATTTTTAAAAAAGTTTTACGCTTTAAAATAATTTTATTATTTTATAAAAATATTACTTATTTATAAATGACATTAATAAATAGATCTCTTTCTTAATTTATTATCTAAAAAAATGTTAAATGATATTATTAGTAATTAAGGTAATTATTTAATAAGAAAATATGCGAGAAATTTTGTTGAGGATGATTGTGGTGTTGACATGTATCACTTCAAAATACCTTTTTATTAGAGTAGAAAATTTAAAATTTATAAATTTTGGATACTTTTCAAAAATAAATCAACAAGAACAATGAATTATACATAGTCTACTCATGATTAATTATGACGGCCTGGTAAAAAACTATATCAATTATATGATTAAGCTAATTTAATACAATCATATATTAGACAGGTTGAATAGAAAAATATTAAAAAGAATGAAAAAGGTTTCTTAAAACAAACATTTAAAAAAATTACTTTAGAAAAAATAATTATAACTTATAAAAGTTTTACTTTTTAAAAATCTTAACATTAAAATATTTTGTATTTTTAAAAAGGCTTGATTGATGTACAAAATTTTCTTATTTTATAAAAAGTATTTATTAAAAAATAACATTAATAATTTTTTTTTAATTTATTAAAAAATTATGAGTTTATCACATGTACTTTTTAGTTACTTTTATATTATAGTAGGAAGATTTCTTTTATTTAAATTTTGATATATAATTACAGAAACTCAAACTAATATTCACTACGTGTAGCTTAAGCCAGTTATTGTAATAAAAACCATTTCTTTTTAACTTGAGATAAATTATATAAGTTATAGCAATCGTGACAAATTAAACAGTTAGTAATAAAAATTTAAAAATTTTAAAAATGATATTATAAGTCTTAAGTAAGTTATTAAACAATAATGTTGAAAAAAATAAGTGGGGAAAAATCTTGAAAGCTAAAATAGTGACATGGCAAAATGAAAATAAACAAAACAAGTTAATCTTTGGAGCTAAATTGTGACACGTGTTAGACATGCTTATTTATTTGAGATAAATATAGTTACTTGGAGTATGCGTATTTTGATTAGTGACAAATTTTAGCTTATGATTTAATTATCAAAGAGTTAAAATCATCTTGATTAAACCAATCACAAATAATTAAAACCATAGTCGAATCAGAGAAAACAAATTAATAACACCAACAATTGTAATAAGCTACCGTCAAACAAGAAACTTTTCGTTCATCATGAGACAATTGATCATTAGACCAACCGTAAAGCATTCACAACATGTTTTTTATATTTATGTGAATGTATTTTTTATATTTTAGTGAACTATTATAAATGTTTGTGAGTTAAAAAAATAAAAATGTTACTATTCAATTTGTATATTTTAAAAAATTACTATTCAATCCTGATAATTATTTTAATATTTTAAAAATGATTATGAGTTAAATAGAGAGAAAATATAATAATAAAAGTATAAAAAAATCATTATTTGATTGAAAAAAAAAGAAATCGGTGTTTTTAATATGATTATAAATTCATAAGAAGAGAAAGTAGTACTTTTTAATGTAACTATAAGTATAAAAATAAAAAAAATCTTATGCGAATGTTCTTAGTGATATTATATATTGTTAAGTTGTTTTTTCTTTTTAATATTCAAAATGTGTAAGAATCGGGCAACAAATAGCATTTGGTAATAAAGTGGAGGGGTAAACTGAAAAAAGTTAATAAAAAGGGTAATGATTATGTACAGAAGAATCGTTGTACAGTGGATGATAAAAGGACCACAATTGTAATGCTTTCGTACCTCGACAATGTTAGATATTATTTTCATTTATACAAATTAGAAGAAAAGAAAACATAAATAATACGAGAAATAATCTAAATTTTTTATATATTATTAAAAAATAGAGCTATAATTCTATAAGATCAAAACATTTATGTAATTACATTTGCAAGTTTTTTCTGCACTAATTTACCATCTAATATACCTAAATTTACCATCTAATATACGTAAAGTACAACTTCATATGTTTTCATGTCACATTATAATCGAGGTTTGCTTCTCACGTCATTCGTCACCCTACTTCTTCGATCAACCATTTCATCACCACCCCACCCACGCCTTATTTACCACCTTCGTCTCGATTTCAACCCATTACACCTCTTAACGCTTGTTGTCATCACCCCCCGCCCCCTTCATACGTCTCTGAAACCACCATCGCCTCTGGAGTAAAGGTCATGGACCTTAAACCACCTGTTTGCTTATTCTCTAGTCTTCACGGCTCTTCTTCATCTTCCTTCTCTTTTGGAGCCTCAATCTTTTGGATGATTATGGCTACGATGACCTACACCAGCTACCTACGTTTGTTCATGTGACGGCTTCACAAACTAACCTTCTAAAAATGGAGACGTTGCGAAATTCTATAAAAGACCGTCCCCGAAGAGTTTTTGAGCGTTGTAGTGGATAAGTTGTAGGTGAGCATTTTTTCATGTTAAACGAAAGTTTTAGTTGAACACTTAGGCATAAATTTTTGCTTTCTAATTCTGATTTTTTTGGCTTTCTCTCCTGTTAAATAATTACATTGACTATTAATGATATTATTTATTTCTTTTTAATATTAAAATTGTTTTTTAATAAAATATTTGTATAGAATAAATTCCAAAGAAAAAGACTTCCATAAAATAAGAAATTTTTCTATAACATCAAACTTTTTAATAATGCAAAATATTATAATAAATCCTAAATAAATCTATTTCTATAATTTATAATCTATAAAACTATAAATACTAATAAAAGAAAGTTTTTTTACCACTTGTCATCTTTTTAAATCATCTTTTTGACACTTGTCACTCTTCTAAACATCTCCATTTTATTTTCCCTCCCAAATGATATTAAAATAATTTAAACATTTAAACAAGTTCACTCTATTCATAAAAATTAATTTTATTAATTGATACATTTTTCTTACTCATCAGTATTTTTTTAAAATCAAACTATGTTTTTAAAAATAAATTTTATTAAGAAAATTAAAATTCATATCTTTTCTAAAACATTGAACCTTTTGAAACAAAATATTTCAAATCAATCTTTTTTAAAAATAATATAAAAATATGGAATTTTCTAAAAACACTTTTATTAAAACAACCAAAATAATTAGAAACTTGAGTTTTTAATAAACAAGTTTTGTATAAACAATAAATTTTTATAAGAAAATCTTAAAACAGATATTTAAAAATTAAACTATTTAGATAAGAGAGTTAAAAATAGTATTATTGTTTTATCTTTTGAAGCAAGTACGCATATATAATTTTATACATATCTTATATTAAAATATCGTACTGTAACTTTTCGTGTTTATTACTAACTATAATCCATTTAATAAATGAGTTTCTAGACAACCTATTATCTTTATATCTATCTATCTATAACCTATCTATTGTGTATTTACTTGAAATAGTTATTCATATGCATTATAATCATATTTTATCTCCAAACATGGTTTTATAATTCATAAATTTTATTACTAATTATTTATAATTTTATTTATTCAACTCGTGTAATACACAGGATACTAACCTAGTATAGAAATAAATAAATGTTTGTATTGGTTCTCACATATATATACATACATCTTATCTTATCTTATCTTTACTACTTTAATAAAAAAATAAATGAAGGTGTCACATGTCAGCAACACATTCGTTCTAATCAAATGTTTTATGTTTCTCTCTCCTATTAAATAACTAAATTAATCACTAATATTATTATTGTGTTTTTTACATTATAATTAGTTTTTAAATAAATTAAGAAATACATCTTTTTATTAATTTTATTTTTATCGTAATAGTTTTTATAAAAATTTTTTTTTCTAAAATATCAAACTATTTTTACGTAATATTTTAAAATTGGTTTTCTAAAGCAATTTTTTTATAAAACAAAAACAATTAAAATAGGGAGTTATAGTAAGGACATAATAATGGAACTTTTATTAAACGTTATTTTGAAAAAAAAATTTTAATTCATCTTTGAAAAAACAAAAAAAAACTTAAAAAGTATATTGTTTTATTAATTACAGTTATTACTAATACGTAACTCCAATGATACCATTTCTTATTATATTGTTTTATAAATAATGATTTTTATTTTATTTAATATTTTATTTGTTCAAACCGTGTAATACATGAGTTTATTAAAATAGTATAAATATATAATTTAAAAAAAGGACCACATAATTTGTGTTATTAAGTTTATTCATCCACTAGTATCGGGCCTACACCGCGTGCTATGCACGTGACAACGGGTCCATGGATGCATCCCCTTTGCTTGCAATTTTTTTTTATCTCGAGAAACTCATTCCCCAACCACAAAACCAAAATTAAATTTATACTTCATGCCTACCAATACATCCACGATATTATAATTACTAATTATTGTGAAGTCTAAATGTTATAAAACAAATACCAAGTAAAAAATCGGCGTTTTTCTAAATATCTTTGTTTATTACTTAAGTTATTTCGACTTAACTTGGTTTGACCTGTTTTTTCTGTTTGGTTTGATGAGAACCGTGAACTTTTAATTAAATTGTCAACAGGATATGAGATTATTATTTATAAGGATTGTATAGAGGCTGAAATAGTGTTAATAAAAAGGAAACACGTGAAATACCAGCAAGGGTGATTGAGGCTAGAGAAAACGATAAATGAAACGAAAGTACGCGAAAACGAATAAAGCGGGCAAGTTTTGAACCTGAAACATCATGTATAGGAGAAGTGTTTTCACCAACTACGCTAACAATGGTTTGGTGTTGAAAAGTAGATACAAGCATTAAGTTTTTGTTTAACAACAATTTAGAGCATACTTATTTTCTAACTACTTAAAATTCTACACTATAATAATTATATAAGTCTATTATAAACATTGCCAAAAGCTTATTCTGAATGAAAGTTTTACCACTTTAACTTTGAAGTTGATAAATAAGCTTAAAATCTAATAATTTGAGGGCTCTAACTCAAGCTAAAAATTAACTACTACCATCTTTTAATTATTTTTGTCTCCCTTTCTCTTTCAACCCCTTTCAATTTTAACACAAACAACATGAAATTTTCATTTCATCACAAACACGTCTTTTTTATTTTAATACTTTTTAAATTTTGTCAATGCCATCATGAAACCCCTTTCACACTGCATAATTAATTTTGTTATAAAAAAATACGATAAAAGAAAAAAAACGATTCATTCATCTTTATCAGAAAACACCTCTCACGCTATTAAACCAATTTCCTTAAAAAATACACTTGCTAAAGAATTAGAAATTACTAATGACTTTTGTTATTCGGATACCAATTATGCAGAAACATGAAATCAATAATAATATCACAAAACCATTTGTAGTTTATTGTTGTTTTTTATTTAAATACATGTATATTCTTAGTCGGTGAATTTTCGTTGACTGACTTTTGAACATGGACTATGGAGGTGGTAATAATAATATATTTTAAAATCTAAAAACAAATGGTACAAGATAATTATTAAGAAAACATGCACAAGAAGTTTAGTTGTCATGGTTATAAAATTATAGGAAAAAATATGGTATATTCTTAAATGAATCTATCTACATTAATATAAGATTTTTGTAAGCCACTTGTTACAATTCTAGAACATCTAAATTTTATTTTCTCGTTTCTTTTTTAATAAATATAATATTAACTACAAATAATATTATTTAATTTTTTTATATTAAATATTTTTCTATTAAATAAAAAAATATCTTTCTACAAATACAATTTGTAAGGAAATAATTTTTCTATAAAATATGAATTTTTTCAAAAAAATCAAACTTTTAAAAACACAATATATATTAAAACTTATGGCTTTTAAAAAACAAAATTCTTATGGAACAAAATTAAATACAATTCAAAGTTATAATAAAGAAATTATAAAAAATACACTTTTTTAAACGGTTTGTTTTGAAACAGTTTGTTTAAAAACCAACTTTTTCTGAGAAAAAACAAAAAATTACAAAAGTTTAAAAAATATATTATCATTTAATCACTCGTATGTAATATCAATCATATGTTATATAAAAAGATCGTTTGTAATTCATTAGTTTTATTAATAAATATTTAATTTTTTATTTATTAAACACGTATAATACAAGGCGTACTAACTTAGTTTAGAAGAAATATTAAAGATCGTAAACTTTCACATGTGGAGCCCTTTCTTAAAATAAGCGAATTTATATTTGTGTAGAAAGTGACTATTCTTATAAAATAAAGCCTCAATGAGAAATATGAAATGAAATATAAGATCATAAGAAACAAAAAAAACTAAGAAAGGCCCATTGAGATGAAAGTGGGCCAGTGGTTGTATTTGGCCCATTTCTGATCGTTATCATTGAGTGACGGGCTGTCTGCATCAACGAGCTGTCTAATACAAGTGGGCCCAATAATTGCTATTTCACTTTCGATAGATGTAAGATATTAAGGTATGCATCTCTCGTGGGCCATTTGCAATAAATCATAGAGCCATCTTTATTCATTTATGAAATAATTTTTTTAACGAGATGAGCTCGGGCCGAGCAAGACTTATTTAATCGAAAAATGAAAAGTTTGCTTTGCTTGTTTCGAGTTTTATGTCTAAAACTTAAGATCGGTTTGTTGATTATTATTAAAATATTGAATGTTTTAGGTGTAATAACTTATATTGTGATATACATGATTTAGCTATTTGTGTCATAATATGATGTCTAGAATATTTTATTATAACAATGGTTATTAGCCCAAGTAATTAAGCTGAGGTATCCCGTATCAATGACAAATAAAACGTAGAGGTATTCGAGTCTCACTCGAAACAAAAAATTTATGGGTTGAGCCAATGATTTTCGAGTTGTGAGTTTCCTCTTAAGTGAATTTTAATTCAAAATAATGTCGTACATTTACTACTAATATATATAATATATATATATATATATGTAATTATGTGATAGTATTTATAATAAATTTTTATTATATTTCTAGCAGCTAGGTCAAGGTCCGTATGTGAATATTGGTTCTAACTCGTTTATTAAACGAGCTTCAATTTAAATCAATTATGTACAAACTTGTTTGATTTGATCTTTTAATGATCTAACACTTAACAACTCATGACCAACTTGATATATCATACATTTACACCTAGAGTTGTTCACGTACAAAGCGATCTAAGACTCAGTCATCTCATGTTTAGATTTATTTATAAACAACCTATTCGAGCTAGCTTGGTTTGTAAACAATAAAAATAAAAATGGTTTAAACTTTTTAATATTGTCTTTGTTTTACAATTGAAAATGAGGGTTTGTAATATCCATCGAAGAAGCAAGAGGAAAGTTCTGGATGAGATGTAATCAGGTAATGATTCCATTCCTTTCTTCAATTCCATTTTATCTCATTCTTCGATTCCATTTCTCACATTTCAATTCTATTCTTTATTAGGGTTTCCAAATTTTTAATTCACTTTTGATTCTTCAACAGGTATGTTCCTTTTCAACTTTCATTGATTTGTATGCATTTACATTCGTTTTTAGCTCTGGATCTTTCTAATGAAAGTATGTTGCAGTTGACCGATTATGCTATCATAAATTCAATTGTTGCTAAACTTCGAATCACCTGTTACTAATTTCTATGAGTTATGAGATTAAACAGATTGAATTTGTGATTGTTTGTTGAATTTACACCACTGATTGGTGTTATTGTTTCATGTATGCGATGAATTAGGATGAACACATCAATGGCGACCAAAGTTGCTTGTTCCTTGTGCTGTTTATAGCTGAATGATAAACATTGGAAATTATGCATTTGGATGTGTTTTTATCAATTTACTATCTGAAAGGCTGAAGCAAAAACTAGGAAAATTGAGTCTTTACAAAGAGCAATACATATGTATCTACAAATCATGATTAGATATTTATGCTTGCCTTTTTAATTTGTTTTGCGGAAAAGAGAAGAAAATATTGTAAATTAGGCAGGACAAAGCTTTGATGTATAGTTTGGAATACAATATAGGGCAAGTTTCACAGCTTAAGTTTGTTGTATATTATATATTTTTGGTAAAGTTATTACCCTGCATTTTACCCTGCATTTAGCAGTGGACCCAAGATTTTTATTATTACAGGTTTCACTATTCAAAAATGTTTGTGATTTTGTGTTCACTCGAGTGTCGGATACGTATGTAATACATTAAAAATGAGTTTCAGATTTAACACATTACAATTTTTACCGGATTTACGTGGCAATGGTGATGCCTAAATGGATTGGCAGTTACATACAATAGATGGCATGTCAATTATGTAAAACAGCTTACGTGGTGTGTTGATATTCATTGACATGCATTTCAACAAGTATAGAGGCACGCCTAGTGAGTTATTTTACATAAATGACACGGCACACCAGCAGTGCATGTTTATAAGCAGTGCTTTGGTGTTATTTTTAGAACATGAAGATCATTGAGTATTATTATTCAATTGTTCAATTACACACTAAATCACTGATTTATAGTAGTTAGAAGTACTAACTAACTATTTACACAAATGACCCCTATACTATGCTACTTCTACAACTCAAGAACAAAACATTGAAACTATACAATACAAAGAATCAAACTAACATTTGGTGCCACGGAAGACCAGTGGAATGAATTGAATATATATGTGGATTAATTTACTGTTATGTGAATAAATGGCATATCTTTAGTCTGTTTTTTTTCTTCAATCTCCCACTGATCTAAATCATATATTGTTATTGTGCACAGTGATCAAACGACATCAGCTTCAACTAAACCACGAGTCATGACAGCATGATTGCTTGTTCTCCAATTAAAACCTGTGCAAAACACATCCTATGTCCAAGTGGGACCCACCAAAATCTGATGCCTCAATCTGCATCAAGTGCATGTTGTTTTCATATCCCTATTGGTTTTTCCAAGCCAAATTATGTTGCAAAAACAAACATCACAAACCAAAGGAGCAATTGGCGGTTACTGACTGCTAAAAGTGCTATACGGTTACAAAAAACACCCAGTAGCGATCTTTCGGTTGGGTCCCGCAATATGAATTTAAGGTTTTTGTTCCCAAAACAAGGATTATATCAAGAATGAAATGGAGTTTGGTTCCTGGGTCTTGGATGCAAGGATGTGCTTCAGCTGGACCTGTTATTGGATTATCAGTTTGCAATTCAAGTTCTGAACCCATACGTGCTGAAGTTAAAGAGAATAAACAAGACGATTGTGGTTCCTCTACTACCAAACTTTCACATGGAAAGCAAGTTTACACCGACTATTCAGTCATAGGTGAGATGACTAACGGGATAAACACTGTCAGTTTGGTTTGGTTCGGGTCAAATTTGGTGTAATATTCATTCTTTCTTGTACAGGAATACCTGGGGATGGGAGATGTTTGTTTCGGGCTGTTGCTCATGGAGCTTGTATAAGATCAGGGAAGCCTGCTCCTAATGAGAGCCTACAAAGAGAGTTAGCTGATGACTTACGTGCCAGAGTATGCTTTCATGAAACTAAACTTTATATTCTTTTTTGAAACAATGTATATGGAGGCCACCCAGATATTGTAAACTATTCTATAAACCACCCAAGACCAAGTATGTATTTGGCTTCATTTATACTAGTTCTGAGCAATGAAAAAGTCAGATTACGGAAATGCCTCTCGAAAAGGAAAACTTACTTTGATAGGTGGCAACTTGTTATGGGTTAAAGTGCTATATTTTTTAAAAAATTTGGGCACTTTTGTGACTTGGCATGTTTTTAAAACAGAATTGGTAATGAATCATATACAGTTTTGTGTGGTGATAAGGAAAGAAGTTGATCATTTTAGTGGCATCCACATAAATTATACCCCTTTTCTACTCTTCACAACTTGCCTAGATGCAAAGATCACTCTTGGTTTACAAGGTTCTCACTCTTATTTTATCATGACTTGCCTAGATATAATATTAACTAGTTTCTTACAGTGTTTTTATTATTATTATTATATATGTAATAGCTAGTGGCAACAACAGCAATAGGATCATACATCCTGGGCTTAAAATAACACCTTGCTATGCTGTTATTTTCTCTATATTTACTTGCAGACCCTAGAATAATACTGTTAAGATTTACCAGGACCAACAAATACCTTCTTTTTTCAATTTTTGTTATAGCATACATATAGAATGACTTGCTTCATATTAATATGCTTTGAATCTGGTACTTTTACAGGTGGCTGATGAATTCGTAAAAAGAAGGGAAGAGACAGAATGGTGAGCTATGCTGGATTTTTTTCTTGTAAACTTACAACTATCTTGTTCTGCCATTTATTATATTTTTTCCCTTTCCTTTTTACCTGCAAAACATGAACTAATTCTTGTATGTTCAGGTTCTTTTTCTTATATACTCATGTCTTTGCATCGTATAATTTTCAGAAATTAGATGGATTTTTATGAAACTTTTATTAAAGTTAACTTGTCAATTGCATTTACACATAATTCAGGTTCATTGAAGGCGACTTTGATTCATATGTGTCGCACATAAGGAAGACACATGTATGGGGTGGTGAACCTGAATTACTAATGGCTTCCCATGTTCTCAAGTAAGGATCTCTCTCTCTCTCTCTCTCTCACACACACACACACAGACAAACACACTATCTCCATGCTATGGTCATCGCACCATGTGTGTGTTAGGTTAATCTTGATTTAATTTGTTAGTTTATTTTTGGTGAGTTGAAATTTAAGAGTAAGGTAGGTTATTATTTTAGTAGTTTGATTTGATTTGCTTAATTGATTGAATCTGTTTTGGTTTGATAGAGTTTCCTAATAAGTGATTAGGGTTTACTTGTTTTCTTGGTGAAGTTTTTAGTATAAATAGAAGGGTCTTAGGTTCATTGTAAGGTGTGAGTTTTGGTTTAATAATAATACAAGAAAAGAGTTGTGGAGTTCCACAAAGGTCACTGGTGTTTCTGTGTTTTTGTGACTGTTTCTGTGTTTTTGTGGTTGTTTTATTAAGTTTTGGACCAACAATTGGTATCAGATTTTGGTGAAGCTCATACCAAGGATCAAGAATAACAGTAGTAGTAAATCAACACCAAAGAATAACAATAGCAGCAAGTTTGACATCAAAGGAAAGCAGCAGCAGCAAATCTGACATCACCAATACTCACCCAATCGTGGCCTGTGTGGGATGATTGTTAAGAAGGAAGAAGTTTCAACCCTGTGTGGATTGCAAGCAGAGGAGTTAGAGAACACCTGTGTGGTTCAAAGGAAACCTGTGTGGAGCAAGAGAAACCCGTGTGGTGCAGCAAGAGAAAGAAACCTGTGTGGTGCAGCAAGACAACATCCTGTGTGGATCATGACACCTATGTGGTAACAATTAAAGAAGATCAAGACTACCTGTGTGGTATAAGAAAAAAAACAAAGAGCTTGTGTGGTAGAGGCTTAAAGGCAGCGAAGAAATTGATCAGCCCGTGGGACTGATCTGGTTAAAAGAGACGAAAAAAAGAGCAACAACCTGTTTGATCCGCATAGTCAAAGAAGAATGGCCGAAGGAGCAATTACTGTTAGAGAGCAGCAGCAAAACGTGCCACTGTAATGCCCAAAGTTGACAGAAACAAACTATTCGAGTTGATCAGTTATGGTAGAAGCAATTTTGCAAACGTATGGTTTATGGGAAGTTGTTGACCCGGCTATGAAAGGGCCTGTTGAGGCCAAGAAGAATCTGATGGCAAGAGCATTTGTGTTTCAAACCCTCCCTGAGGATGTACTATTACAAGTGGCAAGATATAAGGATGTAAAGGAAGTGTGGAAGGCACTCAATGTCCGATATTTAGAAGCCGAAAGAGTGCAAAAGGCAAGATTACAAACTCTTAGATCCGAGCTTGAGATGTTAAAGATGAAAGAAGGTGAGTCCATTGATGAGTTTTCCGGAAAAATTGGTGTAATTATTACAAAGTTTAAACGTCTTGGGTCAAGTTTAGAAGATGAATTGGTAGTGAGAAAACTCCTAAACTCGGTTCCAAGGAAGTATTTACCAATTGTTGTATCGATAAAGCAATATTCAGATTTAGAAAAAAATGTCACTTGAAGAAGCTATTGGAAGATTAAAGGCTTATGAAGAAAGAATTAAAGATCTTGATAAAAAGAAGGAAGATCAAAGGAAGTTGTTGCTGTCTAGAGGAGAAGAAAAGGAAAGACAAAAGCAAGGTGAGCTCAGTTATGATGGATATGGGCGAGGACGTGGGCTTGGCAATCGTGATCATTGCATGGGTCGTGGAAGAGAGAATGGTAGAGAAGAGAATGGGCACGAAAGAGGTTTTGGGCGTGAGAATTCTAGAGACAAAAGTGAATTGAAATGTTACGAGTGTGGGAAGTATGGACACTTCGCATATGAGTGTTCCGATTAGTATGGAAAAGAGGAGGCCAACTTGGCTCTAGCTCAAGAGGATGATGAACCAACATTGCTTTAAAAAGTTGAGATCCGTATCAAGATTAAGGGGTGAAAATGTTAGGTTAATCTTGATTTAATTTGTTAGTTTATTTTTGGTGAGTTGAAATTTAAGAGTAAGGTAGGTTATTATTTTAGTAGTTTGATTTGATTTGCTTAATTGATTGAATCTGTTTTGGTTTGATAGAGTTTCCTAATAAGTGATTAGGGTTACTTGTTTTCTTGGTGAAGTTTTTAGTATAAATAGAAGGTCTTAGGTTTATTGTAGGTGTGAGTTTTGGTTTAATAATAATACAAGAAAAGAGTTGTGGAGTTCCACAAAGGTCGTTGGTGTTTCTGCGTTTTTGTGATTGTTTTATTAAGTTTTGGACCAACAATGTGTAGGGTTTGGGATTCAGACTTAGACAATTGATTTTAGGTTGTGGGCCTTGTGGCAATGAACATTTGTCCGTGAAGGTCACACCTGACCTTAGCCATATTTCATGTTAAATGATATAATCATGCAAAAACTCTAAAAGCCATAAACACGCAATTACATAATTCTTCACTATATTAACCATGATTGATTTACAAATAATTCTGTGGAATGCCTATAAAGTCAAAGTCATACACTCCAAGTACATTATAGATGGTCACATGTTTTAGGTAGGAAGAAATTGCGCAGAGAATTTTATATTCCCCTTGCCTCATATGTGTCCCTTGTAAAGTGCCTACAGGCAAGCTACGCAAGATATTTAAAGCGACCCTAAACGTGACACAAAATGTAAGTAAAAAATGCTTTGAGAGAAAAATGAAATAATATCAAGGAATTATCCCAAAGTTTAGTTTGAGTAGTAGAGGCCTTAGGTTCGCATCCAGCTTCAACTGGTTTTCAACCTCAACCACCTTAAAGACCACTTACCCAGCACACGTTGCATTTTAAATGATTCCGTTGGTTTGCAGGGTGTTTGGGTCACATGACTTTTTGGTAATGGGTTCTCATGGTTAAATAAAAAGATATCCATAAAGTGTCCCTGGGGTTAGGGGCATGTGTATGGCGTGGAGCGGTACTACTTGTGCATAAAGCATGATATTTAAGTTGATACAACATATACTTGTGCAGGATGCCAATTTCGGTGTACATGAATGATAAAGATTCAGGTGGCCTCATATCTATTGCTGAATACGGTCAAGAATACGGGAAAGAAAATCTTATCGAAGTCTTGTATCACGGGTTTGGTCATTACGATGCTTTACATCTCACTAATAAAAACAACTCTCGATCTAGACTTTAGAAATTTAACTGATAGTTAATTCATTACTAATCTGTTGTACCTTAGATACAGAAAATAATAAGGTTGACCATTAATAACAGACTAAACCATAGGTTCACTGATATTATCTTTTGTCATTATCTCATATCTGCAAAGATGATCACACTCTAGTGTAGAATACTTGAAATCAAACTTGGATAATCTGATTGTCGTGAAAATCACTTTCAAATCGAAATTATTCGGTGGTTCACCCGAATAAATCAATCGGATACAACTCAGACGAGATCAAGAAATCGTATGTTGCGTGTGTGAATTTTCGTGAACCAAAAGAAGAACAAAACGAGAGAAAAGTGACCAATTTTGTCATCCAATTCGATTTTTGGAGGGAAAGAAAACGGGAATAACTGCCATTTGGCGGTTTAAGATTTTTATTTTTTATTTGAAAATAATCATTAAAGTCGAATTTTATATGTGAAATTCTAGAAAATCCATTTTGAATCTATTTTTCAATGAAGTCACTTTTACCAAAACAAAAAATTTCCAAGTCAGAGGCTCTGCCCTTTGAACCCTGCAACCAGGGGCGCTGCCCCCGGATCCTCGCCAAGGGGCGTTGCCCCCTTGGAACTCCCATTGTTTAGGGGCTTCACCCCTAAGAAGGTTTTTTAATATCGAAGATCATAATACACTCAACACAAGTGTGCATTCAACACATCGTAACTTGTTTGATGAATATTATAATTACATTGGTTATTAGTCAATTCAATTATATTAAAATATATATTAAAATATCAAACATCTAGTACATAGAAAATGAAATAAATGAAACTTTTGTCTCCTCTTGTTTGGGGTTGTTCATGTTCAATGAAAATGGCTTAACCGGTTATCGATTTGATTTTGTTCTATGTTTTTTATACTTTGTCCAAACCTTCGGGTTTTCGTTTTCTATTACAGATATGTGGAACCATCAAAACTGTTCATTTTATTCAAGTATTATTCAAAAAACAATAGTATGTTACGGCGTTACAAATCTGTAGAAATTTTCTTGTAAAGTTATTATCATACAAAACCAATTTCATTCATGTATAGATGTAAATTTGCTCTAACATTGTTATAAAGCTATACCATAAAAACAACTGCCTTAATCAAGGTGTGGATTATATGCTTAGTCTTTTTTCGAAGCTTAATGACCAGGATAAGTTCCTATTTTAAGTTTAACTATATCATTGAAGGTAGGTAATGGTGACGAAACTTCATTTTGGTTAGACCGTTGGATAAAGGGTGTTCCTTTCATTCGGAAGTACCCTTTGTTGTTTGCCGTTGAGGTCTCCAAACGGTGTCTTATGAGCCACAGGGTGAGGTGTATTAACTAGTCTTGGCTCGTCTCATTAGATCAGGGGAGGAAGATCCTCAATTTCGTTACTTATTATCTTTGTTGGGTTTGATACGTAAGATCGTTTGATTTGGTCTTTTGATAGCTCGTATGAATTCTCGGTTTAAATATGTTTGTAAGTTCATTGATGAATATCTTCTTCCTAATGAATTGTGGCTAACAAGATGGAATAAGCTCATCCCTTGCAAGATGAATGCTTGTGCTTGGAGGGTTCTTATCAATAGACTCCCACTTAGGTTAAATATTATGTTTTTTCTGTGAAGGTGTTTCTGAGACGGTGGTTTCTTTTTTAGGTCGTTGCGCTAAAGTGTCATTGGTTTGGTTAACGATTTCAATCTGGTTGGACGTTTTGGCCCCGTTGGATAGATCGCCAGTTCCATGTATCGGTTGGATACTTGGATTAATGATTCTCCTTTTCCTAACAAGGTGTTGATTAATGCGGTATTCTTTGTTTACGTGGTGGGTTATTTGAAAGCTGAGGAACAAAATAATATTTGGTAAGGATTCAAGTCGGAAGGTTCCGACTTTTGATGATACCATGCACTTTTCGTTTCTTTGGTTCGTGGAAAGGAACCAAAATTGTATCTTAAAATAGAATGACTGGCTTTTTAACCTGTCGTTATATTTCTAATTTTCTCATACTTTTTTCTAACTAGTCTTTTCTAGTAATACTGCCGCAGTTCTAAAAAAAAGAACCACCTTTTATAATTATGTCTTTGTAAAATGCATGTCTACACATCCTTGCATAAAATCTTGATTAAATTCTTACTTTGTGTTTGTTTCTTTTGAAAAATTTGTTGTTTTGATATTTTCTTTGTGTTTGTGGGGTTTGGGACCTTCAATCTTTAAGCATTATGGACCGCACATACATGATAAAATGGCAGCCTTTGCCCATAACATCAAAAAAGCATTGGGTGATTTTATAATAACTTTATCATTGCTATCTCCACTAAGCCATTGTGGTCACACGCTTGCTGTATATTGTTTTAATTTTTGGAAATCTCTAAGTAGCAAAAACCCAATAGGTATCTTTTTTTGTAACGAAAATAACGAAAATTATACGACACTGTTTCGTAAAATAAATGTTATTTTAATTGGGTCTATTTATTCGTTTCTTAGCCGGGACCGCACTCCCAACCCCTTAACCTTTCATTAAGAAAACCCTTTGGTTCAACTTTGAGTATTTTTCTTAAAATGAGACTTGAACACATGATCTTATCATATTTACATGTTATGAGTACCTTAATTTAATCAGTTAAGTTAAGAATCATTGATACCTAAGAGGTATCTAGCAACAAAATTTTTATATATTGTTGTCCTATAGTGGTGTATACATTCCCTATATGGGTGTATACTTGTACATCATACACCATTATGCCACCTTATAACCAAATCAATACTCAATACAGGTTGATTAGTAAGGTAAATGGTGTGTGTAGAATTTTTCTACAACATTGTGGATCAATCCAAGAAGAATAAAAGTAGTTAATAAGACATCTCCACCTATGTTCATTTTTTGTGAATCTTCAACTGGATTTTTTCCAGGGATGAGAGCTACTTTAGATTGAATCGGTAAAAAACTCAAAAAGCTAAGGCTAAACAAGCCGAGCCTAAATCTAGAGCCTAAAGTATGGCTTATTTAGTTTTCAAGCCCGAGCTTGAGCTTAGCATTAAAGATCTTTTAGACTCACATGTTTTGACTCGTTTAGGGTATCATGTAAACGAGCTCGAGCTAATATTTGGTTCATCAAATCTCGTCCTAAAGTTAGATCAAGCCAAGCTGATTCAATCTCAAGTTTTTTATTTCACTTAGCAAGTCGAGCTCAATTAAAATAAAAAGCTTGAAACGAGCTGATCTCAATCTCAAGCTTCAGAAAATCAAACGATCCAAGCTCGAGTAATGTAAGGCTTGGCTCAAATAAGCTTGTTTACGCTCCAAGTTTCCCCAAAACTCTGAACTTCACTCGAATACTTAGTTTGTACCTTTTTCTTATTGTAATATTTGTCTTTTGTTAGCTAGACCATATGTAACGGTCAATGCTTTTTAAGATGTATTTTCTACCATATAATCATCACTCTTCATCACTCCTCTAGGCAAAATGACGAGTGTTGGTTAACGCCTCTTAACGCTCGTTAATCATTAACGATATTTATGAAAAATTGTAGGGTTGTGGTGGAAACGTCCTCCTCCTATAGCGCCCCTATAACGCTCATGAGATGGTGTAAGGACGTTTTAATATGCTACAATGCACTTTAATATCCTTTAACTAGCTTTAGTAAACCCATGTAATACACGAGTTGTATAAAAATGATTAAATATAATAAAATCTTATTATTTATAAAATGATAATTCTAAATAATATCTTATTGAACACTCTTCATTATAAACAGGATGACAATTATATCTCAAACAAACGTTTTTAAAAAAAATATTTTTAAATTTTTCTAACTATAATTTCTAATTATAAATATTTTTTTATAAAATTTTTATCAATATAAACACCCATTTTAAATTATTTTATATTTTTAATAAAGTTTGATGTTTTATAACAATCTTATTTTATAAAAATTTGCATATTTAGAAATACCATTAATAATATTATTTCTTTCGTAGTTTATTAAAAAATATATTTATTTAAAATAATTTAAATAATATTATTAGTAATTAGTATGAGTATTAATTTTAATTATCTTTTATTAAAATAATAAGATAAAATGTTTCATTAAGTTTTTTTATATAGATGGATTCAGGTGAACATACTCTTTTTCGGCCCAAGCCCAAAGTAGTACTTGAGCGGTGAGCCCTTCTGGTTTATTTTAAAATGTTAACAGTTCTTTGTGATTTCATATGTTTACAGTTTACATACTCAAAGTCAATGGGTCAATGTTAAAATTAGTAGACCATTATCTTTTTTTTTTTTCTTCTAAGTTTCTCTTTTGTCTTTGCATTTCGTATATGATTCTAATTTTCTTTATTACCTTTAATATTCAATGTGATATAAATTCGAATACTTACGATAAGTGTAATGTTTAATGTGCCTCTAACATACAATTCTGTTCTGGTTTTTTCCTTCTAATACTTTAATATAAACTTAATTAAAATAAATGATGTTTTTCCTCATAATATCAAGAAATTAATCGATGTTAGATTTAGTTGTGTTTCAATAGAATTGTATCAATGTGTGAAGAAGACAATAAACATTAAACATAATTATATAGTCCAGTTTATATTAAATATTACAGAATTTTTTAAAACTTAAACTATATTTATAAGAATAATAATAATAATAAATAAAAACTACCATACTTTAGGAAAGAAAATCCAAAAATGTGATGTATGAACAAATGCAAAAGTAGTCGATAATGATGGTAGTTTTTGTGTGTATGTGAATCAAACGAATCTTACTTTATTTCGAATCCAATGGTAAAATCTTATAGATAATGACAATTTTATCCTTCCATACTTCATTGTGATCTATGGCCACATAATTATAAAAGCTACCAAATTTATATGGATGTTTTGTTATTCTATTATATGAATTATTAAAAAAATCCTCATTATAGACAAATATTTTGAGATTTATTCAACATGTTTTGTTGCATTTGTTCGTTCGAACGTGTGTGAGCCCAAGTATATGTCCAACACTTGATAATATATACAAGTTTTTATGCGGGTTGAGGTTTTCACATAAGTTTTTATGTGGTTTTCATTTTTCTCTATCTTAGAAAGTGATTTTGTATATAATGTATTTTTATATGTATAGGTACGTATATGTGTGTAAAGTTAAGGTATGATGAAAAGCTCAAAATATTTGAAAGGTGTAAGAAGAATTATACACTATCTATCAAATGATGATTAGTGGCTATGATGAGAGGGATGGTCACTTTGAACTTCATTAGTTATGGTAACGAAGGCTAAATAGGTAATAATATCCATATTGACTTTTTTAATTTACGTTGCTTTTTTGTGTCACTATTTTCTTCTAAGAAAAATATATATTTTTAAAGAGTAAATTTCGTTTTGTGTACCTGGATTTGATCACTTTAACATATTTAATACAAAAAAAAGTCTTTTGTCATATCATGCCCTCGGTGGTTTAATTATTATAACATTATTGATCCTTGACACTAATTCTGTTAGTTTTTGCTGTTAACTTCAAAGGTATTTTGATCAATCTACATACAAAGACTTTTCTTGTAAATTATTAAAATAACTTTAGGGATTGTTTATGCAATATTCAATATATGATTAAAATAATAGTGATATACATTATAAGAACAAAACATAGAATCAAGAAACCCAAAATTCCCACCACACAGCCACTCAACCACCATCGTCTGATAACCACCCTCTCGACCGTCTTCTTCCTTTTCGATTTTCCCCCTCGATTTCACAGCCTTCATCTCATATGTTCCTTTCCCTCTCGTTTCCAACAACCACCATTGCCATCGCCATCGTCTTCTTCTCGTTTGTCTTCTTTCTAACGCTATGGTGGCAGGTGGTGCAGGTGCAGGTGGTGGTGAAGCTATAGGCAGTATCTGAACAGATGTATAAAATATCCATATGAATAGATCTATACATACACACATATATATAGAGAGAGGGGTGGTGGGTGGGGTGGTCTGAGGGTGGAGGATTACGGTGGTCGACGGTATCCATTTTGAGTCTGATTCAAATAGGTTAAAGTGACCAAACCACAGGGACCAAAAATGAAATTTACTTTAATCTAATATGGTTTACATAACGGTCCTCCAAATGTAAAATGACCAAAGTATCCTCACATTTGACCGTAAAAACTAACAGAGTTAGTTTCAAGAACCAAAATCGTTACAAAAGTAAAGCCACAGTATATGATATGATCAAAGTTTTTTTTGGTCGGAAATTATTAAAACGATTAAAACACATGAACAAAAACCAAAATTTACTCTATTTTAAAATTATGCAATTTTTATATGTAATTTAAATATAGTACTATTATATTTTGTTCAAAAAACACATTAGAATTTAGAGAATGCTAAGAGATTGTTTTTTTATACTTTTGTTGGTAAAGTCAAAAGGATTTTTAAAATTGATTTTTTATATAAAAATGAGGTTTTGAAAAGTAATGGAGGGTTACTTATTGACTTTTAAGATTATTTTTTGTTTAATTTTCTATCATAACCTTTTACTACCTCTTATTCACTTTTATTACTTTTAAAGTATGTCTTCTTTTAATCATTTTACAACTTTTAGTTTATAAGAAAATCTAAATATTTTTTTAAAAACTTCTTTTGAAAAATCATATGTTAATAAGTCCCTTTTACCAAAAGTCAATTTCAATCAAAATAAACAATCCTAAACATGCCCTAAAGTGGGTGCATATAGCAAAATTCGTGATTTAATCCATTTAACGTTACACCACTCCCAGCTTTGAGTGTTATCGTTGTTTAAAATTTTAGCTTTTGTTAGAGCACTTATAATCCATCATCCATCTTCATATTTAAAATTACACTAAAAATATTAACTTTTTACTCTATCTTTCAATTAAATAAATTTTTTATATATTTATTATTACATTTATAATCCATCATCCATATATAAAAGTACTAACATATTTATAGGGGTTTAACTCACAGCTAAAATAAGAAACATAATGCGAATGCTCTTAGATACGCTTACTTCTTCCACTTGTAACATGTGACACGTTTTAATCGCTTTTCATGCTTACAAGACTTTGACGCGTTTCATCGTATCTCTTCTTTACGTATCTATATACATATGCATAAACATATATGTGTCGGTATTTATGTATGTACGCTAATCAAGCAAAAATTCAAATTCCACTTTATTATTATTGTGCATAAAGGTTGAAGAACAGCAGAATTGCATGCTTTTGGGTGGATAGTACCTTCAAACTGAAAAGCAAACTTTGTGTCATTTTCTATTGCTTGTTTTCAAGTTCCAATAATATTAAATCTTACGGTGGTGATATAACAAATTATTGCTTTTAACTTTACAAACTAGTTATCACTCAAGATGGGTTAATTTTCATATGGTGTTGATTGGGTAAGTTAATCGGGTTTGGGGTTAATCGGTTCGTATATGGGTGTTGATTGGGTAAGTTAATCGGGTTTCTGGTTAATCGGTTCGGGTTATTCGGGTTTTTCAACGTTGAAAATCTACCCGAAACCCGACCTGAATAACAGTCGGTTTAACCGGTTTCGGGTATTAAACAATAGACTCAAATTAGTAGATCTTAATAAGTTTTCATTTAAAATCTTATAATACTAAGGGGCTTAAATTAGTTACTTCTATAATTTATAAAATGTGCTTAAATATATATATTTATATACAAATAATATAATCAATTTGGTCAATATAAACAAATGTATACATATAATTTACTTAATTATAATATAGGTTGATCGGGTTATTTGGATTTCGGGTCAATCCGTTCAGGTTATTCGGGTTTTTGGGGTTTGGAATTTTATCTGAAACCCGACCTGAATAAGAATCGGTTTTCGAGTTGCTCGGGTAACGGGTTGTTTGGGTCGGATTTCTTCGAGTATGGGTGGGATTGGATCGGGCGGATTAATCGGGTACGGATAAAATCGACGGACCTATTCTCACATCAAATAATTACGCTTATAGTCATGAGATAAATAAGCCATGAGATAGGTAGATCATTAGTCATGTATTATCTTTTAGGTTTGACGTAATGGTTGTTGTGTTTTAACCTGACCATATAAGTTTTAACTTTCCTACAAAATGCATAGAGGTTGGATTGATTTAAAAATGCTCCTTACGAACATTTTTATAATGATCACATGACTATTTGTTTAGCGCACGTGTGACAACGTATTTTTATCACTATCATACAACTGCTAACATATAGTCTTACCATTAGAATATCCTCTTGATCATGTTTACATTCTATTTAATGCTTGTTTTTGAACAATTGAAGTTTTTTATTACTCTTTTGATAACATATAAGAACTATATAATCTTCATATCGTTACAGTCAAAACTTATGTTTATATGTTTTCCGAATTAAATATTTGGATACTAAACTTTGGAAGCAGATTCATCAAAAATAAATGTTTAAGAAAGACGAATACACATTTATACACGAATTAACTATTTTATCTGCCTTTGTCTCTACTATCATAAACTTACAAATATTATTATAAATAATAAGATTTGCAATAATAGATTTGTGAGAAAATTACAATGGAAGAAATATTAAACGCCGTTAAGTTAAAAGTTGAAGACAAAATAGAGAAAGGAGACCCGTGTTTTTTATGCCTCCGTTTTAATATTAACGTTAACGACGGGATCACTTCCAACAGTCAACACCTACATAAAAATACACCCATCGAATTATTTCATCTGCACCCCTTCATTTCTTCTTATTGCAAATATTCCCCACTACTAATGTACTTTCTGTTCTCATACCTTTTTTTCCCTATAACTATTTTGTGTTTATCTTTGGTAATTTAAGAAAGCTAAAAGTACCAAGTACTCTTCTAAAGTAATTAGCCTATTATAGAAATAAAACTTGATGAAATTGTTTCAAGTTGGTGTTTATTCTTGCCAAGTTTGATAACATAAATTATAACTCGTAAGACACTTATAATTTTTGGCTTTCATCTATTTCTTTTAATCTTTATGATAAAAGTATTCAACTATTTGAAAGTTTGTAAAATGTCATAATCAAATTACCTTCTTATGATGATAAGAAACTGTATATTATTTAGAAAGATTATATCATTAAAATTTTTTATTATTGATTATGTTAATTTTTAGAGAAAATTTCTAAACTGTCTAATTTGACTTAAAATTATCTCAAAACGTTACATCAATGTTTTTTTCTCCAAATGTCCTGTTCAGACAAGACGTCGGCGTTTTTTAGACATGCACGTGGGTGCCTAGCCACTAAAATTGTGTGCGTGTTATATGAGGAGACGCCAAACACCACCAATAACACGTGTATGATTTTGAATGGGATTCTATGCAGGCCGACACATACATCCTAAAACTCAAGAAAACTTTTATACACTCTCTCATACTTAAGGGGCTACATAAAGGTCCATAGAAAACTTAGAGGGTCTAATCAACATTTAACCACACATCCCAACGTACTAATATAAAAATACCAAAAAACCCCCCTAACATTTCAAAAACACCTCTTAAACCCCACATTACTCCACCACCAACCTCGATTAATCCACCCATAAAAATTCAAATTTCCACACACTAAAACACACACACATCGTCTTCTCCGATCACCTGCAACTTCTCGTTGCACCATGAATCAATAACCACCTTCACAATTCAATCAACCACCAATCCACCATGAACACCATCACAATCCCCACATTCATCATCTACACAATCACACTATGTGTTTCGATTTCATCTTCATTGAACTCCGATGGGCTATCGCTATTAGCCCTCAAGCCGCCGTCTCCGGTGACCCACGAACGCCTTTGCCACGTGGAAAGACACCGATTCCACCCCCTGCCGTTGGTCCGGCGTCGGATGCGACTCCGACCACCGCGTCACCACCATCTTCCTCCCTCGCCGGAACCTCTCCGGCTACCTCCCGTCGGAGCTCGGAGCAATCCTCCACCTCCGGCACCTCTCCCTATCCCACAACAATTTCTCAAAACCCATCCCCGATCACCTCTTCAACGCCTCAAATCTGCTATCAATCGATCTATCCCACAACTCTCTCACCGGACCCATTTCTGATAAACTCTCATCTCTCAAATCCCTCATGTTTCTAGATCTATCCTCCAATATCCTCACCGGAACCCTACCGGAATCCCTTAGCAACCTCACCAACCTCGCCGGAACCCTTAATTTGTCTTACAATCACCTCGCCGGAGAAATCCCTCCGGCGTACGGAATGTTTCCGGTGATGGTGAGTCTAGACCTCCGGCACAACAACCTCACCGGAAAAATCCCCCTCGTCGGATCATTGTTGAATCAAGGACCCACAGCGTTCACCGATAACCCGTTTTTATGCGGGTTCCCGTTGCAGACCCAATGCTCCGACCCGGAGGCTCAAAACCCTAGAATTCTGTCGAATCCGGATGCCCCGAAAGACACGGGTTCGGTAACGTCATCGGGTCGGGCGAACTCCGGGTCCAGATCCGGGTCCGGGTCGGTTACAATAGGTTTAATCTCCGGCGTAATGGTGGTGATCGGAGTCATGTTTTTGTCAATGTGGGTCTACCGGAGAAGACGGAGGTCACCGGAGGGTGAAATGGGGAAAAGGGTATCGGAAAAGGGGAATATTCCGGCGACTGGGGCGGCGGGGACGGCGGTGGAGGAGGGGCAGGATGGTAAATTCGTGGTGGTGGATGAGGGTTTTGGGTTGGAGCTTGAGGATTTGCTGAGGGCTTCTGCTTATGTGGTGGGGAAGAGTAAGAGTGGGATAGTGTATAAGGTGGTGGTGGGGCGGGGCTGCGGCGGCGGTGCGGCGGTGGGGGCGGTGGTCGCCGTCCGGCGGTTGAGTGAGGGCGACGGCGACGGCGACGGCGAGTGGCGGTTGAAGGAGTTTGAAGCGGAGGTGGAGATGATAGCAAGGGTTCAACACCCTAATGTTGTGAGGTTAAGGCTTATTATTATTCTAATGATGAGAAGCTTTTGGTTTCGGATTTTGTTAGCAATGGGAGCTTGTACTCCGCGCTTCATGGTTAGTACCTTATTATCTAATCTAATCCAATGGTTACTTGTCCTTATTTACTCTATAATTATCATGTTAATGGGTTAAAATCACTTGAAAGCTGCTTGTTTAGTGTAAATTGTGTTAGTTATTAGGGTGTTGGTAGTCGTGTGGGTTTTCTGGTAACGAGTTTTAGGATTAATAACTTTGGGTTTTGCCAATGAGTTATACATGAATTGGTTTGAGAGGATGTAATTTTCAAAATACAGGTCATGAGTTCGAGTCTTATTTGCTGAAATATGGTTACAGTGTGTCAAATGTTTTATCATAGTGAGTCTTTGAGTAGTGAGTTTATTCTGTAGTAATGGAGGGGTCAGGTCATTATCGTTATCTGTGTTTGCGGGCGTGAGTGGTTTTTTGTTGTCAGGTTAACCGTGTTAGTGGCTTAAAAATATTTGTTGCCTCTAAAAAAAGTCATTGGATTTTGGGAATTTAACAAAGTGGAGTGAGTATGAAAGATTTGTATCTTATTTTGGTAGTGGTATCAATGATGTTACTCCTTATATGAACTAGCTGTCTGGTTATGGTATGCTACTATAGTACTATGATATTGATGCCAACAAATGTGTTACACCTAAAATAGTTAGGTTCACTGCTTTTTATTCCTTGGTATCTCATGTTCTGATCATTTTTTATTTACAAAGTGAGTGGCTAAATGTACACACGTTACATTACGCGTGTACTAGACAAGGGTTTTAATGGTAGCGGGGCCATCAAATGTGTGAGACGAGGGTACGTTTAGCAACACTGATTACACAACATGATTGGAGCATGAGCTACCGTGAACGATATATATTTTTTACTAAACTACCCTTACAAAGAAAGACACAATAACTTCTTTGTGAATTTAATGGACATAAAAGATCTGGTTTTCACTTCATATGAAATGATTATTAAACTGTGGATATAAAACTGAACTAATATGGATATAATTGAAATTGAACTGTAGTAGTTGTTTGGTTGTTAGGAAGATAAAATATGGACCCCCTATAAAATGCTGTAATTTATTGCTCTTGTAAACCATATGATCTGTTTGAAAAAGACCAAACAGCTAAAAGGTTAAGAGGGACCACTGAAGCACAATTTTTTGAAATGTAGTTTCACTGTGACTTGTACCTCGTGCATTGCATCTTGTACATAGTCTTCCATTTGTGTTTCTGATTCCAGTGTCATGTTCTACATGTACACATTCTGTTCTGCATTTTTCCAGTAAAGAAATGACACATGCTGATTGCCTTCACAACCATTTTGTTACCAAATTTATGTAAATTAAAGAGAAAATTGTACATAAAACTTAAAACTTCATAACTTCTTGAAATCACTATTTTTAAAACCGCCTACATAACAAGTTCGGTTGGGTGGTTTTAACCACCTCCAGTTGAACCAATAGTTATGGGTTGGACCGGTTGAACCAGGGTCGGACTGGATTTTAGAAAAATTTACGTTTTTAAGTTATTATTGTCATTTGTTTAAGAAACCGCTTCAACCTGTCTGGTTATGTAAACATTGATCGAAATTCGCTTCTTACTGATATTTTTTTCTTCTCTTGATTGTAAGATGTTGGCGGCCCCCCGAACCCGTTGCCCCCGTTATCATGGGCATCAAGGTTAAAGATTGCACAAGGCACTGCAAGGGGTCTAGCCCATATTCACGAATGCAGCCAGCGAAAACAGATACATGGGAACATAAAATCATCAAAGATCCTTTTAGATGAGGACTTGCAGCCTTCATATCTGGGTTCGGGCTCAACCGTCTAGTGTCAGCTACCGCCCCTCGATCCACTTCCCGGAAGCTAAGCACTAGCTCCAGCCAATCTATGCTTGCTGGCCCGAAAAATTTGTCTCCATCAATAAATGTGTATTACGTAGCTCCTGAAGCCGTATGTCACACCACAAACTTAGCCCCAAGTGTGACGTCTACTCTTTTGGGATCGTGCTTTTGGAGATGTTAACGGGTCGGGCTCCTGATGGTGGCGGGCTCGACAACGATGGGAAAGGGTTAGAGAGCTTTGTGAGGAAGGCGTTTCGAGAGGAAAGACCGTTGACTGAGATTATTGACCCGGTGCTTTTGCAAGAAGTTCATGCTAAAAAACAAATTGTGGGTGTGTTTCATATCGCGCTAAACTGCACCGAGCTTGACCCTGAGCTTCGACCGAAGATGAGATTGGTTTCGGATAGTCTCGACCGCATCAAATTGCAGTGAATTTGGTTATGTAATTGACTCAAGAGTAGAAGCAAAGATGAAGCTTAATGGTGGAATGTGTTTTCTAAATACTCTTGGGAGGAGAATTTGGCTAACAATTGGAAAAGAGTGGATGTTTCAGGTTTTTGTAATTAGGGTTAACTTGAGGGTGGTAAGTGCAATTAGGGTGAACTGTAGGGTGGTTGGTGCTATTTTTTGTCAAGTAATTCGGATTCGGATTTGGTTTCAACATGCACAAACCTTGACCCGAGGGTTTCAATATTTCACCTGCTTGTCATAAATTAATTTTTTAACTTTTTGAGATTAAAAAAACACAGGAATAAACTCATTACTTCACCAAGTACCATCATGTTGTACTCTATAATGTTTAGGGTTACATTTATGTGAAGAAGTAAAGAGTGTCGCATAACTGATGTAAAATGTTTATTTAAAAAAGTACTCGGGACTCGTATCCGTTGTTGTTGTTGGATAGAGCAACAAGCTCTTATAACAATATGATAACGTCTTGATAGTTCAAATCTATTTACCATAAACGAATACAACGTTGATTATAAGAGGTCATGATAAGGTTGCGGATAAGGTAATGACCACGAGCATGGTCATGAAAAAGCTAATGCATATGAAAGTAATGATGTTCGATAACATGGTGGTCGCAACTCTAAAAAACATGACAATAGGCAGAGTTGCAAAATTTTAAACTACATGTATTTGAGGATCCCACCATAGTGTCTTCTCTAATAAACCAGTTGTTTAAAATCTTTCTTAACGAGTCTATAAAGACTAATCATTTTATTATAATAAAATGATAATTAAAAATGTCACATGATATAAAATGATAATTAGAGATGACACATGACAACACTACATTCACTCTTAACAAAAATTTTCCCCTTCTCTCTTTTATTAAATGACTCAATTAATTATTAATTATAGTATTAAATTCTCTTTTTTTTATTATAAGCTATTTATAAAAAGATTAACAAATAGATCTTTTTATTAATGTTTATTTCTAGATAAACAAATTTTTATAATTTTTTTTCTAGAAAGTACATTATACTTTTTTTAAAACATGAAATATTTTAAAAATGGCATTTTTTTAATATGTTTTATATTGAAAAGAAATGTTTGATTTATTTCTTAGAAAAAACAAAAACGTATAAAAACAAATTTTTAAAAAGTTGATATAATTGTTTTATTACTTATAGTACTTACTCATATATAAAATAAATCACATATTATTTAATAATTAATAAAATTATTTATTCAACCCGTATAATACACATATTCACTTTAAAAATAATACATACATGTAGAATTACTTGTTAAATGTTGATCCACTGATAGGATCGTCTTTTGAGACAAGGAAGTTTTGGCCTTAATTTTTTATGATTATTGATGTATCGACTCATGCTCAGTATCTACTTATGATTGTTCAACTTGCTTCACTATTAAAGTTTCTTAAACCCTAAGCAGAATAAACATCACATGTTAGAAAATGCAATCGGTGACATATCTATGATTTTTCTGTGGGGTCGGAAATTTTTGATGTTTAGATGACTATTATTGGATTTTATATTTTTTGGTTTAGGGGTTGTTTGATAATTTCTGAATTATTAAGTGCTGAACCAAGAAGAGATCTAAACTATTAAGTGTTGAATAATTAAAAGGTCTGAACCATTAAGAGGTCTAAACCATTAAGAGGTTTGAATCATTAAGAGCTAGTTATCATTTAACTATTCAAAGTCAATTGTATGACCAATTAAAATAATATGTTTTAACCATTCATCATTAGACCTTTTAACCATTCAGTATTAGTATAATGCTTAACCATTTAGAGGTAAATGTCTTAACCACTCAAACATGTGATCGCGAAACAAACAGTCTGAACCATTAAATGTAAAACCATTAAGTGCTAAACCATTCAAATATCTAAATCATTAAGAGACTGATTAATAGGCTGCTAAACAGCTCCTTAATCAAGTTTTGATATAGAAAATACTAATATCAAATCCTTTATACATGATAAATATATGCCAATAAAAAATACATAATATACTCATAATTGTTATCTCTGTGGATTTTTAACTTTTGAGAAACGATGTATTTCACCAAATCCATTATACATGATAAAGATAAGTCATAAGAACGCTCATAAAAGCTAGACAAAATATTAAAATTATACCTTGATCATGCTATTATAATTTAAAGTTAAAAAAAAGATTATAATAAATAAAAAGAGTAAATTATATGATGCTCCCTGTGGTTATATCAAAATTTTGATTTTGGTTTTTAAAGTTTTAAATCATTGAATATAGTTTCTAACATTTTTTATATTTCATATATGATCTCTAAATCTGTTAGTCAACAGTTAGTAATGTTAAATTTTATAAAATTAGCATTTTACTCGCATTAGTCATTTATTTAATTATCTTTTAAACTATAACATTATTTTTATTAAAGAAAATTTTATATTTTTATTAAAGAAATTTTTATATTTTTATTTTTCAAATTTTTTTATTTTTACATTATTTTTATAGTTCATGATTAATAAGATTATTATTTAATAAAATATGTTTTAAATACACAGAGAAAAAAGTTTTTAAAACACATGTTTTGTAAGTGTTTGCTTTTTAAATCGTTCGTTTTCTATACGTCATTCTAAAACTATTTGATTATACAACTTTTTTTGAACCGGTTGGTTTCTTAAAGCTTTTTTCTTAAACAATTCATTCTTAAACTAATTCTTGGTTTTTTTCAAAACATTTCAGTTTTAAATGTTTTTATAAAAGAAGAAATTTTTATAAAGGTTTAAAAAAATCTTCATACTGGTTTAAAAAAATGTATAAACCAAAACATTTTTTGTGTATTAGATAATAAACATACTTAAAATGAAATAAAATGTAAATTACATTGATGATCCCTACAAGTAATATAATTATTTTGAAAAATTTAATATCACTAACTAAACTAACAGAGTAGGGATCATTGATGAAAGATAACTATAACATTAAAAACTGTATTCATAGTTTTAAAACTTTAAGGATTAAATTAAAAATTATAATCAAACCATAGGAATCATCTGTGTAATTTACTCAAATAAAAATTATATAAACAATTAACACTTAAAAAGATAGCAGATTATAAAATAGAGATATTCAACTTGAAGAAAATATAAATTTAAGACAAAAATTAGTTTTTTTAACAGAGATACGCTAAATATATAGAAGTTTAATCTGAAATTAGTGTTATATAAATTAGTACAAGAATATATTACTCATCTTTATAATAACCGATCACTTTAATTATTATTAATTATGCTATTTCTTCTACTTCCTAGTTTCTTTCATGCATTTTCATTGATGTCACATGTATGTTTTCAATTATTATCGTTTCTATCTTCTCATTCATTTTTTCATGAGGGTGGTTTTAAAATTTCTTAGGTATCGTTCGAGTTTTCAATAATATAAATATTATAATTAATATTTTTATGGTGTCAAGTAAACCCCATCTCATAAGGTTAGTAGGGCTATACAAAGAGTTTGTAACTCGAAGCTCGCTCGAAGTTCGTTCGAAAAAAGCTCGGCTCGAAAAAAGCTCGAATCTAAACGAGCCGGCTCGTGGCTCGGTTCGTTGGCTCGGCTTGTTGGCTCGACTCGTGACTCGGTGCATATAATATATGTATATATATCTATTTATATAGTATAATTATTATTATTTGCTACTACTACTATTATTGTGATTATTATTTTTATATTAGGATTTTAAAGATGTTTTCTTAAAAATAAAAATGGATTCTTTAGAAACATTAAGTATTTTGTCTAAAAAATATATAACTTGATAGTAAATTGTTTATATTCAAAATAATGATCTTTATTCTTATAAGTACGGAGTACCCAACAAAATATAAAAGTCCTAATATATATTTTTTGTGTTTTCATATAAATTAATGTGAAAAATAAAAAAAATAAATAAATTCGAGCTGGCTCGAGCTTTTCACGAGCCAAACTCGAGCCGGTGTTTTGAGCTCGTTAAAATTTTCGAGCTGTCTCGGCTCGGCTTGATAAGCTTCGAGCTCGAGTTCGAGATCGAGCCCATCCTGGCTCGGCTCGACTCGTTTACAGCCCTAAAGGTTAGGTCCGCCCTTAGATGCAATACCCTTGTTTTAATTTGTTAGTAAAATTTGAGATGCTTTACATTTTCTAAATGGTTTGAATGAATATTTTTAGTTTTAGTATGTTAGTAAAAACATTGCGATGTGTTAAATTTTAAAATGGTTTGAATGAATGTTGTTTATCGTGTGATAAGGTAATTTGTCAAAAACAATTGTCAAAGGTTCAAAATTGGCATTCAACAACTTGACACGGGCGTTTTGGGAGGCCACACGATCATGTTAATCGTCATGGTCCAAAAAATCCAAGTTGTTTGTAAGCAAGGGTGGCTGAGCAACCAGGTTGAAGTGGTCGCACAAGAAGGATAGCCGGCCATTCAACTATATAAAGTCAACAAAACCATTTGTTTCTTTAATACCACTTGCCAAGTTTTGTCATCTGATTGAACGTTGCTTTCTATATACATGATGACAAAACTAAGTCAAATGCGCTCATTCATACTCTTTCTAGAAAAATAATCTATATGTGAGATTTACAACTGCTTCATGATCACATAATAAACCCTACATAACATCCGATAAATGAATCACACTACTACTATACTTGGGTAAGTCATCTCGTTTAGTAAAAAATTCTCATACAAGTCATATGAATCGAATTCCGTCCTTAATGGCCTTAAGAACTTAAATATAGTTGTGAATTTTCATAATCATAATATTACATCTTATGTAGCATAAATGATTAACGTGCATGACTTATCAATCCTATATTGAATAAGGGTTAATTTATCAATAGCTATAGCCTTATTTTGTTTGAACGCATAATGCACATACAAACATCATTAAGTGTATTAAAATTGTAAATAAATGACCTTGGGTGTGTTATGACTTATGACATGTTTCCTCTTAGACACCTTATCCATTGTAAAGAATCAATAAGTGGACTTGAGATTAAATTTTATCCCAATCCAATCGACTCATTTTAACAGTTATCTGTTTATTATCCTAACTATAAGCACTAGATTGATTTTCATCATAAACAAGTTTTGATCATAATGTCAATGAATTCCCAACAACTAATGACAAGTGTAACTTAAAACCAACTAAAAATGATCTGGCTATTCAAATGGATCGAAAAACAACAATTCAAGTAACTCATGTGAAATATCAAATGTTCAATAGAAAGATGTAATGTGAAAGCAACACATGATAAACGAATACAATGATAAGTGTATTGTGTAATTTAAATTGTGTGTTGTTTATTTACAAGTGTTAAGAATGTAACAATGTGAGAACATCTTATACTAAATCTATAATTTAATGAAATACTCACGTTCTATGTAATTTAGTAATTATTTGTAATTACTTATGTCGATGGCTTAGTGACATTTAATATTTATTCTTACTAAGTTGGTGTAGGTTCAGTTCTTATAAAATAAATGTAACATCATCCGGTTTTTAAAACTGATCAAACCGGTCGAATCGACCAGTAAAATAAACGGTTTGTTGTCCGAGTTGTTTATGAAAATATTAATTAAAATCAATAATAACCATAAAAAGGTCTCCATTTTGACCTCCTACAAACCTGCTACATCTCACTCACCCCATACAATTCTCACAAACTCACTATACCCCCAACCCTAGGATCCACCATCCCCAAATCACCACCATGACGGAATCACCGGAGCCACCGTCAACGCCGTCGCAACCACCGCCGGTGTACATCCACCCACGGCGGGAGCCCTTCGAGCACGGCCTCATCCCTCTACAAAAGCTCATATTCACCGATGGCGCACAAACCCTAACCTCCATCCGTGACAAACTGCTGCAGTTTCCTCCAACAGATAACCGCCAGAATCGAGTCAACTCCGGTGTTGTGGCGGAATCGTTACAGATCTCGCATGAACACGCGCGACTTGTTATTGATACCATTGCGTCTGTTCTTCACTCTGATTTGGATCCCTTGGTTACCGCGAAGGCGGATGAGGTCGATGCCGTTGGTGTGAATGTGTATGATCTGGTTATTTTTTTGTATATACAGTCGTATAAGCGGTTGCTTCCTAGAGGACATAAGGATTCTGCTGCTGTGGCGGATGTTTGGCCCTCTACTTCGGCGTTTGATGGCTTCTTATCGGCGCTTACGCCATTACAGGTGATTTGATTGTTTTTTTCTGGTGTTTTTGATCATTTTTGCACTGAGAATTCTGATTAGGTGTGTCTGGATGCGTATTGATAAATGATAACGATTGATGTATGAACATTAGATAATTTGCAATAAGGAATTGTAAGTGTTTGGCACATTCTGATTATTTTTAAATTGATATGGTGATTAAGAAAGGCATTATTCTGACGTGAAATGGAAGGAAACACATCTGAAATTTGGTTAAAGAATGGTTAAATAGGTAGTTTGGTTTTACCTTTTGATAAAGTGAACCAAAAATAGCATTATTGTGATGAGGAATGGAAGGAAAAGGCTCTCAAGTTAGGTTAAAACAACGAATAATAGGATTTTGTTTTAGCCTTCATATTAATCACATCAACATTCAAATCGGTTATCCAAACAGTGAAATTTGATTGGTGACTATTAGTCGCATGGTAGATTTTTTTGGGCTGGGGACTGGGGTCTCTATGGATGCAACCTGTCTATCTTATGGGATAAATGAAGTGTTCTCATCTCATCTTCCGGACCCTACTTATAGCTTGCTATGAGCGGGATCTTGCCGGGTACATTTGTTTGTTTGTTCATTTAGTCCCAAGAAGAACAAATACCCTTTTATTTTCATTAATTCTTTTATTCTGTATTTCTGTTGACTTGCTTAGGACTAGATTAATAAATTTAAAGCTTAGATCTTGTATTTGATTGAAGGGATATGCCTTATTGAAACAGAAGATGACAACAAGTACACATGAATTCATGCGTTTATGTATGTGTATGCATTTATGATATCATCAGCTTATTTGCCTATGTGCTGAAGGTCTAGCGTTTTAACAATATTGTGCTATCTTTTGTTTAACAAAGTACATTTTTGACACCAAGTTTGAAGAATAAATTGGTTTGCCTCTATTAAAGGCATCTAGAGATTGTAGCAGTGGTTCACTGGTTTGACCGTGCTTCAGTATTATCTTATTGCCCAGTTTTTCTGAAGCACCCTCCTCGTTTACATTGTTTATAAAGCTTGTCAAGAATTTAAGTTATTATCAAGTTGCTTCAAGGTTATAATTAATGCCCTAGTTTTTCTGATAATGGATACCTTTCTAGAATGGAGCTTGTCAGAACAACAATTATGCATCTTGCATTTGTAAAGTTGAAAGAGCTTGCCTTAAGTTTAGGCTAGCAGTGTTCAACAGCCAGCTTATAATTTTTTCACTTAACCAAGTCATGTGGTGACATGAAGGATTCCAGTTTATTGATGCGAACCCGTAACCCTTAACCCAAACATACACATGCCCTCTTAAACCCATACCCTCAAACTCACACCTTAGAGTAAGTTTTCTACTTGGTCCTAGGCAGTTGACACTAACACCCTTGTTTACCAGTAACATCCTCGATTAACTTCATGCAAACTTTATTAAATGTTGCAAAATTTGGGTTTTTTCATTGGTAGCTTGCATAACCGCTTTTTAACAAAACGAATGTTTTACTTAATTAAACGCTGACACAAGCATTGTATTTTTTGGGCAGCTTGTGCGTAGCAATAGCAGGAGGTCTATGCCATCACAAGCTGATGAAGAAGCTCATCAGTTGTCTTATTTACAAAAGCATATAGGCAATTTAATTTCTCTTTTGGCTGACTCCGTGGAAGGTGAAGGCGAAGATTCACTGGTTTGTCTGCTTACTCTACTAATGTTGCAAATTTATTGTATTATATATTTATATTCTCTAATGAGGAACCTTTTTGTACTAGTTTTTTGATCTGAGTGTTGTACAGGAAGTCTAAACTAAAACTTGCATCCATTTCTAAATCTAGCTATATATATTATGTCAGCAATTGAAACAAAAATGGGTGTAAGTGGTAACTCTTTATTTTACCTTTTATTTTAAATACATTATTATATATAATTACATATGTGCTATGTGAAATAAATGTGTTATTTTATATCATAATTAAAATTAAAAATAAGTAAACATCAAATAATGTCAACATTGGGTTTATTTTGATGGTACTAAAGAGCAGTTGTAGATGATACACCTTTAAAAATGTGTGTGTATGACTGTATGTACATACATGTCTATATATAATACATCATTGTATATAAATTTAAAAATGTTAACTACCCGTAGTAAGGGGGTAACCAGTAACTTTTGGTTTTCATGGTAGGAGGGGTATATTTAGAACTTCTTCAAGTATTTACTAAATAATGGGAAGGATATTTATCAATTAGTATCCAATGGTTGGAAATTGAAAGCTAATTAACGCCTGACACATGTTGAGATTAGATAATTGCTGATGTCATATTTTTTCTGCTTAATTATATATAAAGAAAGATGCACTATATTTTTGTAACAAAAGTTCATTTTGTAGACGTTGTTTCGTTAAAAGCTTGCACCTTGTTGATGTTTGCTTCAAAGTTTGCAGGTTTTAACGATGGAGAAATTGGAACATCTCGGGTTCTTATTATACTTTGGTGAAAAAGGAATGGAAAAAACTCCTTTGAGTCAAAATGCACCGTTTTTTGCCAATTCAGATCCTGATATGCCAGCTGTTCCTGTTCCTGCATCTCAGGTTCATGATTGGATTTTGCAAAATATATCTGATGCATTGGATCGAATCTCAGAAAGAGCTGCTGCAAAAGAAAATGGTCAAACCAGTCCTTCTGACCAAGATGTTATGATGACTGATGTCTCTCCTAACTCTAAATCACCCACCAGTGGTAAAGGTCCTAGTTTTATTGAAGGCATCTCCAAACAATCATATGTAAAGCAAGCATCAGAACTTAGGGATCTTTTGTAAAGGTAATTTCTCTTTGCCCAAATAGTTATTCTTAAGTCTTATTTTTATTTGGAGATTAGTACTCATGTTATATTATTTGCTAGATGGGGATGCTTTTAGATATGTTACAGGGTTGTCAGTTTGATTAGGATACAGATTATTACTAAATATATAAACAGGGATTGGGAGAATATTTTGGTTATCTGAATTTTATAGGTAAAATTGAGTGGAGAATTATCTTGGACATATATTCAATTAAAAAGAAAAAGATTAAATTTAAATATTACTTTGATTCTTGCAGGTTGTAAATTGTCATGAATCTGTGATTTATGTGTTAGCTCCTTTGAAATATGCCACCATATATGGGTGTTCTGATGCCACTGTAGTGCTTGGTGCTGTTGGAAAGGTATGTTTAAAACCAGAAAAAGATTCATTTTTGCAATTATAATTTGTATGTTTGAATACCATGATAGCATAGATCATTATGTTTATATTGAGACCTCCCTTGGTCAATATAAAGTCAAAATATTTGAATGTGTCCATTAGCAATTCTTCAATGTATTTTAAAATTTTGGTCTTTTTTATTATTATTTTTGCTTCAACTCTAAGTGGATTTTGGTAGAAATATTTTTAAACTATCAAGTTGTTTTCATGTCAACAATATTTAGCTTCTTGATTCTGGATGCTGACATGCCGCATTTTGTTCTCTTTTAGGCTGTAAGAGTTGAACACTGTGAAAGGGTTCATGTGATTTCAGCAGCAAAACGAATCTGCATTGCTAATTGCCGTGAGTGTGTATTCTTTTTGGGTGTAAACCAGCAACCCCTTATTGTTGGTGACAACCATAAGCTGCAGGTATGTTTAATGAAATAATCTTCAATATTTCTATATTCACTATCAATATTATTTGTCAATGTGTAGTGCTCTAGTTATGGTAAAATTCATAGAACACAACTAGCCGTTAACAGTGAAAATATTTTAAATTATCATTTATCTTTATCACAGTATTCATGATCATGATTTCTTTTCATGTCACATACATTGTACATGTTCTTTTTTGTAAAATTGGGAATAGAAATTTAAGAGAAAAATGTGTTAACATCTCCCTGATCGGTCAACCCAATCCATTTTCCCTTGGGATGGGGTAGGGTCGTCTGTTTGGCTAATTACCCAGCTGAACCCCCTTGTGTTTTTTTTAAATGTGTAAAACTATTATCTGCAGGTGGCACCATATAATACATTCTACCCGCAATTGGAGGAACACATGAAACAAGTCGGAATTGAGTCCAGCCCAAACAGATGGGGTGAGCCTGTTGCACTGGGTCTGGTTGATCCACATGATTCTCTTTCTCATCCAGCTGGCGTATCTGATTGTCAAGCTGAGTCAGCAACCCGCGTAGACCCTGATCAGTTTACAAATTTCTTGGTATGCTTCTTACTTTTTGATCTAACATGTATGTGTCTAGCAGTTTTAATCCAGTTATATGAAAATGTTTCGATGTTGGTGGTCTATGTTTGAAACTGGTCAATAAATAAGTAGCCACAAAATGAAACAGGTCAATAATCTTCTAGTGTGTATTTAAATTCTTACAATGTCAATATTGTTTTATTTACAGGCGTTACATATTTTTGTAATCATGTTTACTACGTCAGTGATATAAAAAAATATAGAAAAAAAACAAAATGTTGTCATTTTGCCCAGGACCCAATCTGACCGAACCACGTAAAAGTTGCCGGTTCTAATCTAAATTCATTTTAACCCGTTACTTGAACAGCCCGTTTAGTCACCTCTGGCAGATATGCTATTGCTGTTATTAAGAGACTTCATTAATTCTGCCCACATGGCCACATCACATTGCTTGTTTCATGGTTTTTCTTGTTTTACAGATCCCCAACTGGCTAGAAGGTCAATCATCTGGATCCACAAAAGATAATCCATTTCCACTGCCTGATGACTATTTGTCATGTCAGCGAAGAAATGTATCTTTTTCTATTTCATTTCCATGGCTTTTAGATTATTATTTTTTATATTTTTATGCCCTTCATAATTTATATCGCTTGTTTTTTGTTATAGGAAAATAATTTGGTGGAAGTTAAGCAAATACTGAGAGATGCACCCCTGGAAGATAGCAGAAAAAAAGAACTGTCAACTGCACTTCATGTGTACTTTAAAGACTGGTTATATGGTAATCACCTATGGCTTTCTTTATATTTCTCCTTTTTATGAAAAAGGGGTAGTCGTTAAAATATATGAACTTTCGTTGATTCTGCATATAGGTCCTTGAACATTTTTTGTGTGGTCAACTACATAACTTGTAAAAACTCAACAAAAAGCCCTCAAACTTATAACTCATTTTGCATATGATTAAGCCCTTAAACGTATAAAAACTCAATAAATTGGTTTGTTTGTGTAAATAAACCCCTACTTTTAATATAAAGGACCTTTTCGAGTTTATTAGAGACTATCTGAATATTCAAATCCAGCAAGTTTATAAGGTCTTTCAACATTTGTTTAATAATCAATGAGAAGGTGCTATGTATAAACTGGACTTCATCATGCATAAAGTACATACTAAAGTCTGAGGACTTTTTGGTTAAGTATTTCAAGTTAAGGGATTCGGTCTATGTTCGAATTCAGCAAAAATCTGGATGAGTTTTTTTTCTATGAAAAAATGTTTCAAACACACGTTAATCAACTCAATTTCATTGATTCTTTTGCAGCTTCTGGAAACATTAGACAACTATATTGTCTGCAAGGGGAGTAGAGATATGAATTGTTATTAGTTGCAATCAAACAGAAAATATAAAACTCTCAACTGGGGCAATTTGATATTTTGCCATACGTGTTGATGCTGTTATAGTTGAAAATCAAATTGCAGTTCCAGTTTTAGTATGTTGTTATCTCATCGTCTCTCTAGATGAATAGAATAAAAACTTTCATCTTTTGTTGAGGGTTCCTGATCATTGTTGTGTTTTGACTTTGTTTAATCAAATGTACTACATTCATTATGATTTAATTTTGTATTGTGTTGTTTAAAAATGAGGGTAATTAGTGCTGTAAACAAACCAAATTACTTTTCTTAGTGTTTGTTTACTTAACAAAATAAAGTTTTCGTGATTGCGTGTATAAAATAACATTGTTTGTGATTTTTGTTTATATAGAAAAGTTGTTTGTGTTTGTTTACATAAAATAAAGTTTTTCGTGTTTGTTTACATAAATTCTTTTTAAAAATGTTAATTCTTTTTGCTCGAGTACGTTATGAGCTTTGACAGTTTAGTACAACAATAGGAACATAGACTCTTAACAGTCTAACTACTCTAACCAGGTAAATTTATTTTTTGGAAGGCAAATGCATATATATTAAAAAGTAAACCGCTCTAGCAAGCTGCTGCTATAAATGATAGGTACATCAGAGATCAAATACAGACAACCAAAATAAGATATAAAAACACATTTATTTACATAATAAAAGGGCAACTAAGAGGAGATGTAGCATAAACAAATTCATACTCGCTAATTTTTTTTCGTTTTTCTTTCTTATTAAATAATCACATTAATTACGAAAAATTTTATTTATTTATTTTTAATTTAAAATATACTTTTGCAAATTAAGAAAGAGATTCTTTTATTTATGTTATTTTTCTTTAAAATAATATATATTTTTTTAGATTAAACTTTTTGGAAAATAAAAAATATATTAAAATTAGTGTTTTTAATATGTAAACTTTCTATAAACAAAAATAAATAAAATTAGAAGTTATAATAAGAAAAACTTTCAAAATGACATTTTTTTAAAAATGGTTGTTTTGAAATAAAATGTTTAATTTTATTGGAAGAAAAAAAGCTCAAAAACAAATGTTTAACGGATAATATCATTATTTTATTACTTATAGTCATTACACATACATAATTTTAATCATATCTTATTTTAAAATATCATTTAATATTAATAAATTTTCTTTTTATATATATTTTATTTATTCAGCACATGTAATATACGAGTTTATTAAATCTAATGTTATAATAAAACATATAGACAATACTAATAGAATTGGATTTTATTAGATTCTCAAGGTGATAAATTAAAGGATTTATTAGTTTCTTTGATAAAGAATATCTATATATATATATGTTTATTAATTAGCATTTTATATAAGTTTAAGGATTAAAAGCTAATTTAATGATTTTTTACATCTATTTTGTATAAATTATAAAACTTTAACATATAAAAATTATTTTAACACTTTGTTTCCGAATTTGCTTAACGAGGAAAAAAAACATTTTCTTTTTATATTTTTCCTCTTATTTTCTAAGCTCTTTTCTTCTTTATCTTCTTTTCTCTTATTTTCTTTCCTTTTTATTGATTTTAGCTTTATTTTTCTTTTATTTTGTTTCTTTTTTCTTGTTAAGTGAACTTATAAACACAACTATTTTTATTTTCTTTAATTCAAAACAAGTTAACCCAACTGTTTTTTTTCTTTAAATAAACTCAATAACATAATATAAAAACTATGCTCGTAAACGAAAAAAAACTTGATAAGTGAAAAGAAAACAGTAGGAGTCTCCGGGCGTTAGAAACTTGATACGGAACTACAGAAGCATTCTTTATAGTCTATACCAACTGACTTACAAACAATAACGCCGATGATCGGAGACTTTTATACTTGAAAGTATGCACAATTCCGACGATATTCGCAACCTTCCGATCGACATCGCTTTCGCTCGTCTCGGTGGTACGCATCTCTAACCTCAATCATATAATTTGATTCTCATTTTCCCCAATTTGATTGATTAATTTGTGAATTTGACTACTGCGGTGAAGAATGGTTGGTTGATCGGAAACGAGTACCATCGGATTGGAGAAAACGTGTGGCCGTCGTCAGAGCTAAGATCTCAACTGCTTTTCAGTCTCTTCCCAAGGACGTTGATCCCTATTTCCAAACCCTAGACCTAGAAGGTTCACTCCTTCTTTCATATCGTAGATTCATTTAAGTAAATTAACGGTGGAATTTACAAATTGCCTAATCTGTAGAGTAAAGTGATTTGTATCTTTAAGTTCTAATGGTTAAGCATTATGTCAGACATTTGCATTTGAACAGCCCCTAAGCTATTGATTTTGATTATCCGTAGAGTTTTACAAATTGCTAAATCTGTTGGGCTTAAATGCATCACTGACTTCCATACACATGTTTGATTGTTAGAAGATTGTTAGATAAAAGTGACTTATATATACAGAATCAAAATTATGAGTATGGAACTATGGATTAGTTTTGAGGTGATTATATTTCAAAATCCGCAATTCAACTGGAAATTGTAGGCACATGATGTTGATAGACCCTACTGGTTTCATTCCATAGATTATATTTCATAATGTGCTAATTCACCTAGAAATTAGTTGGATTTAGATATGATATTATTAGATCTTACTGGTTTCATTCCATCTTTAGTAGTTTGATGAATTCATGGCTTCAACTTTGATACTTGCGCATTCATAGGGAAGTAATATATATTTTTTCTTAAATAGGGATTGGATACTTGGAAGCCAAGAAAATATATGATATTCTTCTGAAATCGACTCCAGAAAGCCGCAATATATTTGGCCGTCTTTCTGGTGCTGCTGTAAGGCCCAACAGATACTCCCTATTTTTTTAGCTTCAACTTAAAGAAAGTCCAGTATTTTACGGTATTTAACTTCCAACTTTGGGCAGGGTGTTTGGGAAGCAATTGTGCATGCTTATGAGAAGGACCATATTTACCTTGGGGAGGCTGCTCAGCTTATGATTCAAAATGTCAATTATGAAATGTATGTCATCAGAATAATACACATGTGTATTTTCACTTACTATTACTCTATAACACAGATTGATTATGATTTTTAATTATTTTAAAGCCCGTATCATAAAAAGCTCATCCAAAGGACCCAGCAACAGCTTACTGAGCTGGAAAGAAAGGAAGCTGATATTAAAAGAAATGCAGCCCTCTCAGCTGCTAAATATGCAGAGGCGTGTCAGGAGTTAGGATTGCAGGTTGTAAATTTTGGGTCAAGCTCAAACATTTAATTTGTTTTATGTGTTTTTATTTTTTCAAAAAATAACTGTTTACATGTTGCAGGGAATCAATGTGAAGTTGGAACTAATAGAAACTGCATCAAGTTCATTACCTGACACGTTTGCTAAAATGCTTGAAGTTTTGAACAGTGATTCGGTTTCACTGGCAATCGAATACTATTCAAATTTTGTTAGAGATGCTCACACAGAGAAAGATGTAGGGTCATATATAATTTTTTTCATGTTGTGGTTTATACTTTATATTACAGGTTGGAATAGTGACCCATTTCCTTATTAATGGGTTCATTTGGGTCATGTTTTTATCTCTAATTAGTTAATCGGGTAAAACGAAATAAGTGATCTAAACAGGAACTATCTGAATGTGTATTTTTTATAGTTTGAAATTTTTAATCGTAACTGTTTTGGGGTCAATCGTACCCGCCTGACCAGCTTCTAGTTTATGGAATTGAGTAATTTATAATCTTTTATTAAGAAGATCTAATTGTTTACTTCGCAGAAAATTCCGGAGACGGTATTACTAAATATGAAGGACATAATTGAAAATCCTCCAAGCCTTGATGTTTTTGCTGCTTCAGAAGTCCTTGATTCTGTTAATGTACCAACAAACACTAATGAACCAAATCAGTTGTCGTTTGAAGTGAGCCCTGGAACTGATAGCATTGACTGGGATATTACTTTAGATAGCTCACAGATCGATTGGGATATCGGCGCTGTGGAAGAAGATAATGGTAACGGGTTGGGCCCCTATGAAATTGTTGATGCCAGTGAGATTCCACCAAATTCTTTGAGCAGTGATGTGGTTTCTGATGAGACTAATAAAGAAAATATGGTCTCGGAAATCTCTTGGGATATCACTGTTGGCCATCCTGAAGTGGAGTTGACTCAAGCAAATGTATTTCCAGGGGAATCTGTTTCAGGGATCAATGTTTTAAATGAAAGTCAAGGAGTTGAACGGATCAGGAGTCGGCTTCTGGAGACGGAGTACAGGAGTAGGATTCTTGATGATCTGTTTGAGGTATAAACTATAACCTTGCTCTTTTTTTGCTAGCACTAAGGTGGCAATTCAGACCCGTTTACTTATTAATGGGCCAATTTGGGCTATGTTTGGACATTAATGGTAGAAAGTCATCGAGTGTATCTAAACTAGACTTTGGGAGACTTTCAACTGAAATGACCTGTTCTCCCTTTCGGAAAAATTGTAAATTATATTTGTTTCTGATAAATACAACCTAAATTGCCCTCAAAATCTGATATATCTACCTAAAATCTCCTAAATCAATTTATTCACAAAGTTGAATTATGATTGAAATAATATAGTTTTATAATCGTATTTGACGTACTAATATTTTGTAAAAACATTAAAATGTGGGCAAAAGATTACAAGTTCTAATGCATTACCAATTCAAACCAGTCTAATTATATGTTAATTTCTCAATTTTTGCTTCTCTGCATAAAACCTCTCAAATTGTTTTATTTAAAAAGTAGATTATTGTTGGAATATATAATATTTGATATACTAATTGTTTAAGGAACTATAGTTCCTGATGGATCCTCCCATGCCAGAACATCACCGTTTTTCACCTATTACTAATCCAACCATATGTGTGTTAGAGTTTAGCTTGCAAATGATTTGGCTAATATTTTCTTCTTCTTATCATTCTATGTTTTGGTGTCAGATTAAAGCTTTTTTAAATCAAAGAATCATGGAGTTGACCAACACAGAGACTCTGACTTTACAAAATCAAGTTCAAGCAGTGGCTCCATTTGTATTGCAGCAGTACACTTCTGATGCTATCCAATCAATGCTATCTGATATTTCTTCAGCCATTTCCTTGCTCACAAATAGAAAAACAAGAGACTTAATTATGATTCTCAACTCAAAAAGGTATGTTGCATTTGATTATTTGATGTATTAAATATGATCATATACAAGTTAATATATGATCAAATTTTTTAGGACATTGTAGCTTTTGAACACCGTTAGACTACTTTTGACTATTTAGTTTAACTTGTTTCATTTTAGCTACTTTATATTTGACCCATTTAAGTCCATATATGATCTTTCATATATATATGAGTTAAATTTTGACCTTTGTAACGTTTATCATTATTTTATTAGATTTTTAGAAAGATTAGTGAATACTTTGGAAGAAAAGAAACATCATGAAGCAAAGTTGAAAGATGGGTTAAAGGATCTGGCAATCAAACGCATGGAGCTCCAGAATTCTCTATCCTCTGTGTGGCCTAAACATGTAAGTCAAACAATATAAAATAATCTCTTTTTTTTTACTTCCCAAATCCAAACTGTAAAAGAAAAAACAGAAAAAAATAATCTTTTTTTAACCTGGAAATCTGGAATAACACTGTACTTTCACTTCCATCCCATTTGGGCCCTCTGGTAACATGTAAATCGGTTTATATGTTAAATTTATAAAAATGCGAAATAATCAAGAAATGCCACATCGCCTGCTAAACCAATTTACAGGTTACAAAATGATATAAATAAGAAAAATAACTATTTTAAATGACCCAGTGGAACAAAAACATAGTAATTCGACCCAATGGACATGTTGCTTTAGGTAAAAGAACCCAAAAAAGAAAACCATTATCATTCTATCATTAAATGTGTTGTTTTTCTTTAAATTCAGGAAGCAGCAATTGCAAAAACAAGGGAGTTGAAGAAGATTTGTGAGAGTACACTTTCATCCATGTTTGACGGACGGCCCGTAAAGATTATTGGAGAGATTAACAGCATGTTAAGTAATGCAGGTGCCTGAGATCATAAACCTTTTTGTAATTTACTTATAAGCAGCTTTCCTTGTTATTAGTACAATTTAAGCAATTTGCTTTATATAGATATTAGATCCTTGACCTTACAATGAATGTTCAAGATTTAGTTCACTTGGAGTTTAGTTACAGCCATAAATCTCATTCCGATGCAATCCGTTTGATTAAGCCTGGCAATATGGTTCGGTCGAGTAAGCTAATGGGTCCATATGAGTCAGGGTGAATACAGGTCATTTTAAAGAGAGTATTGATGACCTTTGGTTGAAATAACTCTCTTTAGGAGAAGTATCGAAATGGGTTCTCTTGCTATCTTAGTTTTATGGTGGCTAGTGGTGACGGCACTAGCAACCACAATCTTGGTGATGGTGGGGATGGCCAGGGTGCTGGTGGTGTGTGTGTGTGGCGGTGGAGTTGAAGGTGTCGTCTTGGTGACGTTGGTTGTGTTGATTGTGGTGATGGCTACCAATTGGTGGTGGTGATGATGGTGGCTATGGGTGGTGATGATCGCCTGATCGGACGAGTTCTAAGTTATCAAGTTTCATGAGTGACCCATTCGTTCCAAAAACAACTTGAATTACTAAGATCAAACCATTTTGTTGACACATGTGCGTTTGACCAACAAATTTCTAGTGTACATGCCAGAAAAGGAATCCTTGGGTCAAAATGATCCGACCCAATTGATCTAGGACATTCAAAATCGACTCAAGTATTTTTACAGTATCAATTATTATGACCTTTTTAGATTTGTATGTAAATGTAGCTTTATGAAATTTGATATACATTTACTATTTTTACTTGTTATACATTTATTTTAAGTCGTCACGTCATTTCATCCTAAAAGACAAAATTGATACATTCAATGTGAAATTTTCAAATGACGGTATACTAAAAAAACTCAAGAGGGTGCAAAGGTACGTTTAATTAACCATTTGATTTTTATAGATGTAATCGGTAGTGGATATATTTTTTTGAATGACTAATTAGATCACTGACAGACCACTAATGTATGTGATCAATTTCATTACTCAAGTACGAAATTTGAGACCACCCTCTGGAAAAAACTCATATTATATGAGAGAACTCTCTGGCCCATTTGAAACTCTTATTTATTTTATCATATGTGATACTTGAACGTAAGACATCAACATATTTTTATAAAATCTAAATGCATCTCACTTTAACTATTTAAGCTAAAGATCACTGATAATGTAGTTAGATTTCTAAATCACTCTTTCGAACACTTCGTCACAAAAAACTCTTACCTTTAATAGTTTATTGCTAGGGACCATACAATTTATACGTGGCAATTTATGTGCAAGGGTTAATAGTAGACTATGGGTGACTTTCAATCCTTTTAATTCGTTCTCCTTTTTTTATTTTTTTTTATTTTTTTTATTTGACCTTTTGGATAACTTTATCAATTTTTAGTAAATGAATGATTGGTTTGAGTTGTATTATATTTGATGATTTGAAAAAGAAAACAATGTCTCAAAATTCCATATGGTCAAAGTAAAGACACAAGTGATTCGTCTTTTCTAATGTATCTTATCTTGATCGGATGAAATTAAGTTGAATCATAACTAAGTTTTAATTATTTTTAAATCAAAGTGATTCACCTTTTCTAACTTTAAAGCCACTTTAGTTTTAAATTGTCCATTCTTATGATTCTTTTTATAAAAGTTAAAAGTAAACGTGATGTAAATAATGATAAAACTTAATTGCTATTTAGTAATTATTATTTTTAAATTTAGGTAAAACTAGAATTAAGCTCCCCGCGTTGCGGCGGAGGTGTAAAATCGTGTCAGATAACACCAATGTCATACCGCCAACACTGAAGTTGCGGTGTGTTGATAAAAAGAATTTAGACCAAAACGTAAAACATAGAAAAATTTAACTAAGTCGATCTAAGATATATGTGTTGTGACGAACTCTTTAAAAGGGGAAAATAAACGTAAAATGTTGAACCATGTACGCACATTGTTTTATATTAACATACCAAATTTAGAACGAAACGTAAAAATATTGAACCGCCCATGCATGTTGTGTCGTGTTAACTTACAAAACTTGGAACAAAACGTAAAATGATAATTTACGAAATATGAAAAGTATATGGGAACAAAGTTGAAAATATAAACGTCGTAAGATTAAATTGCAATTTATGAAAAGTTTTGGGTTAAAAGCAAACAAAATTTAATTTGAGAAGTTTAATTGTAAAAATTGAAAAACTTTGTGTTAAATGTGAAAGATTAATTATTTTTGAGAAACCCCTTATGCATAAGATACAACACCATTATACATAAAGGAGTTGATAATTAGTAATATATAATATCAAGTTATGAAAAAAAAAGTCATTGTATAATAATAAAGTTCTATATTGTTTCATTTAGATCATTTATATCTATATTGTTCTAATTACATGGTTTTAAATCTATCTGGTTTAGAGCTATTAACTCTTGTCAAACCAACAAATTTTGTCACCCTGTAAGTCTGTCATATGTACTTAATTATTTAACCCACATTGCATATCTTTTAACACAATCTGGATTATAATATATGACATAAGATTTCTATAGCAATAAAGAATATGATTTTACTAAAATTGGTTGATATTATAAACCTTCAGCAAAAATTCTCAATGTAGATCAAATACTAGCAATTTATACCTAAAGCATTACAAAAGTTCATAAAGTACCATACAAAAAGAACCCTATCATAATATGACATTATGACCCGACCCGACCCGAACCAGCAATTCCTCAGCTTCTGAGCACCAACCAACTGCAAACTTCACACATGCTAACCCCGACTTCAGCGGCCCTTCGTGGCTTGTTTTTCCTCCGGCTTCCATTGTGTCTAAACCCCACAGCTTTTGTTAACTCAAGCCCGTTTGTTTCGGGCCCCACCTCATTTTCATCTTTCGACATATCCTGGCTTTCTTCTGTCTCTAAAGATGGTTGCTTTCTCTTGTTTTCAAGCTTAGTGCCGCTCGTTTCATTGACCTTTTCGGTTTCTTCTTCTTTGTGCGCTTTTGTGGGCCGTCCTCTTCGTTTAACGGGCAGTTTTTCTTCTTCCCCACTCCGGTCCTCACGGTGAGTGATAACTGAACTCTTCTTAGCTTTTCCCTTACCTCTACCCATTGTAAAAAAAATACTAAAAACGATACGAATAGTGAATGATCTGGTATGGTATCTGCAAGAAACATAAAGATGAATAAATTTATATTTTTGGAAAATGGTTTCAAATGCTAAAAGCTTGAATCGAGCCAAGTTTCACTTATCTAGTTGGCTCACTAGCCTAAACAAGCCTATTATTTATATGTATTTTATTTAATATAATAAATTTATATTTATATAATTAATAATTAATTATCAAAGTATATAAAATTAACATAAAAGCTACGAAATAATATATATTATGTTATATACAAATATTAAAAATAACATATATAAAAAATGTTAACTATAAATGTGAATAAATTAATCAATAAAGAATAAACCATACTCGAACTTGTAAAACTACTTATGAGCCGAGCTCGACTCAGTGTCTCGTAAGTTCGAGCCTAGTCAAGCTTTCTGATCCAACAATACACTGTTTTGAGGGTGTTAGGGAGTATATATTCAGACTGCTTTATCTAACTATTTGTAGGTAAATAAATAGTTTTAAGTTCTAATAAGCAATCCCAAACATAGACAATTACCTGTAACAATGTGATATGTGATTTAAGTAAATAATATTCAGATAATATTACATTTATACTCAACATTCAGTTATGTTGCAGCAACTCCTAATCCATTTGTCAATATTGATTATTATGAATCAAAAGAATGGGAACATTAAAATCAATTGGATTTGCAAACACATGTAAAACTAACTATTACATCTTCAATTCACAGTAATTAGACTTGCAGTACCATCTAAACACCCTAATAATCCGAAATCACAGAGTTGCAAATATGAGTATGTATGGTTATTGTATACAAGTATACAACCAACAAATTTGCAACTAGAGTTTTTTAAGCAATTATGCAAATTTGTTGCTTGTTTATTAGAAACAAAGTCTCAAGTACAACAGTTCAAAATCTTCATCGCTCGACAACAAGATTATTATTATGCCTAACAAAAAAAAAATACAACCTATGAGTTATGAGATATATTATACGATCTTCTTCCTTTGCTTCATTCATTTCGAAATAGTTTCAAGTAAGATTATACGAGGTTTACAATCATATCACGACAAATCTTGTACTTGTATTTTATGTTTAAGCAGGATAACTCAATAAGGATCATAAACACAATATTTACTTCTTTGAATCAAGAAATATTAGAAAAGGTTCAAGAACAATCTTTACAATAGTCATTCATCAAAAAAGAGTAAAAGTACATATCTTGAGGTTCTTCATTCTAAATCTGAAGTCATTGTTAGAACTACAAGAAACTAAAAGTGACCCAGATTCAGAAATTTAAAAACAAGAAGAAATTAAATATATGCTATCTCTTACTTAAAAAAGTCAAAGTATTGATTTTTTAATGCAAAATGAGATTTTAAGCTTTGAAACTGATGTGACTTGTATTCATGGCTAATTTAACAACAATTTGGAGATAAGAATCTTGAAAGATAAAAATCTTAAATCTCAGTATGAGAAGTACTAAGTTGAAATCTTTTCAACTCAAAATTTGACTTTCATTGATATCATTCAACACTCATAAAGCCTAATAAGATTCCAAAAACTGTAACAGCTGAAATCACAAAAACAGAACTTGATTTAACCTAAATACTTCATTTTTAATCAATAAAAGCCCAAAAAACACACAAACAGAAGTTATTTGAAATCCAAAGAAGCATCAATCGAATATGTATTCAATCATCAACCAATCAAACAGCATAACATACTATGAGATTCAAAGCAAGAACACATACCAAATGAAGATGAACTGATGAGAAGAAACAACCACCATTTGAATCTTTAAACAGAAACCCATTGTGAATAATCAGTTCCAATCGATTGGATGATTGAAGAAATCAATAAAAGCCAATGAAAAAGATTGTAATTATGTTAAAAGAGTCAAAAGATCAAAGGGATCGATCTGATATGAAGAAGATGTGAATCAGATCAGAAAAGAAGTGAAAAAGATTGAAGATTTATGGAAATGAATGGAGGGTTGAATGGGGTTTAATCTGCCATTAAGGATTTGAAGGAGATATGAAGCAAAGAGAGAGGGATGTGGGGGAGTTAATTGAACGAGTGAAGGGAAGACTGAATTGTGGGCGTGTATTGTTGAAATATAGTAGAAAAATTAAAAATATGTATTAAGATAAAAAATAAATATACAATACAGATAATTTTAAAATATAAAATACATCTATAAAAATTGTATATTTTATAATAGAGTTAATTCGATTTTACTTATCTTAAGGTTTGTTAAAAATAATTATTTTCCTTCAAACAATTAAAAATATTAATTTAACTTAAAAAGTTTCATAAGTTGTTTCATTTGTAGTCCAATGGATTTATTAATTATTTCAATTTTATTTAAAATAATAAATTTTTTTGAGTAAAATTGAAACAAAATATGAAACATTTAAAAGTAGTTTGATGTTTTTAATCTTTTGAAGAAAAAACAATTACTTTAATCAAACCTTAGGAATCAAAAATTAAAATTAACTCTTAATCGATGTACTTTTAGAGAGTCGATTGATCCATAGACGTTGATGACTGAGATGGAAAGGAGAGACGATTGACTGAATGAAAGAGGGTTAGAGAGAGAATCGTATATCTGTATTTTGTGAGATGAGAAAAGGAAATCATAGGTTTGCCAAGATAGAGATGTTGATGAGCTCTCGTTGCGGATGCTTAAAGATATTGTTTGTTAATATTGTTAGTCTGTTAATAATAACAAGATGTTTAGAAGAATATTTAGGATTATTTTATTCAACATGATATAATTTTATATTTAAATAAACAAATTGTTTTAAATTAAAATTGGTTATTTCAAACAGCCAAAAAATGTATCTTTAATAAAATCGATGACCTTGTGTACCACTTTTGTTGGCGGATAGCTTTTAAAAACCAGACTAAACATGTTATTTTGATGAACCCTACTAACCACCAGTGAAATAATCCTAACTTTAAGTCAAGCTACCTCAGAAAATGAAAGTGAATTTTAAGAGTAATCGATCAAAATGCCATTAGTTATTTCCCCGTTACTAATGATTAAAATCCCAATTTCGAATATAGAATAATTATTATCTTAAGAGTTTAGTGGCATCCGGAAAAAAATGCATCTCCATTGGAGGAGTTGTTTGTTTTAAATAACTGACGCTTGGATCAATCATACACAAATAAACGTTTAAAAGTAGACTTAGCATAGGAGTTGTATGTTTAAAGAATAAGCGAAAATATAATTGAAACACTACAAAGATTAAAGATATGAGGTATGGTTACATTTAAATACAAGTATACAAAATAAATTCAATAATATATTTCATACATAATGTAGATTGCAAAGGATGTCTAAAATTCTGAATTTAAATATTTTAATACGCATATATAAACAGATAAATAATAACTATGTTATCCCAATCACTATTATATTGACTAGAAAATTATGACCTTTTTCCCACTTGGTTATCATCACTCTAACTTAATAATTTTTATACTTTATGAAATTGAAAAACCATAAATGAAATATTAAACTAAATTTATGAAAAGTTAACTAATCTTAATTATTAACGAAACACAATTTGATAACATGAATTAGAGTTTAAAGTAACTAAATATTAAGATTTATTAAATGAATTAAAACTTAAATAAATTGTATCTATATGTAATTATATACATAAACTACACGTAAAACACTATTAATCTATCTATCTTTCACTAGTATAGTAATTAGTGTTTTTTATTCATTTAATTCACTGAATACTTATGTTTAACTATGATTGTTACGATGGGGCGATGGTAATTGTGGCGGTGACAATGCTAGTTGTGGAATTACTAGCAATGACAACAACGGGTAGAAGTGTTAGCAGACGGTAACTACGTCAAATAATATTGACACTGACGCATGAAACTACGCCATCACCAGTAATACTGACTACGAGTGAAAGATTCCGATTTCTTTTGATTAAATTCTTTTTCGATTTTTGTTGGATTTTTGGAACACGGTTTTGTTGAATCACATGATAACGTGTTGGTGGACCAACTCGTTCAAATTCAAAAAGCCCTCATTTCCCACCTGTCAATTTCCTAAACTACCCCTTACTCTCTAACCCTTTCAGAAGAAAGTGGTCAAGCTAAATGCATCGAGGGTATTGTTGTCTTTTTGTTTAGATTGAGCCCACAGGTTAATGGTGTATAGCTGTGATCTGAAGATATATTCGCTTAAGGAAAATAACATCGGTGACCCTTGAATTTATGTGTCTATACAATATAGGTCCTCGTAGTTTCCAAAATTACGTTGAGGTCCTCTAAGTCTAAGGTTTAGTATTAGAAATGCGTATGAATAGAGATGGTACTTTGATAGTTTAATCGATTCTTTTTTTTTTATCGAATTTGAAAAGATAATTACATATCTATATAATAGCAAAGTTTTAACTACATGTAATTCTATAGTTTTTGTGTTTTGGTTATAGGAGTTTTGTAATTTTTATATTTGGCCTTATATGATTTGTCAAGTTAATTTAGCAATAAAAAAATATTCTAAATACTTATTTATTTAAATTGCATCATAAAATATGTGAAAAATTGTGTTATTTCGACAAGTGTGTTAAGTTTATTTTATTATGTTAAGGTTATTTTTTTTCCGTTTGCTTGATATCTTCAAGTTCAAAGTCGAAATGATAGTCGTTAGTATACTTTATGTATTCGGGTTTTCGTTTTCAAGTTCGTAGTATAACTACCCGCGCAACGTGCGCGGGAGCATTACTAGTTAGTTTAAAACACAGATGAGTGAATCCATATTACATATTTTTACCTTTTCTCACATATTATTATGTTAAGAGGTGTTAAGCAGTTCGTGTTTAAGGGTTGACACATCTAACCCGAATATAACATGAACCTGAAAATCGTGTCAGATGTTTGAGCAAATTTTACAACAAAAATATAAACTATTGTGAATTTACATATTAATTGTTAAATTTTAACATAAAATACTCAAACGCTTTAACTTATAATAAAGATCACATTTTATGGAGTAAATGGATTAAACATGTCAATCCTTGAATCTGTAAGATTGAAATTATATAACCCATTCAACTAAATTTGTTCGCAGTTCGACCCGAAACTAACCTAAACTTGTTTATACTAAATCCAATCCTTATGAGTTTCGTGTTATGAGTTTCGTGTTAAGTTTGTTTCATGTTTTGTGTTTTCTTTTGTGTCATAGATTTACACCCTATTTATTTTATACAATACAATGCTAAAATTATTATATATGATGTAACTTATAACTTAAGTGAAACACTTTCTTCTACTCATACTTTCAAGAAAAACTTTAATAGTATTTTAGTAACCTGTAACCCACATAAAAACCTTGATCTTAGCAAGCTGTCAAATGTAGACTTTCAAAAGTCAAAAGTACACATTTTCTTGTTCATCTACATTTATACAACCATCAAATCCCAAACCAAAATATAAAATATAAAAAAGAGATAACAATCTCAGGACCAAAAACTCACTGGTTGCTTGAACTGCTATCATATTTCAAACCAAATAATGTATATTTTCCTGTAATCTAAACAGCTTCTTCAAACTGTTTCTTATATTTATTCCAAACAATCGATCCTTCAGGATCGCGATCTACATAAACTCGTACAAATACTCTTTCAGAGCTAGCAAGAACCGTACTTAATGCTAAGTTACCATTCACTTTCCCACGATCCGTTAACCAATTATACATTGCAAATCTTAGTTTGATTTTCTGAACAGAATATGATAAAAAGGCTGGAAATTTAACTAATGAAGTCACATTATAACCTAAATCATTTACAAGCAGATCAATCTTCATTTCAATTACCTCTTTAGTTTGGTTGATAACTTGAGGTGCTGTTTTAACCATTTCTGCAACATCATCCTGGGTCAAACCAGCGTTGACCAAACAGTCAAACCTCTCTTGAAGCTCCCCTCCATTGCCTCTAAACAGCTTCAAAGCTTTATTCATTTCATTAGAGTTTTCAACGAATCCCAAATTCGATAAAAATCGAATCTTTTCCTGGGAAAAATCATTTCTAGAGGGTGGTAATGGCTTCACTTTCTTCCCAAGAACCCAATTCTTTAGCTCCAGTGGGTTTTCTTTTATGATGTCACAAAGACGTTTTTTCCCGATTTGTAATACACTTAATAGGCTTTTCACGGTTTTTAGCATGCAAGAACCGAGGACATGTGAATGGGTACGAATTATATTTGCAATATCTTCATCATCCATCTCAATCTTAAGAAGAAAATGATAGCAATTCTTTAGATTTGAATGAAATATTTGAATCTTGATTTGTGGGAATTGCTTAAAAGTCAATAAAATGTCATCAATGGAAGCTCCAAACTTGATCAAGAACACGATCAATGAAACAGTTGTCGCCCCTGAATCTTCCATTAGAACCGTTGGATTCTTATACAATAACTCTTTTAAATCCTCTTCGCTAAAACCAAATCCCTTTATCAACCACAAAGTTTCAAGGATCTTGCTCCAATTGTAAGGATTTTCCTCCAAAATATGCTCCTCAAACCAACTATGTACAATCCCAACATTCGTTAAAGCTTCTAAAACCTTCAAGAACTCCTCATTTACTAAAATATTCGGGCATGAAGCCACAAGTTTGGCAACACCAGGTCGAGTGAAACCCTTCGCTTGAAGCGAGTGAAGTTGTGACAGCAAACGCCCATGATCATATCTAAAAACTTCACGGGCATCCATATAAATCTTTCCTATCTTATTCGGGGATATGCCATACTCACATAACACATGATAATTCGATAATAACATTTGATCATCTGCTAAATACATCATATCACGCGGCAAAAGTGAACTATACTCACTAGGCTTCATACCCATGCTCTCAAAAAAAGGCTCAAATTCGTTAATCGGATTGTAACGAAACAATCTTCTTAATGATTGTTTAGCATCCTTCTCATTTTCTACACTTCTCAGCAGTTTTCCAAGAAACCAAGGTGAATTTCTACTGATATTCTCAGCATCTAAATACTGCAAATTTCTTGTGGAATGAAGGTATTCAATCAAAGCTTCTTGTGCTTCCATCAAATTACTACTTTCTTTGGTCAAATCATTTGACTTTTGATGAAATTTTGTTTGACTACATGCTTTTCTACCATAGAACCTAGGGTTTTGGGTAATGTGGATAAATCCAGTGCCTCTAATGGTGGTTTTTGAAGGGGTAAGATTGCTTTCAGCCAAATTAGAAAAAAACCATTTGAGAACAGAACATTTTCGAAGCTTTAATAGATTGTTCATGATGAAATTGATGAAAAATTAACGATTTCGTTGACGATTGAATTCTAAAGATCTATAAAGATACGATCTTTCGAATAAATGATTGTGTATGAAGAATTTGAAGCTGTTTCTAACCTGAATCGCAGATTCGTAAGCTGATTGGAATATTTGAGCTCCAATTTTGATTGAATTTCAGCAATTTGGGCTAAGGTTTGGTATCGGCAATTTGAGGAGCTCAGGGTTTTAGGGTTTTGCAGGGATAGTATTTGTTCATGTTATTAAACTTGAGGGATGGGTGTTACAATGAAAAATATTAAAAACTATCATTCTAAGCCTGCGTATTTCGGTGGCAGTGTAAAATCGTGTTAAGTAGCATAAATATTAAACCGTTGCTAGCGACAACTAATATAAAAAAAGCTCGTAAAAGAAAATAATAAACTGAACGAAAAATAAGCAAATAGATATAAAATGTAGAAATGCATGCGTATGTTGCACTATGTTAACTCGAAAAGATTAAACCGATACATAAAATGAAAATTTATAAAATAACAAAAGTAAATGATACTAAAGTTGAAAATGAAAAAAAGATGTCAGTGTTAAATGTAAAAGTTGAAAACTATAGGGTTAAAAGTAAAAAAATATAGAGTTAAAAGTAAAAGTATATAAGATTAAAAGTAAAAAATATAAAAAAAACAGAAAATGTACAATTTACAAAACATAATAGATAAACAAACCATAATGCACAACTAAGTTTTGGTAATTAGTATTATATAAATAATTGTAACTCACATGCTCTATAATATACTATTAAATTTACTATATCATCTACAAATAGATTAGAACCTTAACTATTTGAGAGGAACATGTTTATTATTTAGCTTGATATTGTTATGTTTAAAACTCTTTGATTACAATGATATTTATGAAATATTATTAGTATTCTCGCGATTAATCATTTGTTTTTATTAAAGTTAAGTACTTTGAAATTATTTAAGGTTCTGTATTTTTAAATTTAAGCAATTTGAAATTCTATTAAGGGGAAATATTAACAAGCCCGAATAGATATGAAGTTCCTCAAGTATCCTAAAAAAATTCACACATGCTAATCAAAAGTTAATACAACAGATATTATAATCATTGAAGTTTGCCACAGTATTGCTACTTGGTTGCTATTTCACTCGTTTAGTAAACTGTGAGTCCTTTTGTGCGTAAATCAACATAGACTCTCTCTAATGGTAATGTTATTATTTGGAATAACCCAAAATAAGCCATCTAAGAGTTAGAAAAATGATGTTACACGACTAACGATCACATTGATTAGACTTTTTATACGTAGTACAAGTATGTGTATGAGCGAGCATACGCGACTCAAAGTCTATTGCAACACAAGGTAGGAAAAGCACCCCCGTTCTTGTTTTTATGGTTCGAAAAACAGATAAGTAGTAAAACAAGCCTGTAAATAATTACGTGATTTTGATTCTTTAACTCACAATAACCATTTGGTGTTTGGCAAAGTAAACACTTAAAAACCAAGCAAGTTGCCCAGTAATCTTAACCCAAACAAACCAAATTCCATAATCTAACCTACACAACAAGATAACGATTCAATTTTACAAAAGCTAATAAGCATTTCAACACTTTGACCCGAGGCACCGGTCAACAGACAACTCAAGATTCACCCTACGCCGCCCCATGTTCACTATTTGTTGTAATAGTAAGGATGATTGGCTAAACCCATAGGTGGTGCAGCAGACGGTCCCATAGATTCTTTGCGTGGCGTGTACTGAGTGTATGACATATGGGGTTGCATCGAGTATGGCAAAGGAGTGGCAGCAGGTGGCGGTTGGCGAGGGTAAGGAATGACACCGGGATACGTGTAGCCAACGTTATGGTTCGGGTGTGGGTGTGGCTTTGCTGACTCAGCATAACCAGCCATGTGCACAGGAACCATTCCTACTTGTGTTTGCACAACTTTGTTCTTTGGGTTGTCAGCAAGTTTTACTGTGATACTCCTACCCTGCATTTCATAACACTACATTAATAAGCAAATTATTATATAATATTATCACAGTAAATAAAGTTTGAATTTTCCATATTTTAGAACTTTTGAAATTTCAAAAAGAACGCTCAGATTCGTATATATATAATTATAATATGTCAAACAATCGAACAATTGAGTATCTGATTATTACAACTTCAAGGGGCAGAAGTACACCTACAAGCTATTTCCTGATACACCTACACAGCTCCGCTTTATTACAACTATTTATATGGATTTTAAGACTCAATATCACATAATTAGTTCCAAAATACACGTCCAATCGCCTACGAAACATGAATAAACAAATTGATTTAAGATATGTAGTTTTCATAATGCTAAATAGTAATTACTTAAACAAGATGCCTTAAATGAAAATGAACAAAAACTATACATATGAACACTTACCCCCAACATCTTTTGTGGATCATCAATAGCCTTCTTTGCAGCCTCTGCAGTCTTGTAGGTAACAAAGCCAAAACCACTAACAAAGCATTACAAAAAGAACAACATAAGAATATTCATAAAGAGTAATAATTCACTTTAAAAACACCAACAAAATCCATTCTGTTTTAGTATTCAAAAGAAAAAATGCTAAAAATGGTAACACATTTAGTTGGATATTTATTTAATCACTTTAGAACAATTTAATTAAATAAGGGCAACCTACTTTTGCATAAACATGTAACCTTTTCACATTCTTTATAAAGTAGGTTACCTTATTTGAATAAAAGTAAATTACGGTCTCTTTATTTAACATTTGCTTAGAATACAGTGCTTTTTTCCATTGCATTCTCCCAAAGCAAATTGTTCATGTTAAAATAGGGTCCTAAATTATTTCTATGCAAAGATTTAGAATATGATTACAATACTGTTTATATAATCACAAGTACTACAGTAGTTATATCGAAGTAATTTTGAAATTGGACAAAAAAGTGTCAGTGGGTCAACCTAACCCATTAATGACCCATTTCAAGCCAAACATATTTGAAATGTTACCTGATACACTCATAGCGTCACCTCTATTTTATGCATCCACAATTGGCAGATTTAATAGATAAATATGTAAAGTATTTACCGTGATTTATTAGTATCTTTGTCATATGCAACAGAACCTTCTTCTATGTCACCATGTTTTTTGAAAAAAAGAAGCAGCATTTCACTTGTTGTTTCAGGAGACAAACCGCCAATATAAAGCTTTCTTTGTGCTTGATCACTACTGCTTGTGGTATTTACACCTTCACAAGCGAGGGTGCAAACCGCCATTCGGCCCTAAGATATAAGAAAAAATATTTAGCAAACAAGAAAATTGAGAATAATATGCCACCAGTCTATCAAGAATTAAGAATCATGAACGGCAGTCATAATTTGTGATTTTAAGTGCAGGTCAGCCCACAAACAGTTTTTTATATCCGGTTCATATTATAACAAAAATGATGTAATCTTTTCAGTAAAGCGGTTTCAGAGGCTTTAGTACATTTGAATACACTTCTAGTTACATTCAACCCATTTGACCCATTCGATCTATTTGACTTATTTATTTTCTAGTTAAATCATTTATTTACTTTATAAGTAAATGAGTCAAAATTGTCATCTAAGTATCTAAAAGTTAATTGTTGTCCTCCAGCCTCCTACTTTCAGTATCAAGAAAACTATGGTTTAATTTAAAAGTTAATATCAATATGTTTGGTTCATGCATGATAATCAATAATTACACAAAATATACATTAAATATTATTATTTTAAAAAAATAAAAAAAGTGGAGTTAAAATGTAGAAGAATAAACAATAATTATACTTCCATTAGATACAGGTTTGAGAGCTGTGCTACAAAACTTATTACTGCGACCAGAAGACACAATAATCAGTTATAAAGGGGTGAGTTGTTAACACAACACTGATTCTGACTCTAATTTTCATATTTTCTAAGGAAAAGTGGTCTATTGTAAAGGTGGTAATTTTGACCCATTTACTTACATATGCGTTGATTTGAGTTAATATTATCTTTAAACCGGTCAAACAGGTTAATCTAAAAGATTTACTAGCTAGAAAGAAAGCTGGTCAAATGGGTAAAAAGTCATGCAAATAACTTCTTTACTGAAATAAGTTAATTTCTTATTGTGACAAATAACTTTTCTAACCATATTCAGAACATTTATTACTCAAAAAATGACAAAAAAGTGTTTGGTTAACCTGACTTTGACCTGGTTTGACATGTTACCCAACAAGCTTGTTTTGCTGCTTCAAGCACAAAGAATACTTACATCAATCATTTACTTGGTGCTTCTAGTGCCTTCCGGGTCGAATCAACATCTTTATATGTAATAAAGCCATACCCACGAGATTTTCCACTTGCTTTGTCAGTTATAACAGCACCCTCCTCAATTTCACCATGCTCAAGAAACGCCTAGATGTAAATATGTAATTATAAATGTTATCAACAATCTTCAATAGTATTTCAGAGTATTGAATATAGTAAATCTTGAAATGGCACAAACTAACATCTTCAAAATACTAAAATCCCATTTTAGTGCACACATACTCGTCTCGTGTAGGTCAATACACACACAAGCATCACAAGTAGAGGTGGCAATACCAACCTGTTGCATATAAAACGGGTTGCTTTGGGTTACATTTGATCTCTAATGGGTCAGAAGAGTTTAAACATCCTATATTATTTTATTCAAAAATTTGGATTACTATCGAAAAAGTATATTGTCAGCAATCATATGAAACAAGCTATTTAAATATAAATAATGGATAAAAAGACCCCATCCGACCCATTATGACCAGACCACATTATAACCCATAAGCTAGACCCAATCAATTTGCCACCTCTAACAACAGGCATCAACAATGCACTCACAGCACACAAGGTTTCAGTGGTGGTATTCCAGGCTAAGCCACGAACAAAAAGCTTTCGGTTGGCGGGATCAGCACTTGCAACACTTTTAATTTCTTCAGCAATTGAAGGGTATTGGCATCCGCTTCATTTTCAAACATGCAAACAAGCACACATCTCATCATCATTTCACACTACACTTATAACCACAAACCCTTTTCGGTTCAAACTTTAAAGAAGATATACATAAACTGAATGCTAATATAAGGCTCAAAATTCTATAACATAAACAAACACACACACACATTCACCAAAGTAAATAATATAGTTTCTTTAGGTGTATCTTCCACATATCATCAATGTTCATTTTGTTATTATATTTATAATTTATCATCCTGCATATCGCCTTAAGAGTTATGAGGGTGTTTAAATGTGCGTCTAGAATCTGTTTACAATTCTGATTTAGTGTCAAGATAATCAGATTCAAAGCTGATTACTGTAATAAATGTTAGCTTACCTACCTATGACTAACTGCAAATCAGCAATCAATGAACACTATCCAAATATGCTTCTTCAATTAGCAATAATCACCTAAAAGATTCTATCATCTATGTTGTGGGGATAAAAACTTCTCAAAATCATAATTAATTCAATCAATTTTCGAAAAATGAAGCAAATTAGGCATTCAGATTACATCACTACAATCGATTAACAATCCCCAAATCACCTATATCTTGAATCAACCCTCACAAATCAATCTAACAATAGCGAACCATTATACCACAACAAACACAAATGAATCTTATCGTTTAACTAGAACCAAATTCAGAACAAATTGACGAAACCCATTACGGAATAAGAAACATACAACTTCGATAAGAGATCGACGAGCTGGGTTTTGGCAAGTGGGTCTAAGAGTGAACGCAACTGTTCTTCTGATGTGTTGGCTGTAATTTCGCCATTGTTGGTCTCCTCAAGCTTTCGTTTCTTCAAATCATCCATTTTTGTGTTTGCTTGTGGGTGAAAATTGAAGGGTTTTTTGTACAATCGATTATCGAATGGTGTTATTTGTGGATTTTAGGAATGAAAATAAGGCATTGGAGAAGAGGTAGACGAGAGGCGTCGTGGGATTAGAGGTTAGAACCCTGAATACGATGGGCCGTGGGCGGTAATCAAGAAACGGGTCAAATATTATTATTATTATTACTACCGCAGACGAACCAAACGAACACAAATAAAATAATCACAAATGTAATTTTATTTTTGTTTGTTTATTAAAAATAATAAATTTGTTTATAAATTGTTCATAAACACTTAGCGAATGAGATTATTTGTTCATGTTCGTTTATTAAAAAAATAAATTGTTCATGAACATTTACCAAACACAAATAGACGCAAACAAACACAAACATATGCACATGAACATAAAGGGAAACAAATAAAAGTTCATAACACACAAACAAATACAAATTATCAAATATTTATTTTATAACAAAATTTGTATTTTATCACAAATATTAAATAGAATTCATTAAAAATAAAGAAATATAACATAAATATTAAAAAATACTAAACATAATTATCATAAAAATCACTACACAAAATCCAAGAGCATAAACAAACATATTATCAAGCGTTTATGAATGAACATTAACAAACGTAAACGAACACATTATCGAACATTCACGAATATAAATAAGAAAACATTAATAAACGTAAATGAACACATTAACGTAAATGAACGTGGCAAGTGTTCATCTTCGTTCATTTATTAATCAAACCGAACATAAACGAACTTTCCATCGAACTGTTCGTAGAACGTTCGTTTATTTGCAGCCCTAATATCATGAAATGAGCATTAGATGGATTTTAAAAGTGGATTTTGACATTGATAAAATTGTGTTTAGTATAAATATGAAACAGTTTGTTATATCTTTACCTTATTAGTTATTGTATCATTTATAAGTTTGACAGATATTGATTCGTTATAAAATATTGTTTTCACCTATATTCATTTAGTATACTAACACATGTGGTCGTTTTAACTTTTTATACACTCGTATTCAATGTCTATATGTACGTATACAACTTTGTAAAGGCTCGTAAAATGAGGATACATCAACAAAAATCATAAGTGGAAGTACGTCAAGACGATGCAAGTTTGAATTAAAGAGCAAAAGAGAAAAACAAATTTCTTTAAAACTAAAACCAAAACTAGTTTCTTTAATTTTTTTCTCATACCTATAACATACTTCACCTTCATGAAAAATATTATACACTTTAATCTTCAATTTGGTACAAGTATTGTTCTTCAATCCTTTATTAAATCTAATGTATTTTTAGATGGTATGAAAGCAATGTTGTTTACAAATGCATATCTATAAAACATGTTGGACAAAGACGATGCTCTATACAGGTTTAAGGGCAAAAGCCTCGTGTAAGACAAGTTTACAATACAGTGTTAAATATGACAAGTTTACTTGAATGTTTAATTGGTTGCGTGCATGTTAAATAAGCGTCCAAACCTTAAGAATTGCGTGACAAAATATTACTACACTTATCTAAATATATTGTATTGAAACACAAGCTTGTAGAGGTGCATCAAATATGTACATATGTACAATGGTGCATCAACTTTCTCTTTTGAGGCATTGTTATAAACTTATAATCTATTATTACGCACAATTATTATAATTGTGTGTGTAGCATGTGCATTTAACCCAATTTGTCTTTCTTTCTAGAAAGAAAACATAAACTCAACTTTTGAAGTGTAATGTAAATGACATAAGGACCAAACAACGTTAATAAAAAGACAAAGACACGTCAAAGAGACAAGTTTCATCATACCTAAATGTATCATAAATTAAAGTTGGAGCAGAAGATCAAACCTAAATCACAAAGTGAACCAAACAATGGAAACTCATTGTCATTCTGTCTGTAATGACGACAACAAATTATAAAATAAAAGAAAACTATAGACAAACTTTTTGTTTGTACTTTATAAGAATACAAAATTTTAATTTGTGTTTAAGAATAAATAAAAATGAGAGAGAGATATATAGATGTGACTGATTCTTTCAAAAAACTTGGTTAAATGAAAATATAAATTGTTTATATACAATTTAATGCAATTTGTCTGAATTTTATTTATATCTCCAAAGTATGTGTTCCCACATGAAAATCTCATTTCTAGATAAGAATGATGTTGGCATGATATATTGTTATAGACGTGACAATGATATAATTAACTTGTAATTTAACCATTATATCATTGTCAACATACTCAATCAGTATAATGAAAAAAGTTGGAACACAATTAGATTCGTTTAACAACATTCAACAAGTACGATAATTAATGAGTGTAAACACTAACTTCGTTTCAAGAAAAAAAAATCACAAAAGAAATAGTAAATGGTTGAAAATATTGCAAATCTTTTTTTATTAAAGACCATTTGCAAACAACTTATGTGGTAAGAGAGAAGATAATATCTTTAAAATGATGGTTGATCATAAACGTTTGCAATCTCTTATTAGAGGTATGGCCCAAAGAGAATAAAACAGGCCCATGGATGTCCTCTCCCACACTTCTTATTAGAGATAGACATTAGACAAAAAGAATGGGTTTGCAAAACCCGGCCCGACTGTAAAACCGATTTCACTCCGACCCGATCCGACACATAGGATTCAGATTAGATTTATGTTCTATTCGATGAAACCAACTTCAACCCGGCAGGACCCGAACCGAACCGGTTTCAACCGATTTATACCAGACCATATCCCTAAATCAAACCGTATAAAAAAACAGTTCTGACTTTTGTTGACTCCACCCGAACCAGTTTTTAAAAAGGGTTCAAACCTAATTTTTTACACCGCTACCCACAAGGCCACAATCATTTTCTAACCTTCTCACGGTTGATACACTTTCCTCAATCATTATATTTAATTTGATTATAAGAATGAAATGTAAATGTAATTTGTTTTAGAAAAACTAGTTGTTTGAAAAAATTAGGGGAAAACTAAGACGACACCTGTAAAATAAAGCAAAATTGAGAAAATTTTAAAAAACTCATGTGGCACAAATATGTCACCCGAAAAAAAAACCGGGAAAACAGGATCACTATAGTTCTCTTATATTAAAAAAAGATTTTTTATATTGCTTGTTACAAACAAAATACAATCTGTCCTTTTGGAGGCTATGAATGATTATTACTAGGTTCATTGTTATAAAAGCGAAATTATTGTTTGTAAGTATCAAAAAATCTTTGATTTTTCATTTGTCATTATTGCTAGGTTAATTCTTTGTAATACATTGTTTTTGGTGGTGTTGATTATTCTTATCAATAACCAAAATCTAAACCGAATCTAATTTGAATTTTTTAAATTACCGAATTTGATTAACATATGAATCGAATTCGAATTTAGTTTTGAAAGCGAATTCTCGATTACGAATGTATGACTGTTGAACCAGTTCAATCCAGATAGGAAGATATTCAAAATCAAACTATAAAACTTTATTTAAATATAAATACATATTTTTTAATTTATACATATATTATTTAATTTTCTCATTATTCAAGTAATAACAACTGAAATTTAAAATTCGAATTGGTTTCATATTTTATATATGAATAACCCGAAACCCGACTTGATGCTGCCTCTAATTGCTTCACAATGCAAGAACAAGTCTTTCTATTAAATATGCAAGAACAAGAACAAGGCTTCCACCTACGTGAAATCTTCCGAATTTATCACAAACAAAACTTAGATTTTTAGAAAAATAGAGAAATATGTCATAAACAGTGATAATGCTCGCGCGTTGCGGCAGTACGGTTATTGTGTGATTTTTTGGAAATCCGATTTTAGTCGGATCGGCTAAGTGCGTTATGACGTAAATTAAAAAATCAAAATATAATTGTTGAAAAAATTGAATGAAAAAAAAACAAGTATGTTAACAACCGGCAAGGGAAAATAGAAGAGGGATTACTGTTCAATCGCAATGAAAGATACGACATTGAAAGTAAATAACGGTTTTGTTTGATCACGTGTATATACTTTAGCATTTGTATTATAAACATCGTATGTTATACATTATTGTAATGACATATATAAAATAAAATGGTTATTTGTGTGAAATTTATGCATAACTTTTCATATGAATGTCTTGATTCATATGTAAAAATATTATTCTATCATCCTTTTACTTTTATTATAATAAATATAAATAAATATTAAAATTATTAAACTTGTAATATGCCTCTAAAAATTATTAGTAGTATAGTTAGTATAAATATGAAGAGATATAAGTTATATACTTAAATAAAATAATACTTAATTTAAATAGTATTTAGTTCAAAAAATATAGTTAGTAGATATAAATTTAAATGTCGATTTATAGTATCATAAATAAAGTAAATTTTAATGAAGTGAATTGAATAATATAATAATATTAAATAATGTATTAATAATATTAATTATATACATGAAAAAGACAAGTACAAAAATGTTAAGGTATATAAATTTTAATGGATACATGTACCATATTGCCTATAAAATATCTTAAAATCTTAATCAATTCCCTATTTTACCCTTGTTAAATGTCTTGCATTTATTTATACATGTTACTTTAAAACTTGTATTTTGGTAAAAATAAATTTCTATTTAAAGAGATGTATTATATAGTAGTACAGATATAAGTATTAAAATAAAATAATACTTAATTTAAATAGTATTTAGTTATAAAAATATAATTAGTAACTATAAATTTAAATGTCAATTTATATTATTATAAATAAAATAAAATTTAAGAAAGTGAATTAAATAGTATTATCTTATTAAATAATATATTAATAATGTGTATTATATAATACAATATTTAGATGAATTTAACTAAATGAGGGCAAAATTAGAACTATTACATAAAGCATCTGTACTATATACTTAAAATGTTATATAGGTGTCTTATATTTTGAATAAAATTATCATTTTATTTTTTTAATATATATTATATAGTAGCATAGATAAGAACCGTGAGAAGTAATGATAAAATTGGTGCATAGTTAATACTATACGATGGCAACAATGTAAGAAGATGGGTGTTCATTGCAACATAAATGTTGATACCTCATATGCTAGGAAACATACTTTCCTAGCAATGTTTAGCAACTTATGCTATAAGTTTATAATCAAATAAAAGACGTGACTAAGGTGTTAACACTATCAGTAACCATGTATTTTGATCTCTTATAAATTAATTAATAAACATATAAGGTAAGCATTTAAATGTTAAATTTAAATATGTACTGTGGATTAGAAATTTATGTCGCTTTTATATGCCATTTTCCCTTATAAACAAGCAAAAGTGCAAAACTAGTATGTTTTATATGGATCACATAAGGAGCTTAACATTAATGGGGTGACACAATAGTAACATCTGATTCTTTTTAGAATTAGCAAATGTCTTAGGTTCGAATTGTACTTCCATTAGTTTCTATCATAATTTCTTTAAGGATTTTTAACTAACATAAACCTTTGATTCATCTTATAGTAATGTTTATTAGGGTTTTGGTAGAACTCTTTATAGCAAGTTAGCGGAACTCATATGAATGTTAGGGGATTGGATATATGATTATATCTTCTTTCACTAAATGAACATGTGAAATCAATCCTGATCTTTTCTTTATTACTTGTAACGAATAGCATGGTTCTTATTGATTGTATGATCTTATTTGTACACAAGATAACAGTATAGTCATCAAGTATAAACACACATGTTTTACATTCAAAATTACATACAAAAAGCTTTTGTCTTGATCATCTACAGTTTTTGTTTTTCTTGATCATGTAACAGGAATCTTGCATTCCCATATCACGTAAACACAAATGGTTATTTCACCAAAAACATCTAGTTTCTTGATGGAAATCTAGCTTATTTTAGATGGAAAAATAGTGCTATCAGAATCATCTCCCAAATTCAAGATTTCATCGTCATCATCAAGATTCGTGGAGTGGTAATCCTCGAGCGAAGGTGACTTATTAGCTTTCGGTTGCTGATGTTGTTCAAACAACTTCTTTAGTTGCTTTGCTTGTTCTTCTATTCTCATTTGTAAGTTCCTTTGAATCTGAATCAAAAGAAGATTTCATTAACAAGTCAAACTTTGACTTTTTAGGTCAAATCGTGTTGATTTTCGACTTCAAAATCAAAGTTAATTCTTATAAAAACTGAAATTTACCTTTAGTTGCTCATGAAGTTGCCTCTGCACAGCAAGTTGCATTTGTAGTGCATCCTTAAATGGCATGCCACTGATGAACAAGTCAACATTTCAAGTCAAAGCAGTATATTTATGATGATTTTTAATATTTAGTTGAAAAAAATAATAATTAAACACAAGAATCCATGTGTTGAAATAAATAAAAATAAGAACAGTACGTTATATTTTCGATCTGCGCCATGGTATCAATGCTAGATCTCTTCTCTGAATTTCCTGCATAACAAATATCTTATTAGAATACACAATTTACTTCAAATAATATAAAAACTCAATAATACCATTTATACCCATTTTATTAACAAAACAATATAGCTATTGCAAACACATAAAACAATTATTATTTGTAAACAAAATGATTTTAAAGAAAAACTAATTTCATGTGATCACAACTAGCTAGACTCGAACCAAAAAATGAAACTATATAACTTGAATGCGTTTGAAATGCAATCCAGCCCGTTTGACCATTTTTTTCACCTCTACGCTTCAAGAACACCATGATTTGACAAAATTATTCGTACCTTTTGCAGTTTCTGGCAAGTATTTCGCTATTCTGTATTTCTGCAAATAGATAGAAGTTAACGACATCATAAAATCCAAAAAAAAACTTTAGTTAACGACATCATAAAATCCACAAAAAAAACTTTCTAAAAAAAGAAAAAAAATTGTTTCATAGTAACCGTTACCTGTAAATGACTTTTCACATGAAAGATTGTTAACCCTTCCGAGTCCATCAATTTCAATATCGCCTTTGGCGTTGCCTCTAGTAAAACAATTAGTAACATCTTTAGAGATTCTAACACGCTTAAAAGGTAAAAATATAGTTTGCATAAAGCACGTACTTTCAGCACCACCTAAGCAATTCACACACTCCACAAACCTATCATGGAGATCTTGAGTCCATCTAATTCTAGTTTTAGTACTTGGGACAACACTTGCAGTATTCGTATGGTTGTTTGTAATTTGACCTGATGGTGGTCTAGAATGAGTTACTTGCCCCTGTCGACGAATACAAAAATCATTTATCATCGTAAATCATCAATAAACAGAGATCTAATACAAGAAAGGATTGAACTTACCCCAAGATCTTGATTTCTATCATAGCAAGAAGTAGGTGATGATTGTCTCCACTCAGAAACATCAGATTCTTCAAATAATTTTCTTTTCAACTCTCTAATCTGATCTTTTTCAGATTGATTAATACACCTCATCTTATATGATGATCTATCATAAGAATTGAAGTATCGATTATCAGTGGGCTGCATAAAATGATTAGATTTCATCTGGGGTACAGAAGAAACATCTGATTCTTCATTCAAAGATCGTTGAACGCCATTTTGTGAAAACCCTAAATATCGTTCAGTTGCTAAAACTGCAGAAGCTGGTGATCCAATTTGTTCCATGATTGTTTTACTACAAGATGAAGTTTGTTGCCTGTAACTTATCACCTGTCGTCGTGGTTGTTGTTGTTGTTGATCTTGTTCTTGGTGGTGAATGATTTCGGAGGGCAAAATGGTGATTCCAACATGCCATGGCTGCTGTGGTGCACCACCAAATTCTCTAGGTTTTAGATTGTAAACCATTTCATGATTACAACCCATCTGCAAACTAATTTAGTAAATCGTTTCAAAGCAAACGGAAATGAAAAAATAATGACTTTTTTCGCTAAAAACTTGCAGCGATTTGAGATAAAGTCTTCAAGAATTCAATCATGATTCATGAACACGAAAAACGTAAAGAACAACACCTGGAAAGAAAGTTGAAAGAATTAAAAAAATAAAAATGGTGTCTTTTGTAATGCTGATAAAGAGTATGCACTACATTATGATCAAAATGGAAGTCACTTCGACACTTCATATATATTATTCCAAGAACAGAAATCAACATCTGTCCGTCATTCGATGATTCCAACTCATTTAAAATTCAAATAAAATGTTTATAAAAAAACAATTAGTGTGCTGTCTTCGTAATAAAATAATAAAATTATAAAATTGTCTTTTGCATGATTCATCGTGTGGTCGATAAAAGTTACATGTTGTCGAAGAAAAAATAGATGGCAAAGAACTTTCAAATGCCGATTGATATATGATTCTGGAAATATTAAAAGATTATTATAATTTATATTTTAAAATTTACAAGATAATGAGAGAATATTAGAGCGGCATCTGATTTATTATTTAATAATATAATAAGTGAATTTAGCATTTAGCATATATTCATATTCATATTTAATTTCCATTTTATTCCAAAGCACAAATTCAATAAAGTAAATACGAATAAGCAAATCTTTAAGTGTGTTAGGTTGAATTGAATAACTTGAGTTTATTGAGATATATATGAGTACAAAGAGGAATTTAATTTTTTTCCTAGGCCAATATATAAAAAATAACAAGTTATTTTATGTTAAAAATCAATTTAAGGGTTAGTACAATGTATTTATATTAGATTTCTGATTCATTTTTTTTAAATTTAAGTACTTTCATTTGTAAGTTGATCTAGTGCTCAAATATAGCGTGGTTATTGTAATTGTTTGCTAATGTAAAAGTTGAGCGTGTGTAGATGTCAATTTCAACCACCTTAAATAGTCTTTGTATAACATTAAATAATACATGTTTAAATGAAAACTAGTAATATGTGAACTCATAAATCTGTTTCATGTAAGCATTTTCATCACCTTGGATTTTGTCCTCATGATGGATTAAGATTTGAGGTGGAATAATTATTAACGTACACAATTAATTTGATCTTTTGTAAAACTTTTTATTTTTTCTAGATCATGTTCGATCTCTAATAAACTTTTTCACTTGTTTAACCTAACTAGTATAGAAAATTAAGACGGCGCTTCGGGTAAATTGGTAAAGTTGTGTTGATAAACTAAAACTATACATATAAGTACTTAGTCACTCCATATAGTAATCTTTTATATATTTGATTTCTTTTTATAAACATATAGCCGTTTTCAGTTGAACATGAAATACGAAAGTAAGACGACTTGAAGTTTGATCATGAGCTTATGAGCACTCTTCATCTTCCACTCGATCGAAGAGCGAAATCTAATCTAATCTCTTTTGAGTGGAGGGTACTTGATGTTGACTAGGAAAATCTAATAAAAAAGCTAGTGTCCAACTTGTTCATCTAAAAAGAGACATGACATTGAAGCATATCTTTCTATTGTCAATTGCAAGAAGAGAAAAGCAAACTAGATTGAAAAGAATCTGGTTGGAAGTACTTGAGATGTTAGTTACTATGCATAATGCATTTGAATTCTTTTGATTATCTTTCTTGAATTTAATGGCTGATAATCGATAAGTGATTATAACAATATCTATACAAAATAGATCAAATAGTTAAATACCATAAAAAACAACATGTTTTTTTGTTTTTTCCTCTTAATACATTTTAAAAATATAAATAACAAAAATTCTTTATGTTTTTTCCTACAAAAATCACTCAACATTATTATATAGATATTAAAATTTATTCACATGTTTAAGATGAAACAAACAAATTTGAAAAAAGAATTATAATATCTTAGAAGTTTACATACTCTTATAACTTTTTTATAATTAATCTCACACATGATCATGTGTCTTGTCTAAATGTCCATCCTAAATGTTTCATTATATTTTATTCATCCTAGAATCGTATTTTCTACTCATTTCCCACAAACATGTGTACGAAAAAACATTCTCAAACCCTTATATCTATTACTTAACAAATTTGAAAAAAGAATTATAATATCTTAGAAGTTTACATACTCTTATAACTTTTTTATAATTAATCTCACACATGATCATGTGTCTTGTCTAAATGCCCATCCTAAATGTTTCATTATATTTTATTCATCCTAGAATCGTATTTTCTACTCATTTCCCACAAACATGTGTACGAAAAAACATTCTCAAACCCTTATATCTATTACTTATTTTGAATAATTTTCACTTTGTTATCATTTAAGGGCACAAAGAGCCATGCAATATTTCTAAAACTTAACGATCCAATAAGAATATTAGTTTAAATTAATATATCTCCATTATTACTTGTGGATGTTAAAGAGAAGACATCATACATGCTAATATTGCCAAGGCACCAAAGTTGAAAACCAACTATTTGCTTTATTTAATTATATTATCTTGTAATTTACACTTATTGTATTCTTGCGTTCAAATTATAGTTTCTTTTGGAATTTAACCACATTACAACCTCCCCTAGTTTAGTTCAGTTCTCCTTTATAAAAACACAAATGCACATTTGTTTTTTGTTTCCATATTTATATAACATGAACATATACATACGTTATACATTATAGTTCGTATAGAATTTGTTTAACCATTTAGTCGTTTGTAACGTTTCAAACATGTTTGTAACTCGACCAAAAACATGGCTAACTTTTAGTTATACATACATAGTTATTGACGAGAAGAGACAACTATATATTTTGATACTCCTTGTCACCTATATTTTCATACATCGTAAAATTTATCATTTTTTATCGTTGATTACGTCAAATTAAAGCAATTTAATAAAAAGGGGCTAAATTCACTTATAATAAACTAACAATAAAAGTATAATTATTTTAATTAGTATTTTTTTATTTGAAAATATATAGATATTTTCATGTTTTGTTTAAGCGTGCGTGTGTATATATATTGTATATTTGTATAATATCGATTATACTATCTGTTTATTAAATTTTATCCCACGAGTGTACCGATAACATGCTAGGTTTGATATTTGGTCCATGTAGTTCACATTTGAGTGCCATATATAGAGATGAAAATTTAATTTTACTCGGAAGTTATAACATTAGAGAAAATTTATAAAACAACAACAATAACAATAGTAATAGTAGTAATAAAAGAAATAATAATAATAATAATATTGATGTTGTTGATGCTATTGTTGTTGTTATTTTTGTTGTTGTTGTTGTTGCTGACATCGCCGAATAATGAAAATTAATTTTACAATATGTAGGAAAGAATGAACGCAATTGGCTCTGAGTATAAAGCTAATTTAAAACGCGCTCCTATTATTTATAAAACCATAAAATGCATTATAACAATTTAATATTGTTTAAATTATGCTGTTACTATGAACACTAATTAACCGTACGTACATACTATAAAAAAATTATTCGAATAATTACAATTAGTCATTTGCAAAGATTCAAGAAGTTGTAACTACAGTTATGTATTTAATCAAGTATAAACATTTAACTCAAATATCTTTACGTTTTGTTTAAGATTACTATAGTTAATATGGGTATTTTTGTAAATAACTGAATCTAGCATAGTGATAGTGGTATGGTTAGTTAATAAAATATTTAACAAATTAATGAAAATTATATATCGTTTAGGTTATAATAATTGGCGGTATCTTTTAGAGTTTGCCGAAACAGGAAAAAGTTCAAATCTTCATTTGGACATAAATGAATCTGACCTCTAGGGTTTTGAAAGGTTGGATAAGTTGTTTGTTAGAATATTCATTTTGATATATTCAATCTCTTTAAATGTTTTTATATGCTATAAAATATTATATATTTTTAACAGTAATATAATCTCTAAACTACTCATAATCATTTTTAAATTTGAGTGATTTTAAAGAGTGTTTAACTCTTATCACTATCCTATGTGATCATATATACTACACATATATGATCATGCTTTGATGGAAACACCATAATAAGATGATTAAAACATAAAACTCTTGATATATAATGATGGTTTACAACACTAAAAGGAATGTAATCTTGAGTTTTACTATTACAAAAGTTATCATTATTAATGTAAATTAATTGTTTCCAAGACCGGACTAACCAACTAAATTGACAAAGGTTAAACAAGGATTAATCGTTATTGTAGTGGTTTCTGTGAACTATAACCAGTAACGGAGCTTGAACATCCCCGTACAGGAGGAGGGGGCAAATTGAATTTTTTCAATGGGGACGAACTCGATATTTATATAGAAATTTAAACTACCGGATCAAAAATTTACACTAACGGACTAAAACTTAACACTATCGACGAAAAAATGAGAGGGAGCGGCGGCCCCCCCGGTCTCCTAAATCCTCCGCCACTGACTATAACTACGAGTGAAAAAAAGACTTAAAAAATAACATGAGTTATTTTAAGCTAACTAGCTATATGATATGTCATTAATATCAAACTAATATTTAGAGAAGTTAGTCTGTTTCATGTACGTCAATTAATGTTCTAGATTTATATCATTATACCCTGTAAAAGTACTTTCATATACCACATAAATTATCATACATTATAATATGTATCGATAGAATATGAACCTTTAATCGTTTCGTTTTGTGATGACACACCACTTAACCATCAAATTATCTTTAAAGACAACTAGCTTCATATACATTTGTAATAAAGCATTGAGAACAAAATTATCATTTACATTCTCTTAAAATTCAATAACACCTCGTACGAACACATAGTTATCATTTACATCCTCATAAAATGCAATAACACCTCATACAAACTTATGTAGATAGGGGGAAATAACATTTATTCCTTTTTTAAATAAATAAATTTATAAATTTAATATTCAAGTAGTAGAACATTAATTTGATATCATTGTTTAGAAGAGTCACGCAAACAAGCACCATATGAATATATTGTAATCATGCATATATTGTTATATGCATGATAGGGGGGAATAACATTTATTCCTTTTTTAAATAGGGGGAAATAACATTTATTCCTTTTTTAAATAAATAAATTTATAATTTAATATTCAAGTAGTAGAACAGTAATTTGATATCATTGTTTAGAAGAGTCACGCAAACAAGCACCACATGAATATATTGTAATCATGCAACGTTGAAATTTTGGTTTAGGTGATTCATCATATATACATTTCTTTTGAATACTTATTCTATATAGATGTTATGATTTTTATATATAGTTCGTAATCTTATATATGCTATTTTTAATACGATATTGTTTTTTATAGATATATTTTTATTAGATGGATAGAAGAGAAAGTATATACATATCTATAAATCCAAGGTGTTAGTTATTAATTTATTAGATTATATGAATTATAATCACTTAATTAAATACATATGCACTTTGATTGATGATTTAATTTATAATATTTTGTTTTATCAAGGGTGTTAATATAAAAACACCCACCCAGATAAATCGACATTCCCTATACGCTGTGTATGTGTACATACGTGGCATATAGGGGTCAAATACACTAAAAACGAGAAAATCAGAGGGGTCTGTCAGAGAGCTGTACGCCCCATATAGCCATGTACGACACATACGACGCGTATAGCAATTTCAACACTGACTATAAGAAAAAATTCAGGAGGCTGTTAGAGGGTTATACGCCCTGTATATGGCTATACGACCCCCTATACGACGTGTATAAAACTATACGACCTGTATATAAACTTTAGAGTGTTAATTTATAGTTTTGATGTGTCCAAATAATCAAACCTTTTATCAATTAGTTTTTCATGCCTCACCTTTTTAAAAAAAAAATTAAAATCATTTTATTAATCTTGCCAAGATAGGAAAGATAGAGGTAGAGGCATGATGAGTCGGCAATGAGACACGTGGCAGGATAACTTTTATAGGAACACTTGCACGATAAAGACGCATAAACAAAGAACAAGAAGGTACGGTCCTAATATAGGATGCAAGGGTCGTTTGATGATCATTGCCAATGGGAACAAGTAATATATATAATCATTGGAGCCACGAATTTAAGTTTATTATAACAATACTGAGTTTAACCGAGCTGATTTGATGCTTTAAAGTTTGAGTTCGAGTTTAGGTTGACTCAACTCGAACTCATACTTGCATTTATTCTTATATTCGATAACATGTGGCGTTTCTATTGTTATGGTTTTGGAGTATGAACATTGCTTTAGAGTTTGGACCAAAAAGAATTTTAAATTATGGTTCTGGCTTTGAGCGACGGTTAATAAACATCAATTACATATTCGCTATAAAAAATTGAGTTTAAATTTATATATAAACACCACATATCAATAAAGATCAACATCGGATATAACATGTTTGTCAAAAACTCAAAAGTTTTTCAAATATCTGGTTGATCAGTGATATTTATGTGAATTTTTTTATATTTCACTTATGTTAACCGTTTTGAATTAGGTTTCAATATAAATATTATCGTGTGGCAAAATATGATGATTAAAGTGCGACGATTATGCTCATGTTAATCTAATGATGTTGGCAAGTCACTACTAGGATAATAAACAAAAATAATTACGTTAATTAGAAAAGGCTTCAGCTTTGAAATTCACTTTATAATATTTGTCCAAGTAATATAAGCTAATTTAATCAAATTATATAAAACCACCGTATTCTTAATTCATTTGATGTGGAGATCTATACATTGATATAAGTAATGAGTTCATCATGTCTTATGGTGTGTTGGTCATTTTGTCTCCTTTCATATTTATTAACTTGAAATGTTTGATCGAGTTCTTAATGTTTGTAACTAAAACTTTTTAAAATTTAAAGCGATGAAAGCGAAAATTGTAAAATTAAACCATCAAATCGGTTTTGCTAAGTTAATATTACAAAAGTGTGAGTCATTATTTTCATAAACTGGAAACGTTATGTAATGATTTCTAATATCTATACTTTTATTTCTATAAAACTCTACAAAAATCGTTCCATTTAAAAAGAAATGCACCAAAATTGTTGCAAAAGGTGGAGCCCAATGTTTTTGATCAATCATAAATCATTATTGAGGAGTCTTTAATCTTTATAGCTCGAAGGATGATTTTGAATAGAATTGTGAATTTTTGAATTATTTATTACGTGAATTCAATATAAAATCTAATCTATGTATTTACTGAACTATTTAGGTTTAATTTTAACAAGTTTGGATCAATGAGGACCAAACTAGCAAGCACGTTTAGCTAAACATTGTCAGCTTGAAAGATTCGTGTACTCACTCATATTTTTTTATAAAATTTGGATGGTTTATATTAATACTTAACTGATTAGAGACTTTTTAATGTCAATACAAAAAAAGAATTGACCGTATTCATGATAATTCAAGAATATGTGAGTCGTGTTGAATTTGCATGTCTACATGATTTTTGAGTTCTTGTTGCATGTGACCCGTCAACCTAGGAATATGACATGTTTAACAACCCTAATTGGACACAACGAGTTTTGAATTTGAATGCATTTGAATATCCGTCTATCCCACGTTCTTTATATATCCCATTGGATTAACAAACATATGATTCTCATGATTTTTTACATGATTCAGTTATCAGTTATGTATTAAAGCGTGCGTGTAAATTTTTACTCGATTTTCTTCGTATAAACAAATAAAGATAAATAAATATGGGTATGGGGTATTAATTTAGATACTTCAGTCTTTTTTTTTCTTTTTAAGCTAATAGTTTATCTTTTTGAACTCATAAAATAAAATATTGATGTTAAGATGAAGAAATGTTTGCAAGCACACTACATACCAAAATATTTGTGATACTTCGAATTTTATAATAATCTTACAAAATATGTAAAGATTAGAAACAAATTTCATTGATTTGAACAACTATTAAGACATTAATTATAACTACTTGATAGATCAAGAATATAACCTATAACTTGTAAACTTTGACGTGAAAGATATGGCATTCGTCGTTGTAGTACACTCTGATATAAAAGCTATAAAACGTATCTTTTTTTTGGATATGTTATGTTATGAGTGTAACAAGTCATCCTTAGATAAGTATAACAATTATATTGCAATGAAACAAAAATCTACAATGATTCTTTGAACGTATTCTCCATGGTTCATGGAAGAATAATCCACTCCCTCCACCACTCTTTTAAATAAGCATTGATTCTAGTGATAATTACACTAAGCAACTCCACTCTTAGTGAATTAGGCAAATATATTAGATATAAATATTCCCAAAGCATATATATGTTTGATAATGTAGAATGAAGAATGTAAACATATCATAAGATGTGATTGTTTTGATGCCAAATAAAAACATTCACTTTATCTACCACAATGAATAATAGGATTTGAAATTCGTTTTAGATTTTTAGTTTACAGGTGCGTTTGAGTTTACAAATGTACATGTTTTAGCGTCTTCATTATAGTGCCTAATTAGTTGGGGATACCCTAGATGAGTATCAACTTCTTTTATTATTTCACTAGCTTATAAGTTTATAACACTAAAATAAAAATAATTAAATAAAAAGTTAAAAAAAAGAGTAAAAGGCTATTTTCATTCATAATGTTTTATTGAATTTGTCATTTCAATCCAAAATTTTTTTTCGTCATTTCAGTCATTGTGGTTAACAAATATTACTATTTTTATCCAGTACACTAACTCCGTTAAGTTCTCCGTTAAATATGAGTGTATTTTAGTCTTTTTAACACCCTAATTATCCAATTAAAATAAAAGTCAATCAATAAAATATTCAATTAAAACTAAAAAGAAAAATATGAAGCAACTAGTAAGACCAAACACTTCAATTTAAAAGTTTTGATTAAAGCTAACTAGTTTAGAAACCCGTCTACTACACATTATATGAAAAAATTAAATAATAATTATTTAGTAATATTAAATATTAAAAAAATTGAGATAAAATATGCTTAAAGTTACATATAATCAACCACGTAATTAAACAATAACACTAATTTTTCAAAATTTCGTCTTTAAAGAATTTTTTCCTTTTAAAAAAGATTGATTTTTTAAATCTCCACAAAATTATTAAAATATTTGTATTAAAAAACTTTATATTTCATATAATTTGGTTTTTAAAATGTTTTGTTAATAATTTTTTATTACGTTTGTGTCGTATCATAAAAAACTAAATTAAGTTTTTTAATACAAACATTTTAATAATTTTTTTGGAGAGTTAAAAAATTATATTTTTTAAAGACGAAAGTTTGAAAAATTATTGTTATTTTTTAATTAATTAATGGTTAATTATATGTAACTTTAAGCATATTTTATCTCAAAAAATTATTTTTAATTTTTAAAAGTACTAAATATTTAATATTTAATTTTTCATACAATACGTGTAGTAGACGCCTATACGGGTTTCTAAACTAGTTAACGTTAATCAAAACTTTTAAACTGAGGTGTCCGGTCTCACTAGTTGCTTTATATTTTTCTTTTAGTTTTAATTGAATTTTTTATTGATTAACTTTGTTTTAATTGGACAATTTGGGTGTTAAAAAGACTAAAATACACTCATATTTAACGGAGTTAGTGGAGTGGATGGAAATGACAACATTTGGTAAACGACAGTGACTGAAATAAAAAAAAAAAGTTTTTAGATTGAAATGATAAATTCAACAAAACGTCAGGAATTAAAATAACATTTTACTAAAAAATCTAGAAATTGTTCATTTTTTAGTATTTAAATTATGGAGGAGGAAAAATAGAAGTTGTGGGAAAATTATAACATTAGAAAATAACACTTACAAAAAAGGATTTGATACGTTTTACACGACTATTAGAAACAATATGATTAGAGTAAAAGTTTTATCAACTTCTTGTTTAGCATAATCTGCAACGGGTAAAAAATAATGGGTATGGGTTAATAACCGGTCTTCACGTATTTTTATCTGCCCTATTTAAATAAATAAGGTTTAGGTAGAAAATTAAATCTGCCACTAATATAAAATAAGATGGCAAGAGTAAAAGTTTTTACTGTTTCTGTATTTACCTTAACATTAAGGACCGCTATGTATTAAAAACATATATGACATATCTGTTAGCAATTTATATGTGAAGAGATATCCACATGCGAATAAAAAACATGTTAAAAACATTTACATTTGATTCTTGATTATTATCCATATAATTTAGTTAAAACTCATATTTATTCTTAAAATTTATTATCTTATTAAATTTTTACACATCTCATTTCACTGTATCATGTTTTTTTTAATTAAATAGTAATTTTTTGTTCTTCTTTTACTATATTTTCTTTTATTTTCACACACAAGCACTCAAAAACTACGAGTAATATATGGAGAAATGAATAATAAGTTTCTAATTATATGGATAAAAAAGTGAGTCAAATTTTGATTCATATTTTAGAGAACCTTTGGTTTCAAAATTCAAACTACTAGGTGGTGTGGGCTTTCTATTCTAACATATGATGGGCCTAAACCAAATATTGTTTCAAATCACATTCACTAAATCATTAGCATTTCTTGTTTGGGCTTTCGACTGGGCCAAGTATTTTAAAATAGTTACTTCTCAAAAGGTACAATCATTGAATCATATATTGTCGACTAGTAAGGAACCCGCGCGATGCGGCGGCGACATCGACGATACTTCACAATGCGATATTTGTTTTATGAATACTTGCGTGGCTTCTATTGTATAATCTATTTATGTCATAAGCAACACAAAACTCAATTAAATAATAGCACACGAATAAGAAAATGTTTTTCATAAACATAGTATTTTAAAAATAAATATCTAAGCACACGAAAGAAAATACAAGTCATAAACATAGTACGTTAAAAACAAATATCCGCATGTTAACTACTTGGATTTGATGAGATCATTTTTTGTCATAAGCCTTACAAATCTCAATGACCTCATCACCATGCTTCGACCACCACTCTTCGTCGGTGTCCAAACTGGAAGATTCTTGTGTCACTTTTGTTTTTACTGCCACTAATTTCTGATTAGGAATTTCTTGCATTTTCTCCTCTTTGACTGAAGCAGGCACTAAAAAAACAGTGGTAGTAGTGTTTTATTAAAACCAGAAAGGTACATAGATTAAACTATAATTATATATATTAAATTGATACCAGACATGTCTTGAAGTTCCTTCTTTTGTTCATCCACAATAGATTTCACTTTATGTAAGAGAAAATAAACAAGTCAGTATATTATAAAGTATATATTTGATAAGCGAAATCATGTGTTAACTTATATTTTTAATTTTTGTTAGCAATTAATATAGATTAATATGTAACTAACATCCATTCAGAATATAAAAACTTAAGGCACACAAATCTATTAACTTACTTTCATTTATATACACATGTAACTCATTCATCACGTAACACTTCCCGATAGACAACATTTGAGGTGTATACTCCGTCTTGTCTAAAAATTTTTGAAGGATGCACTAACAGCTTTGTATTGTCGCGTGATATCCCTCTTGACAATGCCACATAAAGTTGTCCATGTGAAAACACAGATTCCGGTAGATAAACGCCAACGTGCGGAATTGTTTGACCTTGAGCTTTATTAATTGTCATTGAAAAGCTAAGTCGAATGGGAAATTGTTTTCTTTTTAGTTTAAACGGGAACATGTCGTCTTCAGAAGAGATAGAGGGATTCTTGGCAAAAATACCCTTTTCCCAATATGTTGGCCCACAACTATTTCTGCATCAATAACATTGTGTTGGAATCCTTTACATATCAATCTTGTGCCATTACATAGACCATGTGATGGATCGATATTCCGCAACAATATTATGGGACATCCAATTTTTAGGCGAAGCTTATGAGGCGGCAAACCACTCACAGTTAGTGAGTTTAAGAACTAGATTGGATAGAAGTTGTTATGATCGTCTTCTGCTTCATCAAAACTATAGTAAATTTTTTCCTCCTCTTGAAAAATGTCGATCATTTGATCATTAATCTCATCAACACTCTCATTTCGAGTTGATAATATTGCTCGGGAGATTATATAATCCGAAGAATACAAATTGTTTGAAATAGATGGAAAGATGGCATTAATCAATTCTTTTATAGAGTTTTCTCGAATGGTGCATGGAATTGTCATGTCATCCGGTATGCGAATAAATGTTCCTTCAATTGATTCTTCAGTTCCATCACCGACTCTTAAAAGAAAATCAGAAAACCACGGGTCATTAAGCGCTCTCATATTTATGGTCAACCACATTTTTTTAGTCAAAGACCAAAGAGGCGACATTCGTAGGCTAGAGTCTACAATTTGTGCTCGAGTGCCACGTTTAATAACCGGCAACACCTGTCTGAAATCACCTCCCATAACCATTATCTTTCCACCAAATGGGAGACTAACGCCTATGATGTCTTGCAATGTCCGATCAACAGCCTCGATCGCCTGTCGTTTTGCCATTGATGCTTCATCCCAAATGATTAATTTAGATGACCTAAGTAGTTCAGCAGCCCCACTTTGTTTTTTGATGTTGCACATTGAATTATTGTTAAGATTTATGGGAATCTTGAATCTCGAGTGAGCCGTTCTCCCACCTGGCATATTATTGGCTGCAACACCCGATGAAGCTGTTGCGAGAGCAATAAGACCACGTGAACGAACTTCAGCAAGCAAAGCTTTGTACAAAAAAGTTTTTCCCGTTCCACCTGGACCATCTATAAAGAACACACCTATTAAATCATTATCCACGTGCGTAATTATCTCATCAAACACGACTTTTTGGTCCGAATTAAGTGAATGTTTGGCACATAAGTGTTCAGCTTCAACAACTATCGCATACTCCTCTTGCACCTCACGATGACGTACATATTGTAAGTGAGCATCTTCTGTTATGTCCGGAAGATCGAAATCATGGAGATTTTTACCCATAGATTGTAGAAACACCCTAATTTCAGTAAGAACTATATTTTGCACTCGTTCACGACTATGACAATTTAACCTATGGTCTTCAGATAAAGAGTCAAAGTGGTCATTCCATAACTTTCGGACATCTCCAGGTTCGCAAAAAATTTATCGTTGCGAATAACCTTCTAAGAGCATTGGGAAATTGAAATAGAGACGCTTCTGCGAGAGATTGCGATAAACTTTCATCGTTCTCAATTAAGCCTATCTCAAGAGATGCTTTTCGAAACGTCATGTGCTTTACGCCATTAACTATGCAAAGATCTTCAAAAGAAGTAGGCCCTTTAACATTTGATAAAAGTAGACGTAAATAGTACCTTTCTCCTTCAGCTGGATTAGCATAAACAATACGACCTCTTTGTGGTTTTTGCAAACGACGATTCCAACGACGCGAGCCTACATTCCACGTGAAATGTTTTGGAAAATCTTTATACAAATATTGTCTTGCTGTTTCATCTACTCTATTTGTATCAAAAAATGCAGTCAACATGGTTCTTTTATCTCTTTCTCTGTCAATAATTTCAGACATTATATCATTATCTCTAAATCTAACCATTTGATGATTAGGAAGATGTAGTTGTTAAGGCCAACACAGCAGGATAAATTTGAGAAAGAGAGAAGGAAAAAATGCGCCATATAGCCTCTGGGGTGATACATAGCGTGCATCTTGAAATCTCTTTATCTCATTAATGACAACCTCTTGCTCATCTTGATTGATTTGAATAACTTGTTTATCATGTCCTTTGTAAACATATTTGAATAAATATTTCACAGATTTTATACTTGAGCAAACCTCTACATTCATGTGACAGTTGAACATCATTAAAAGCCTTGGGTTATATGGGACAACCCATCTATTATCAAGAGTTTTTCCTCGTACATCCACTTTTATTCCATTATTTCTCCTTCGGTATAATGGATATGTATCGTCTCCTTGTGTTGTCTGTTCATTAAACTGCCTGGGATAGCGAAAACGAAAAATTGGAGGATCACCCTGCATGCAAGGATTGTTTGTTCGTAAATGTCCGCAAGGACCATGAATCATGTGCTTGACAACAAGCTCGTGCAATTTGGGATATCTTGATATGTTGGGAATTTCAGCACACACAATCTTATCATAATGGTCGGGATTATTGATTTTGTGTTGCGGGTACATGATAAGAAGAAAATGTGCATGTGGCAAACCACGCTTTTGAAACTCGATGACATAAACGTATGCTTTGACTTCTCCTAGAATATGTTTCTTGAAGAGTTGTCCTTAAGATCCTCTAATTTAGCACGAAACACTCTTGAAACAAGCTCTGGATGATCTTGTGCAGTTTGACCAACTTTCAAATTATCACATATCTCAGGCCACCGAGGATTACACGTCACTGTAAGGAACAAATCAGGCTTTCCGTCATCTTGAACTAAAGTCATCGCATCTAGAAACCGACGACGCATGTCGCGAGGCCCTACGATGAAAGATGCAGGCAAGACAATCCGTTGTCCCACTTTGTTTGGATTAACCTCACCAGCATTAACGCAATCCACAATACCTTGATACAGATCTGCTCTTATCTTAGCCTGGTTTCGTTCACAAAATTGTAAACGTTGCGTCTCAATCTTTATGTAAACATCCACAGCAAACTGTTGTAGCAATCTACCACCAAACAAAAGCACGTTCTCAACGGATCGAATTTGGAATTTGTAACAATAGTACTCTCGCATAGCTACGGTTGTTCTACCACGTCGTGTGTTTGCCTCTGAATAATTATGATGTTTAAAAACAAATCATTAATTAAAAATAATACACGTTAGGGTATTATTTTTATCATCACTTAGAAAGATACATAAATTGTTGGTACCTTCCATTTCTTCGTCGATGTTGTCATTATTGTTGTAAACTTCATTGAGTAGTACTCCTTGACGTGGTATGTTAGGATGCCAACCCGACTCACCATTAGGAAAAAACAGAGGATACGATAATGGATCGTTACAACCAAAGTAAGGCTGGATAGTTTGATTATATTCTGACCTACCGTACACAACAATACTTCTTTTGTACGAACTGATATTGTCGTTACCTTCAACCCAAATACCAGCAACCTATAAAATGTTGCATTATAAATAAGTAAATCAATATGTAGTGTACGGTAGAAGATCCGCAAGTTGAAATAAAAATAATATTATTTAAACCTCGGATGTCGTTGGTCGGTTGTACACCCTTTGGTCAAGATCCACGGAAGCATTTAAAGTGACTCTATAGTTGTCTAGAGGTCCTAGTTCCGCAAGACTTCGAAATGTGTTCACATATGGGTTTGTAGAAAGAGCACGTGTCACCATCTCAGTGATGCTTCGATCAAGATTGGGCTATTGGAGTCTATGATCTAACTCGGTATCAGGATCATAAAAATACAACTGTAAATACCTAGGTTTTCCATCCCTCGAAACTAATTGGTCGATTTTGTGATATATTCCTTTATGTGCACGAAACGTATAGACACGTCTCTCATATTGTTCATTGTATCATCTAACGTCACACCCATTGAGGCGAAAGAAAAATTGGTGTTATAAGCACGTATGTTTTGCCTAAACATTTTTCCAACTTCATCTTGCGACGTGAAAAGTTGGTACAATTCATCAGGAATTTCTGAATTTGCTAATATTGTTTTTCCACTCATACAACAAAAGGTTGCAAATTCAAATGTGAATCGTTTTGCTCCACAATGAGGACATGGACTACGTTCTTTTAAGACACGATGATCTCTAGGTATACCATCATAAACAAAATCATACGGATCCTCTTCTACGCCGAAATGTTTCGAATAGATGGTTGAATTGGAACACCTAAGGAATTTTTTGTTATAAGTAACTGGAGTTGTAAAAGATGTCAAGTTTAATGAAAAAACTTTGCTAAATAAATAGAAACCTTGTGTTTTCGGTAAGACTTCATTGGAGACACGATGGTCTCTAGGTCTACCATTGTAAACAAAATTATATGGGTCATCTTCTATAATCTCATCTCGGATGGATGGTTGATCAATAACGTCAGAAAATTGAGGTAAAAGTGTCCGTGGTTGAATCCGAATACATAAGGAATTCCAAGTATTAAGTGACGAAAGATGAAAAGATGTCAACTTTAATACTGAAAGCATTATTCAATAAAATATAAACCTCGTGATATTTCAGGCATGACTTCGTCATTTATAGAGGGGAGTGTTGTTGTCGGAGTACTATCATCAGTTGGAGCACATCTAATTTGAATACCATTTGAATTATGTTTTCCATCGGCTTTGCGTGTATCATAGCATGCTTCGTCTCGAGCCTTTCGTTTTTCAGTCGAACTACATGACACATTCTGTTTTCGCATTTGTGTTATATGACTACTATTAGTTTTCAAGATTCTTAATGGCGTCCTTTCCATTATTGGATCACTTTGGGGGACATGGCTTGCACCAATCTTTGATAGCTTGTTATTTTCTTTGCAAGAAGCATAATATCGTCTATTATACTCTTTTCTTTTTTCAGCTGACGTAGATGCACTTGAGGTAGAAACATCATTACAATCTTTTGATTGCCCATTCTCTTTATGTGAAGCATAATATCGCGCCTTGTACTCTTTTTGTTTTTCAACTGACGTAGATGCATGCGAGGTAGAAACATCAATATGATCTTTTGGTTGCCCATTAGTCATTGTAAATTGATAAATACCTTGTAAATTAAATAAAAGAGACTTATCATAGACAATCAATTTATGAAAACATCATTACAATAACAGTAGACTACATGTGTTCTGAGCATCATAACTGAAAAAACATTAAGTGAAAAGTCAAACTAAAGAGCTGGTGAAACGAAGGTCTCCACAAAAACTACACCCGTGGAACCACGAAATGAAGTAACAGAATAAAACATTCCAAGGGCTCTACATCCATTTTAATTTCATAAAGCTTTCCCAATTGGTCATCACAAACCAATTACCATTTGTCATAAAATGTGTTATGTCACACCATAATGACAGCGGGATAGGAGGGATCGGAGAACATGACAAGACCTTAATCCAGTGCTCCCCTTGTAGCAACCATAACTCAACTGACATCTCGCGTATGCCAGTACTAACAAACATGTGAAGTTCATTTTTTACATTCACTAAATCTCCAAAATAAATTCTGCAGAAGGAACCGGTGGAAAGCTTATCTCCTTAAGCTGCTCTGAATTAACATCAAAACAAATCACCACATTTTTACCTCCAACCAAGCACTCGCAAACAGAAATATAAAGTATTAGCACATAACGTAGCAGTTGACCAAGAGAAGGCGGGGATAACGTACTCCGGTCTTGTTACGAAAGGTATATTTCTCCAAGAGGCTAATTTCCTAGAATAAATAGATGCACAAAGTACACCACACCTACGCTTTACATGCAAGACCTTGTAATCAGCGTAAGCATCAATGTACAAACCAATAGCATCAGCATTATGTTGAAAGAAGCCATGGCAATGACAATGAGGTGTTGACAAATACTTGTAAGCACCGGTGACTGGATTCCAAAAAAGCAACTCAGATGTATGATTCAAGCGAACACACAACAATCCATCCAAATGTGAACGAATCGAGAAATCATGAAATGGAAATGGGACGATGGTGCTTGGCGCATAATCACCGGTTTGAAAGTCAATTGGACGAACATAGCACATTTGGTCACCGATTAAGAGGATTCTCTGATTAGATGAATTTAATGAGCGGGAGCAATGTACCCTTGCAAAGTCTTCTGTTGATAGGAATGCATACCATTCCTTACAAACAGACTTAAAACGACATACGACCTTTGTTGGCAGCCTCGTTAATATCTCAAATATGATTATTTCAACCAGTAGGGCAACCATGATGACACCTTCGTTCACAAATATTGACTAATTATCTGTATAATATATTCTCCTATGAATTAGTATTTAGGTGAAGAAAAGTGTGGTTACACGATACACTAATATGAATGAATATTATGCAAAGTAAAACATAGTTCTACTAATTAATGCTTATAATAATATTGTCTACACACATTGTGAGAATGATATTTTGTGTGGTGATTAGTTCACACTTTATATCTTCATTTTATTAGGGTTGTTGGTTTCAAGCACGCTCGTTGTAATAATCAGTGTTTAAGTATAATGTCTGTGTTTATGATTTGATTACATTTGTCTTTCTTCTGTTCTTTTACAAAATACAAAATTTATAATATGAATATGAGATTATGTTTTTTATAGTTAATGCATGAGATAGGAATATAAGTTCTTTGTAATTTCGTTACATCAAATTAAAATTAGAACGCAAGAAAGGCCAAAACATTAAAAATAAACGTCTAACCATAGAAGTTAATTAAAGAGTTCATTGTAATCATGTTAAAATGAACATGGACTCTAAGGACGACCAATCTTTTCAATATCACGTGCCTCGGGCATGTTTGGTTCATAGGCAATCGTTGTTAAATCTGTAGAAATCAAAATATTTTCTGAAAACAAAAGAAAATGTATAAGTTTAGGTAAGGTATAGAAGTTTTGAAATACTGTTCTTTTAAAAAATATATATTTATAAGGTAATACATACCCTCTGGTAAATAAACCAACTTCACTCGATATGCATACACTATAGAATTTCTTGCGATTGCTAGATAAGTTCTAAACATATTTGTCTCCTTCGAGTCATATAAAAGCATCTGTATTATGTGACCGCTGGACACATGTATTTAATTTTAGAATCACAAAGAAATTTATTATATTTTTATATACGGCGAAATTATAAAAAAAATTTAATATTTTATGCAATCATTGACTTACGTCGCATCTTGAAGAACCAAAACAAAATGGTATCGTCCTTTTTTTCGTTTACCCATGACAATCCGTCCAACAACATCTACAATGATCGTAAGTGTTCTTATTGAGGAAATTTAGGTATATACGATATATATCTAACAAAAATAGATAAATCGAGAAACTTACAACGTACCAATTATTAACTTTTGGTGTCTTCTATCATGCTTAAGAATTTGAATAGAAGGAACCAACGGATACAGACAAAAACCTCTCGGAAATGGACTTTCAAACGTAATAAGTTTAGTGAATTCGCTGATGACAATCTTGACCTCACCACATAGCAAGATGTAATTTTCATATGTTGGATACTCTTGATATTTTAAATTCTCAATTTGAAAACGACTAAGTACAAATACATTGGCCACCAAATCCATATTATTATAAAAGTCCATTAAATGTTCCGGGACAAATGCGGCTATTTTTTGTCTCTAAAAAACAAAAAGAGTGTTCATAATGTAAAATATAAAAAAATAATTTTATATTTTGAAAAGGAGAAAAGAAAATCACTTACGTTTTGATCAAGAAATATAACCAATAATTTGCTCTCAAAAGTGACTTCTGATATGAACTCAACCCAAACAAAGGGAATAGTATACCAACTTTCATAATTTGTGAGTGAAGAAAAAGAGTCAACAACGGAATGAAGAGCCATGCTTAAATTAAACCTCCACTTTCTTATTTAGTCTGTAAAAACATTAAATGATTTGATCTTAACACAAAGAAAATGTATCTGTTATTTTTTGCTGAAAGAGTTATGTAACTTTTTTACTCATTTGTAATTTCAAAACATATTTCACATTTATTATTTTTGTATATATTATTTTACTTTTTCATGAACTTATAAATATAAACACTTATTGAAGTATTAATATTAATGAATATTTATGGGTGATGTGTTATGTTAATTAAGATTAAGAATTATGATAATCAAGTCTAACTATGATATTTAGAAATTAGACGATTAAAATTTTATACTTGGAACATGTATAGAGTCGGTTGAACTTGAGCAATTACTTATCTTTATGTTTGTAAGTAATTTTTGACGAAGTAGTTTTAAGTAAACCTTATGATAAATAATAAAACTTACTGAAATATTAGTTATTATTATTTTAATTAATATTTCTCGGAGATATGTGATGTTAACGGAGATTAAGAACTGTGATAATTAAGTCTAATTATGACAATTAGAAATTAAACGATTAAAAATGATGTACTTAGGACATGTACATATTTAGTTGAGCTTGATCAATTAGTTATCTTTAAGTTTGTATATAGATTATAACCAAGTACATTAATCAGAAACTAATTCATAAATTGATTTCTTTTTGTAAAATCAATTGACATTGATACTATACTTAGTAGATATTAAAGTGTAACTTTGAGTATTAGCTTTTAGATGGTTTAAATTATTATATATCGATTATATTTAGGGGGTATCTATCGATCAAAAATCATGATTTGTAAAGCTTACACCTAAAATGCCAACATTGAATGGGTGTAGGCAATATGTTTAATCAACAAAAAAAGAGTCCTATACCTAGTTTTCTATAAATTCTTAAAAGAACATGATACAATATGCAAGTAGTAGGTGCTCTTTCAATTAAAATTATTAACGAAGTACCAGCAATAAAATGTAATATACTAATTATTTACCTGCACAAGCTCTTCCCAAATACAATAGCAATGACCTTGCACTGTCAAAACAAATAAGAAAATAGAATTATAATTCCAATCTCATCTAATAAACACAAATAACCGAAACACATATTGCTAGATCTGATTCACGATACAATTAGAGTTGTTAAAACGAACTCAATAATTAAAAATCGATGAAACTCACACCACGTCAACTCCTTCATAAGTAAAATGCTATTATTTAACCCCGACTTCAACCCACCTATTTCAAAAGTGTATTCAGGTCAAACCGCGTAACAGTTGTATGAAACACTTGTTTTCTATCTTAAATAATGATTGTGTAACAAATTACTAATAGACTCATCAAAACTTGAACCATGTTGCAAATAGAAACTACACAATTAAATACATCATACCAATACCAGTTGTCTTTTTATTAAAGTTTGCCCACTTGACCCGTTCAATAAAATTTACTCATTCGGCTTTTAGAAAAGATTACCTATTTGACTCGTTTACCCATTTAGCACGTTTAACTTTTTTAACAAATATCATATTTAAATTTTGATTTGGCTTTAAATGATAGCATGATGGTTTGGCTAAAACAAAAGTTACTGATCGTGAATAAAAGTATATTAGGCTCCTGATAATATTATTAAAAATTTAGAACACTTTATTGAATCTTAAAAGAGTACATAGGTGTAAATAAAAGTATAAAACATAGAACATTGATGTTTTATTTTTAAATCGACTTTGTATCATTCATTTAAACAATATCTTTCAACAAATTTCGTAAAAAAAAAAAATTTTCATGGATTCATGGGCACCAGTATTCTATGCAATGATTTTCCAGGTAAATTAATCGAAATAAGGTTTATTAGTTGCTACTTGCACCTGCATAGAGATATTTAACCCCCTCTTTCAACCCATCTTATTAAAAAATGGATATAATCATGCCCAAATAATGACTATTATATAACACCCCCCCGGTCAACATTTGGTATGTGTCAAGCCTGTTCAGGTCAAACCGGGTAACAAGTTGTATAAAATACTCGTGTTCTCAATACAATAACAATAAAAATTACTAATAGACTCATCAAAACTTTAACTATGTCGTAAAGCAAATAGAAACTACAATTAAATACATCGTACAAATATATCATACCAATACCAGTTGTCTTATATGGAACACAACTAACCAATACTATATGATAAAAAAGACTAACCTTGAAAATGAGATCTAATTAATCTGATGAAACAGCTACCACTTACAAAGCGAAGGTCAAGAGAGGTAAAAGAGATTCGAACACAAAGAACCTATAAAATAGCCATATCAACAAACATAAATAAACTTAAGACAAATGAATATTGGGATTACAATATATACCTATATATAAACCTGATCCAGATTATCCATCTTAAATAAACCTTTTATTGAAGTTTACCCATATGACCCGTTTAAAAATATTTAAAATATATTATATTTCCGTAGAACATCAAACCCACAAAGTATTTGCATGATTAAAGTGCCTTGTTTTATTACCTCTAAAAAATTATCAAAAATTCAAAAGAACTCAACTTAGGTGGTGCATGGGATTGCTTATATAAATGATTTATGATTGCGTAGCATTACCAAATTTGAGTGCGTAAGAAAACATATTAAGTAGCACATAACTACTCAAATCAGTTTACACAACAACATTACTCCTAAATACAAAATACATTACCAAATTTGAGGCACGATCAAACTAAGAACAAAAAACATACATTGTACTATGTAATATCTTCTTAAATAAACTTTTTATTGAAGTTTACCTATTTGACCAGTTCAAAAAATTACTCGTTTGGGCAGTCAAAAAAATTACACGCAAAGTATTTGCATGATTAAAATGCCCTGTTTTATTACCTCTAAAAATCATCAAAATTTCAAAAGAACTCAACTTAGGTGGTGTATGGGATTGACCGGCTTGTACACCCCTTTGTGATTATAAACGATTAATGCTTGTAAATGATTTATGCATGTGTTAAATGACAGTTGTTTTTTATTAAAGTTTACCCATTTGACCCGTTCAATAAAATTTACTAATTTGTCCTTTAAAAAAAGATTACCCATTTAACTCGTTCACCCATTTAGGAAACTCATTATTCATATTTATAATAATCAGCAACAAAATAAAATTCATATGGACCTAACACAAAAACAACAATATATCATGGGAATCCATAGAACCCAAAAAAAACACAGCAACAAAATACATATCAACAGCAGCCCTAAAAAATATAACCGATTTGACTTTATTACCTCTAAAAAATTATCAAAAATTTCAAAAGAACTCAACTTAAGTGGTGCATGGGATTGTTTATATAAATGATTTATGATTGCGTAGCATTACCAAATTTGAGTGCGTAAGAAAACATATTAAGTAGCACATAACTACTCAAATCAGTTTACACAACAACATTACTCCTAAATACAAAATACATTACCAAATTTGAGGCACGATCAAACTAAGAACAAAAAACATACATTGTACTATGTAATATCTTCTTAAATAAACTTTTTATTGAAGTTTACCTATTTGACCAGTTCAAAAAATTACTCGTTTGGGCAGTCAAAAAAATTACACGCAAAGTATTTGCATGATTAAAATGCCCGTTTTATTACCTCTAAAAATCATCAAAATTTCAAAAGAACTCAACTTAGGTGGTGTATGGGATTGACCGGCTTGTACACCCCTTTGTGATTATAAACGATTAATGCTTGTAAATGATTTATGCATGTGTTAAATGATACAGTTGTTTTTTATTAAAGTTTACCCATTTGACCCGTTCAATAAAATTTACTAATTTGTCCTTTAAAAAAAGATTACCCATTTAACTCGTTCACCCATTTAGGAACTCATTATTCATATTTATAATAATCAGCAACAAAATAAAATTCATATGGACCTAACACAAAAACAACAATATATCATGGGAATCCATAGAACCCAAAAAAAACACAGCAACAAAATACATATCAACAGCAGCCCTAAAAAATATAACCGATTTGACTTTATTACCTCTAAAAAATTATTAAAATTTCAAAAGAACTCAACTTAGGTGGTGCATGGATTGTTTATATAAATGATTTATGATTGCGTAGCATTACCAATTTGAGTGCGTAAGAAAACATATTAATAGCACATAACTACTCAAATCAGTTTACACAACACATTACTCCTAAATACAAAATACATTACCAAATTTGAGGCACGATCAAACTAAGAACAAAAAACATACATTGTACTATGTAATATCTTCTTAAATAAACTTTTTATTGAAGTTTACCTATTTGACCAGTTCAAAAAATTACTCGTTTGGGCAGTAAAAAAAATTACACGCAAAGTATTTGCATGATTAAAATGCCCTGTTTTATTACCTCTAAAAATCATCAAAATTTCAAAAGAACTCAACTTAGGTGTGTATGGGATTGACCGCTTGTACACCCCTTTGTGATTATAACGATTAATGCTTGTAAATGATTTATGCATGTGTTAAATGATACAGTTGTTTTTTATTAAAGTTACCCATTTGACCCGTTCAATAAAATTTACTAATTTGTCCTTTTAAAAAAGATTACCCATTTAACTCGTTCACCCATTTAGGAAACTCATTATTCATATTTATAATAATCAGCAACAAAATAAAATCATATGGACCTAACACAAAAACAACAATATATCATGGGAATCCATAGAACCCAAAAAAACACAGCAACAAAATACATATCAACAACATCCCTAAAAAATATAACCGATTTGACTTTATTACCTCTAAAAAATTCTTAAAATTTCAAAAGAACTCAACTTAGGTGGTGCATGGGATTGTTTATATAAATGATTTATGATTGCGTAGCATTACCAAATTTGAGTGCGTAAGAAAACATATTAAGTAGCACATAACTACTCAAATCAGTTTACACAACAACATTACTCCTAAATACAAATATATTACCAAATTTGAGGCATGAGCAAACTAAGAACAAAAAACATACATTGTACTATGTAATATCTTCTTAAATAAGTTTTTTATTGAAGTTTACCCATTTGACCCGTTCAAAAAATTACTCGTTTGGGCAGTCAAAAAAATTACCCATTGACCCGTTAAAATTCTTTTAAATATATTATACTTATTGGAAAACATCAAACCCGTAAAGTATTTGCATGATTAAAATGCCCTGTTTTATTACCTCTAAAAATCATCAGAATTTCAAAAGAACTCAACTTAGGTGGTGTATGGGATGACCGGCTTGTACACCCCTCTGTGATTATAAAAGATTAATGCTTGTAAACGATTTATGCATGTGTTAAATGATACAGTTGTTTTTTATTAAAGTTACCCATTTGACCCGTTCAATAAAATTTAATCATTTGGCCTTTTAAAAAAGACTACCCATTTAACTCGTTCACCCATTTAGGAAACTCATTATTCACATTTATAATAATCAGCAACAAAATAAAATTCATATGGATCTAACACAAAAGCAACAATATATCATGGGAATCCATAAAACCCAAAAAAACACAGCAACAAAATACATATCAACAGCAGCCATAAAAAATATAAACGATTTGACCCGTTCAATAAAATTTACTCATTTGGTCTTTTAAAAACAAGATTACCCATTCGAATCGTTCACCTATTTAGGCAACTCATTAATCATATTTATAATAATAAGCAACAAAATAAGAATTCATATGGATCTAACACAAAAGCAACATTATATCATAAGAATCAATAGAACCCAAAAAACATAATAACAAAATACATATCAGCAACAACCTTAAAAAAAGATTACCCATTTGACCCGTTTAATAAAATTTACTCATTTGGCCTTTAAAAAAAGATTACGCATTTGACTCGTTCACCCATTTAGGAAACTCATTATTTCCATTTACAATAATCAGCAACAAAATGAGAATTCATATGGATCTAAAGCAACATTATATCATGGGAATCAATAGAACCCAAAAAAACACAACAACAATATACGTATCAACAACAACCCTAAAAAAGATTACCCATTTGACCCGTTGAATAAAATTTACTCATTTGGCCTTTTAAAAAAAAATTACCCATTCGACTCGTTCACCTATTTAGGCAACTCATTAATCATATTTATAATAATAAGCAACAAAATGAGAATTTATATGGATCTAACACAAAAGCAACATTATATCATAAGAATCAATAGAACCCAAAAAACATAATAACAAAATACATATCAGCAACAACCCTAAAAAAGATTACCCATTTGACCCGTTAATAAAATTTACTCATTTGGCCTTTAAAAAAAGATTACGCATTTGACTCGTTCACCCATTTAGGAAACTCATTATTTCCATTTACAATAATCAGCAACAAAATGAGAATTCATATGGATCTAAAGCAACATTATATCATGGGAATCAATAGAACCCAAAAAAACACACAACAATATACGTATAAAAAACAACCCTAAAAAAGATTATCCATTTGACCCGTTCAATAATTTACTCATTTGGCCTTTTAAAAAAGATTACCTATTTGACTCGTTCACCCATTTAGACAACTCATATTCGCATTTACAATAATTAGCAACAAAATGAGAATTCATATGGATCTAACAAAAAGCAATATATATCATGGGAATCAATAGCACACGAAAAAACACATCAACAAAATACATATCTGCAGCAGCCCTAAAATAAATTATCCATTTGACCCGTTCAATAAAATTTAATCACTTGGCCTTTTAAGATAGATTATTCATTTGACTTGTTCCATTTTGATAAAAATACAGAAGAAATAAATACAAACAACACCCAATGACTATCACCTTCAATTCAATCAATTTAATTATCTCTTTTACATAATTTTTACAGCCATAGAACCTTTCATTTTGACATCTACCCAGAAAGCCCCAGATGACCATTATGCTTAAGTAAGGGTTCAGGTATTAATTACCCATTATGCTTAAGCAACAAAAAACATAAATTTAACATTTTGCAGCGTGTTGCCTTAAAAGAACATCCAAAATCCTCACTTGGAAGTGCATTTAACATGGCTTGAATTAGGAACAATAAACATAGAAGATGAATTCCATGAATCTATTAGCAACCAACAATTTTTTATTAAAGTTTACCCATTTGACCCGTTCAATAAAATTTACTAATTTGTCCTTTTAAAAAATTACACATTTAACTCGTTCACCCATTTAGGAAACTCATTATTCATATTTATAATAATCAGCAACAAAATAAAATTCATATGGACCTAACACAAAAACAACAATATATCATGGGAATCCATAGAACCCAAAAAAAAACAGCAACAAAATACATATCAACAACAGCCCTAAAAAATATAACGATTTGACTTTATTACCTCTAAAAAATTATTAAAATTTCAAAAGAACTCAACTTAGGTGGTGCATGGGATTGTTTATATAAATGATTTATGATTGCGTAGCATTACCAAATTTGAGTGCGTAAGAAAACATATTAAGTAGCACATAACTACTCAAATCAGTTTACACAACAACATTACTCCTAAATACAAAATATATTACCAAATTTGAGGCATGAGCAAACTAAGAACAAAAAACATACATTGTACTATGTAATATCTTCTTAAATAAATTTTTTATTGAAGTTTACCCATTTGACCCGTTCAAAAAATTACTCGTTTGGGCAGTCAAAAAAATTACCCATTTGACCCATTTAAAATTCTTTTAAATATATTTACTTATTGGAAAACATCAAACCCATAAAGTATTTGCATGATTAAAATGCCCTGTTTTATTACCTCTAAAAATCATCAGAATTTCAAAAGAACTCAACTTAGGTGGTGTATGGGATTGACCGGCTTGTACCCTCCTCTGTGACTATAAACGATTAATGCTTGTAAACGATTTATGCATGTGTTAAATGATACAGTTGTTTTTTATTAAAGTTTACCCATTTGATCCGTTCAATAAAATTTAATCATTTGGCCTTTTAAAAAAGACTACCCATTTAACTCGTTCACCCATTTAGGAAACTCATTATTCACATTTATAATAATCAGCAACAAAATAAAATTCATGGATCTAACACAAAAGCACAATATATCATGGGAATCCATAAAACCCAAAAAAAACACAGCAACAAAATACATATCAACAGCAGCCATAAAAAATATAAACGATTTGACCCGTTCAATAAAATTTACTCATTTGGTCTTTTAAAAACAAGATTACCCATTCGAATCGTTCACCTATTTAGGCAACTCATTAATCATATTATAATAATAAGCAACAAAATAAGAATTCATATGGATCTAACACAAAAGCAACATTATATCATAAGAATCAATAACCCAAAAAACATAATAACAAAATACATATCAGCAACAACCTTAAAAAAAGATTACCCATTTGACCCGTTTATAAATTTACTCATTTGGCCTTTAAAAAAAGATTACGCATTTGACTCGTTCACCCATTTAGGAAACTCATTATTTCCATTTACAATAATCAGCAACAAAATGAGAATTCATATGGATCTAAAGCAACATTATATCATGGGAATCAATAGAACCCAAAAAAACACAACAACAATATACGTATCAACAACAACCCTAAAAAAGATTACCCATTTGACCCGTTGAATAAAATTTACTCATTTGGCCTTTAAAAAAAAATTACCCATTCGACTCGTTCACCTATTTAGGCAACTCATTAATCATATTTATAATAATAAGCAACAAAATGAGAATTTATATGGATCTAACACAAAAGCAACATTATATCATAAGAATCAATAGAACCAAAAAACATAATAACAAAATACATATCAGCAACAACCCTAAAAAAGATTACCCATTTGACCCGTTAATAAAATTTACTCATTTGGCCTTTAAAAAAAGATTACGCATTTGACTCGTTCACCCATTTAGGAAACTCATTATTTCCATTTACAATAATCAGCAACAAAATGAGAATTCATATGGATCTAAAGCAACATTATATCATGGGAATCAATAGAACCCAAAAAAAACACAACCAATATACGTAAAAAAACAACCCTAAAAAAGATTATCCATTTGACCCGTTCAATAAAATTTACTCATTTGGCCTTTTAAAAAAGATTACCTATTTGACTCGTTCACCATTTAGACAACTCATTATTCGCATTTACAATAATTAGCAACAAAATGAGAATTCATATGGATCTAACACAAAAGCAATATTATATCATGGGAATCAATAGCACACGAAAAAACACATCAACAAAATACATATCTGCAGCAGCCCTAAAATAAATTATCCATTTGACCCGTTCAATAAAATTTAATCACTTGGCCTTTTAAGATAGATTATTCATTTGACTTGTTCCATTTTGATAAAAATACAGAAGAAATAAATACAAACAACACCCAATGACTATCACCTTCAATTCAATCATTTAATTATCTCTTTTACATAATTTTTACAGCCATAGAACCTTTCATTTTGACATCTACCCAGAAAGCCCCAGATGACCAATTATGCTTAAGTAAGGGTTCAGGTATTAATTACCCATTATGCTTAAGCAACAAAAAACATAAATTTAACATTTTGCAGCGTGTTGCCTTAAAAGAACATCCAAAATCCTCACTTGGAAGTGCATTTAACATGGCTTGAATTAGGAACAATAAACATAGAAGATGAATTCCATGAATCTATTAGCAAACCAACAAATTTTTTATTAAAGTTTACCCATTTGACCCGTTCAATAAAATTTACTAATTTGTCCTTTTAAAAAAGATTACACATTTAACTCGTTCACCCATTTAGGAAACTCATTATTCATATTTATAATAATCAGCAACAAAATAAAATTCATATGGACCTAACACAAAAACAACAATATATCATGGGAATCCATAGAACCCAAAAAAAACACAGCAACAAAATACATATCAACAACAGCCCTAAAAAATATAACGATTTGACTTTATTACCTCTAAAAAATTATTAAAATTTCAAAAGAACTCAACTTAGGTGGTGCATGGGATTGTTTATATAAATGATTTATGATTGCGTAGCATTACCAAATTTGAGTGCGTAAGAAAACATATTAAGTAGCACATAACTACTCAAATCAGTTTACCAACAACATTACTCCTAAATACAAATATATTACCAAATTTGAGGCATGAGCAAACTAAGAACAAAAAACATACATTGTACTATGTAATATCTTCTTAAATAAATTTTTTATTGAAGTTTACCCATTTGACCCGTTCAAAAAATTACTCGTTTGGGCAGTCAAAAAAATTACCCATTTGACCCATTTAAAATTCTTTTAAATATATTATACTTATTGGAAAACATCAAACCCATAAAGTATTTGCATGATTAAAATGCCCTGTTTTATTACCTCTAAAAATCATCAGAATTTCAAAAGAACTCAACTTAGGTGGTGTATGGGATTGACCGGCTTGTACCCTCCTCTGTGACTATAAACGATTAATGCTTGTAAACGATTTATGCATGTGTTAAATGATACAGTTGTTTTTTATTAAAGTTTACCCATTTGATCCGTTCAATAAAATTTAATCATTTGGCCTTTTAAAAAAGACTACCCATTTAACTCGTTCACCCATTTAGGAAACTCATTATTCACATTTATAATAGTCAGCAACAATAAAATTCATATGGATCTAACACAAAAGCAACAATATATCATGGGAATCCATAAAACCCAAAAAAACACAGTAACAAAATACATATCAACAGCAGCCATAAAAAATATAAACGATTTGACCCGTTCAATAAAATTTACTCATTTGGTCTTTTAAAAAAAAGATTACCCATTCGACTCGTTCACCTATTTAGGCAACTCATTAATCATATTTATAATAATAAGCAACAAAATGAGAATTCATATGGATCTAACACAAAAGCAACATTATATCATAAGAATCAATAGAACCCAAAAAACATAATAACAAAATACATATATCAACAACCTTAAAAAAAGATTACCCATTTGACCTGTTTAATAAAATTTACTCATTTGGCCTTTAAAAAAAGATTACGCATTGGACTCGTTCACCCATTTAGGAAACTCATTATTTCCATTTACAATAATCAGCAACAAAATGAGAATTCATATGGATCTAAAGCAACATTATATCATGGGAATCAATAGAACCCAAGAAAACACAACAACAATACGTATCAACAACACCCTAAAAAAGATTACCCATTTGACCCGTTCAATAAAATTTACTCATTTGGCCTTTTAAAAAAGATTACCCATTTGACTCGTCACACCCATTTAGACAACTCATTATTCGCATTTACAATAATCAGCAACAAAATGAGAATTCATATGGATCTAACACAAAGCAATATTATATCATGGGAATCAATAGCACACGAAAAAACACATCAACAAAATACATATCTGCAACAGCCCTAAAATAAATTACCCATTTGACCCGTTCAATAAAATTTAATCATTTGGCCTTTTAAGATAGATTATTCATTTGACTTATTCCATTTTGATAAAAATACAGAAGAAATAAATACAAACAACACCCAATTACTATCACCTTCAATTCAATCAATTTAATTATCTCTTTTACATAATTTTTACAGCCATAGAACCTTTCATTTTGACATCTACCCAGAAAGCCCCAGATGACCAATTATGCTTAAGTAAGGGTTCAGGTATTAATTACCCATTATGCTTAAGCAACAAAAAACATAAATTTAACATTTTGCAGCGTGTTGCCTTAAAAGAACATTCAAAATCCTCACTTGGAAGTGCATTTAACATGGCTTGAATTAGGAACAAAAAACATAAAAGATGAATTCCATGAATCTATTAGCAAACCAACAAACTTAGGGATAAAGTATTGAGGAATCAAACCTGAAATAATGCTCGATGATAGTTTTTGCTAATCTGCTTCAATATCGTGATTAGTAAACCTACAAATCCAATTTAAGAACATAAATTGGTTTGGATTTTAAGAAGAGTTTCAGGTTCATGAAGCATGAATGCATACATAAATGTAGTCTGCTTGAATTAGTGCATGAAAATAGATGTAGAACCAAATAAATTGTTCTTTTGAACAATTAGATCGTCTATTTGAAATTTATGTAAGTGAAAACAAAGGTAACTTTATGTTGTGTGTTAACACATACTACCTATTTAAGTCTGCAGATTAATATCGTTTTAAGACCAAAGTTTTTGGTTTTTTAAGCATTAACTCAAAATGTACAAACAATGGTCAGGGTCACAACTTACAGAAACATCAGAGGCTAACTGCATAACCCACAATATACTGTAACAAATCCCATCTTACCTATGCATCAAAGTCAACTCGATTGCAATAACTTTTTGGGTAAAGTACCAAAATATAATGCCGTACATAAACAAAAAACCCTAACTTGATTCCAACATACATGAACACCAACATATTCTCAACTCTCTAAGCACAATAAACCCTAGATCCAAGCAACACACTACCATAGTGTTAATATATAGTAACTCTATCAATAACAAACTTTTTTGTATGCAAAAATCCACATTATAAACTTGCAACATACATGATTGATCCATTTGAAAACAAAAACATTAAACCGTCATAATTATTGCACGGGTTCAACAAGTAAACAGATACAAGTAGGAAGAGAAGAGCAACACTCACGTATGGTAGATGAAATCCTCAACCTTCGTGAAGTTCTATAGAGTAATTCTTCACGTTTCGAAGTGTATAAATGGATCGAGATGTGTGCAGTTGAAAATGTCCGCCCATTTGAAAATGCCCGCCCATTTGAGTAGCACCAATGCCCAAGAAGAAGCTTATTTGATGCCATTTTCAGATCTGGAGAAGAAAAGAAATTCTGCTACCTTCTTCTTTTGTTGTGGCGGTTCTCCAGAAAAAGTGTATATGTGTGCTCTTTTGGTCTTTTGGTTGGAAGATGAAGATATGTTAATGAAACCTGATTGTCATAGCTTTAATGAGTTGTAAAGTATGTAACATAAGTTGTACATCTCTTAATTTGGGTGAAAAGACAATATTGTCCTTCTCATTTGCTTATTAAGATAGTATAGATAATTGCCAACTACTTATGAATTATGATTATTAGTTTAATTAAAAGACCATATGTGAAATAACTCTAATCGTAGACATAGTTGTTGGTTTTGTGAAAACTTTCAGCTTAAGCATATGTTTAGTTTTTTATCCATTTAGTTGTAAATTTTGTTTATTTATTTTTTGGTCATTAGTGTTAATTTATGGTCTGTCAACGTAAGCATTTAGCTTGATGGTGTAAGTTTATTTATATACATCAAATTCATCCTTCTAAGAAAAACTAATTTCAACCCTGCCCTCTTATAGGAGTGTTTAAGTTCCGCCATTGTTCATATCATATATTGTAATCATTGTATCGAATTAATAAAGATAAATCTTAGTTGTATCACGTGGATTTATATCACACTAACCAAATCATATTAAATTCTCGTATTGACTTACTATTTTTTTATGTATGTGTGATAGTGTTCCGTTATGTATATATAATAATAAAAGAGGAAGTATAAAATTGTAGGGTTCGGGGGCGTGGTGTTCTCATCTGGTCTCGGGATTTCCCCAAAAGTTCCTCGGTTCCACTTTGTGTGGCCTTACAAGATTTATACCCTTACCCCGTTGAATAAAGTAGAGGTAAACTAACATCAGGATGTTACGCTAAGAACCATAACATTAGTTATGCTCTAACTAGAGATGGACAAAAAAACCAATTTGAGAACCGAAATCGGCAACCTGATCCAAACTGCATCGGTTGTCAAACTTGTTTCATTCCAAACCGGTCCCACCCGGACCCAATCGGTTCTTAACTCTATCTAGCGAAACCGGTTTCAAGCAGCTAAAACCCACCCGGTTGCTTTCAACCCGGTTTCAAACACGATTTAGACCTGGTCCTTCTCCTCACCCAAATCTGTTCTTAGAAAAATCGGTTTTGACTTTGTTGACCCAACCAGAACCGGTTACAAAAAAAACTTATTCGTAATGAATAATAATATATGTTTTTATTTGTTAAAAGTGCAAACAATGAAAGAACATAAACGACATATATAAACATTTGATGAAATGGTGATGTTACATAACGAAGAATATATTAACCAAATAGTTACATCTTTCTATGAATTGATGAATTCACGTAGACATAACATTTCATGTTTTTGATATATTTTATTAAAGAAAGTATGACTTATCACTAATTCTAAACTTGAAACTAATTTGGTAATAATCTCTCTTGATTTCCAATGTTCCTATCACTTATTAAAAAAATTGTCTTATGTGTTACGTGACATAACATAACCAATATGGATCAAAAGGTTTGTTGACGTTTCATTCTCTACATCCTTTGTATAAAATCATCCAACTAATGTTAAAGAAAAACATTAAGTTTGACTACTTAATTGTAATCGATCAAGAACTTCTGATTTCTGTCATTGCTATTATAAACTCAAGTTGTGCGATACATAGTGACACGCATACATATAGCGATATAAACATACAAAAAGTTCAAAAACACATACATATATAAACAAAGTCGACGAAATATGTAAAATTCTAGTTCATTAGAAAACTTGCTAATACATCTATATAAACTAACATATATATACTGTACACTCAATACTTCACTGATACATCTATAATTCTATATCAACTAACAACATTAAAACAAAAATAAAAAACAAAACTTTCCAAAAAAACATCACAAAAAAAGAAGTAATGTAATTTAACTTCTACTAAAAACTAATCACTTTAAAAAAAACCAATTTACTTATTTTGAGTTGGATTGGGGCCGCTACGTGGTTTCTTCCTCAAGCTATGGTTGTAGTGACCATAATAAGAAGCATCAGCGACGGGCTTTAGCGACGACCTTTGATCTATAGCGACGGATTTCAAAAGCAATCTTCTTGAGTATATCTTTGTGTCATGATTTAGTAGAGTACCACTTTTGATGCACTTGGTACTGCTGCTTTTGAGTTGAAGAAGAAATATTTGAAAGAGGAGTAAACAAGCAAACAATGCCAAAAGTCTAATGTGGATCTTCATGTTGTTGAGGTCACTTTTGGGAAGTGAAATGGATCTCAAAATGGGAAAAAGTATTAAGGGTATATAGGTTGTTAAATAGGAAGGAGGGGAGCATCTCATGCATGTGCTTTCATATATATAATATATATATATATATATATATAGAGAGAGAGAGAGATATCAAATACAATTTTGCATACAAATTGATTGAAGTGTATTTAGGTTATGCAATTTATATATATTAATTCTTTTGTATATGTTTGTTGTAGATAACTTTATAGTAATTGTTATCATTGTTTTACAAAAAGAAACTCTATTTGTTGTTAATTTTATACGTTCAAATAAAAATCAAGAGAACAAGAAACAAAATGAATTGATATATATATATATATATATAATATATATATATATATATATATAACATTAAGGCCACTAATTCGATTGTAAAGATTAAACTCACATGATTACATATATTAAAAGGTTAAAATTTGGTGGAAAGGGTGAACAAAAATGTTGATCTTTTATTATTCATTAAATTTATTTACTTGTAATCTCAAATAACTTTTATGTATTTTATACATTTTTTTAAAAAGTTCACATTATAAATTCAAAATTATTATTATCTTTAGATCAAGATTAATAATTTGCTATATACTTTCTAACACTTTGATACATGGTTTATTATATAATACGGTTAATTAAGTTGTTCGATTACAGTGTTTATTTAAATTAGTCATAACATTACATCTAAGTTATTTGATTGTTATGATATAGTTAAATGCTTAAAATGTGGTTTTTACTATTAGAGGGGTTTTTTTGTCAAGTCATGGAATTTCATAGGGGCTTAATTGAAATAATTCCAAATCAGATTTGTTTAATTTGAATGACGTTGGGATTTGCAAGGACCAGGTGAGATCATGTGCTGTTTATTTGACTAATACAATTTTTCTGACAAATTATTTCCACACTAAAAATACCTATAACAAGAAGCATTTACATATTCTTAATGCATTGTTACAACTCAACAAAAGAATAACAATTTTGTCTATTGTTTTATGATACAACTAGCTTTAGTAACTCGTGTATTACACGAGTCTTACTTATTTAATTTTAATATTATAGATATAATATCTTGATACATAAAAGGTGAAATAAAGGATTGCGTTACATAAATTCTTAAAATTACAATCAAAACAATGTAAAAATTAAAGATGCTAAAAACTTCCTTGTAAACAACATTCGTCGTAACATTAGTAGCCTTGTTGTTTTGATCTAAAACTAAAAGTTTGAGTCCATCTCTACTCTTCACTTTTGATAATGCCACGTACAATTGATCATGTGTGAAAACAGGATCCTTCAAATACAAACCAACTCTAGATAGAGATTGTCCTTGACTTTTGTTTATTGTCATTGCAAAACATACAGGTAGTGGAAACTGTCTTTTTTTGAACTTAAAAGGAATACTTTTGTCAGATCGTGTCAAGTAACTCTTTTGTGTAATGATGTCACCTTAAGTCTTGTTCCATGACACAAACCATTCTTACGATGAATTGGTGAATACGATGGAAAGGATATGTGCGTCATGAGGCAATGGCATACATCGACGTTTGCTGATATCATTGATGTCGTCCCCTTTTCAAGTCACATGAATTGTGTTTCTAGTGTTCATTAGTCATGTCTTCTCTTCAACAAATCCCTCGATCAACCGCTCGTTTCATGTGACGTGATGTGACAACACTGCCGCCACTAAATTAGTGTGTGTGTGGTGTAGTGCGGTAGGTGTGACATTTGACCCCTTAATGTAGAATTATTGTATGTGTGAGTTGATTAAGTAATATTTTTTGAAAGAGTTTCTTATGTATTTTTATTAAATTCTTATACATACATTTTATATGATTTACACTTTTGATATCATGAATAAAAAACGATATTTTAATATTCTCGTTGAAATTAATTCGATGATATTTAAGAGTGAAAAAAGTTGGTGTTAAGAAAAAGAAAAGGCATAACCCTTTTGTCATTTAGTCACTTATGCTCAGGCAAGTGGTTAGAAACTAAAAACCACCCCCAATCATTAAAACTTAACAATTACACCCACCCTCAAGATTTATTTATTTATTTTTTATGTTTTAACCTTTTTTTATTTTTAAACTTTTAGCATATAGTCTTTTATATAGATGAGAGTGTCTCGTTACATATTTTATAATTTTTAGTTTTACCATAAATTTTATTACAAATGGAGCCGTAACTTATATATATATATATATAATATATATATATATATTATATATATATATATATATATATATATATATATATAATGAATATATAATAGCATATTTTATGAAACAAGAAAACAAAGTTAATTTTTTTGATGAACGAGTCATGAAGGTTTAGATTGATTAAACTCATTCATAGTGTTAAAACATTTCATATATTGTATTGGCATAATTTTATCGTTTTTAAAGAGTTCCTAAAAATTGAATCCCATTTCTCTTTTTTTTTCTTTTTTGTGTAGGCAAAGAAAACTTTGATTAATATTTTATAAAGTTACCCATTTGATTAACAACTATACTTAAGTTTGTTTATGCATACACATTGCTACATATTTGTTCTCTACCTATAACTTCATCAATATGCCTAAACAAGTGTTAGACTCGTGCTGCAAATTCATAATACTAGAAATAAATCGTTCATTCTGTATTAAGAGGACTTACTGCTTAAAAGAATACACGTTTTGTATAAAGTCTTTGAAAAGAGAGTTCAAAGTGTTTCAAACTCGTAATTTTCTTTTTGTTAAAAAATAAAAATCATTGAAAATATAAGTATAACATGTATAATACCATGCTTGAGTTTATCAAAAAATGATTGAAGGTTACTTGTAATTTTCGTGTTGTTAGAAGGGTTAAAATCAAAGTAAAAATTATGAATCTCTTCATGATGACCCAATAATTGAGATATGTAATATCAAAAAAGATTATTAGTTATATAATGCTTCAATTAGTTTAAAGAAACAAAAAAAAACTTAGACCATAAAATATTGTATTTTCATTTTTCCTATTTCAAAAGGTGAGTGCTCATATAAAAAGAGCACGTGACTAATCACGTGATTCCTCTTTGTGAGTAGGCACCATCAACATGGAAAGACTTGGTAAGATTCAAAGATGGGTGAGTAGCAGAAATCTCAAATCTCTTACACACTTAGCTGGATTTAATTCTAAATTAATGAATTAAATAAACTTTATGTTTGATTCAATCTTTTTTGTGTAATAAATTAGTACATTATGATACAAATAACCACAAATAGATATTAACAAAGCACTTGCTCAGAAATGTACTATATGAATTCAAACTTATTTAATAGTAGTGGGTGAACCCACACATTGCGACGGGTTATTGTTTGAAATTTGTAAATTTTGGTTTTTACGACTTGTATATTAGTATTCATTTTGTAATTTTTGATAACATGAATTTGAAAAAAAAAAATTATGTTGAAACGGTGGTTGAAGTAAAACCATCACAATGATAAGTTTGGATTTTATAAAACATCATATTTTAAAAGTTGTGTAAGAAAAAAAATCTAAAATTTTCATAACGTTATTTAAGCAAGTTTGACGACTTTTATGCTTGTGCATAACTTCTAAATTACAATACACGGCACTATTTTGTATGAAATTTCCATCGAAACATTGAAAAAAGTAAGCATATCATGACGATATATTTGAATCTAAAAACTATAAAAAGAAGTAAAATAATTAATAAGTGAAAATAAAAAAGTGAAAGTACATATGAAAAGTGATATGTGCCAATGTGGTGGTAGTATTCATCACCCATCATTTTTAATAAGTTATATAAGTGCTTCAATACATATATAAATTACACATTTTGATATAACTATTTTTAAAATTTTCACAATTCTTGATATTTTTAAGGTGTTAATCTTTGGCCGACGAGTCACAATGACAACAATATATATCTAGAGAATCTCTTTTCTATGTAAATCGGACCACAAATATCATATGATAAATCACATTTTTGTAACACGTCACTAATCAATGTAACTTTTTATAAATATAATATATATATATATATATATATATAATATATATATATATATATATATATATATATAATATATATATATAATATATATATATATATATATATATATAATACATATCATCTAACTTCATCTCATCTTATGATGTCTCAACTATTGATGATAATGCCACAAACAAGAGGGAACATTCAACCTAATAGGGGATAAATGTTTCTCCTTTGTTGCCCACCAAACGAGTCTTGTTTGTTAAACAATCAGGGTCGGTGAATAGATTTCAAAGGCCCGACGCACAAAGTAAAAATAGACCTCTTGTACACAAAAACTTGTATATATAAATAAGTTAAGTTTATCAATACTACGATAATTGTTAGTGGTACATTAGCTATTTGTTTAGATTTGTTATTAGGTGTTGAAATGTAATTACTAATAAGCTTACAATATTTTTGTATTTATTAATCAACCTATGATACATAAATGACAAAAAATAAAATAATTAAGCCCCTTTTTAAACATTGGGCATGTGTGATTACATGCACAAAAACCCTAAAAGACACCCTTGTAAGTAACATGTGATAACATTCAACTAAACACGTCGTCATAAGTGTTTGGACATGCCTTAATCTTAGAAAGATATAATGGTCGATTTTGCGTGAACATTTCATGCATTTTAAGTTCTAGATGCGTTTGTCTCATATGAAAAGCAATAGTAATTCAGGATAATTAAATTTTAACGCGAGCAGTACTTAGACGATTGCATATCATAGCCTTTAAAATTTAAACCGGAAGTCATTAAACCATCATGATCTCCTCACATTTATTGCTACTTGATAGTTGGTTTTAGAGCATTTACAACTCATTCCTCATCTTTATCTATATAATTATACTATAAATCACTATTTTTTCTTTTTTTTCTATTTTATTACTACATTTTCTCTCTCATTCACTCACAACCACTTAAAATATATTAAAACATTATAAGGTTTTGAACAATTATTCCTAAAAATACAGATTGAACAGTAAATTTCTCATATCCTTCACTCACATCCACTTATAACCATACCATATAATACAGAAACTACGCTCACATTTTTTTAAGAAACGAGTTGTGAATCCTCTTATAAGCAATAATGTCATGTTATAGTCAAATAAAGTAGTTGGTTTGTTAGTGATAAACTTTTGTTATGAACTACATATATCACAATTGTTCAATAGCCTAAAATGGGCCAGGTGGGGTTACATTGCAATTTGATAATCTATATATAGGCAGAAAATAGAGTTTTTTTTAATAATATATAACTATAGTGCTCTATAATTTATATTTCTAGAAACTTGAAATCAACTAGACAAAACAACCTTTTACTTGCGTAAAAAATAACCATTAAACAATTATTCCTTATGTCGAGTTTCTTTTTAGAAATTTCACAAGTTAAAATTATAAGATATTTCTCGTTTACTAGAGGTGTACAAGCCGGTATAAATTTTCCTAAACCGGTTTCAGTTTATAAAACGTACTGGTTTTTTGGTTATGAAATCAAACCGGTTTTTTAAATGAACATTAAAACCCCTCAAACTAGTTTTAAAACCAATTTTTTCACCGGTTTAATTGTATTTTTATTTTTTTGGGTGCCAGGCTGTCGAACCGGTATACGAACCGCTGGTTTGAATCCAACTAGAGCCCCCATTTGGCTAAAACCGTTTTTTTACCGGTTTTTTTTTCAAATTGGTTTTTTTTGTCCATCTCAACCATTTACCACATATGTTTCAATATCATACATAAGTTTTTTGGATCAAATTCTATTGTGTTACTTGGGTTGTTAAATTTTTTTTAAAAAAAAAGTATTAATTTTCATGACGTACAAATAACCTTATACAACACTCGTAAGTCGTATCCCATACCATCAATCATAAGTCCCCCTTGTCGCTTCAGTTTAGGCTTCGTATTTTATTTGTAACTAATATTTCCAATATAGATGGTGTGTGCATGGAGGCTTCACACTACATATTGTCATTTGTATATATAGCGGCAAAATGCCACATCATCACATGTAAGATTTATAAAAATTAAAAAAAGAAAAGGGTAACATGTAAGCTTGTATCATACTCCTATTAGAAGTATTATGCTACTTAATGGTCTTAACCCTGACTTTTATAACTTTGGGCTACAATTTTTTTACTTGAACTCTAAATGAACTTTGCCTAGTGTGTTTTCATTATCTTTAATCATTTTAGTGGGATGACATCTTTTAAGGAATCTATCCGAATAAAGAAATGATCCCTATGGATTTAAAATAGAGACTTTAAAAAAGCTAGAGACGTATAAGAAATCAAAAGGATAAAGAGAATTTTTAGATTAATATTTAGGTTGGTGTATACTTTTTTTTCATTACTTAATAACATATATTTGTTTTATTTTATTTTAAAAGGTTAATAGTAAAAAAACTAATATACTTTTTATATTTATGCAAATATCACTTAAAGCCCATAAACATGTTATAAAACACGAGAAACCTCTCAACCACAAATTTTACTACTAAAAAGAAGTTGATAGAGAGTTTGATATGTGGATCAACTAGGTGGGTTGGAGCAATTAGTAAGGTTGTTGATCATAAGATTTAGCCGTGGAAACAACCTCTTGCATAAAAAGAACGGGGTAAGTTTGCAACATCAGATCATTTCACAATCAAACCCATTTTTAATTAGGTATGCCCTTTTTAATTAGTATTGGGGGGTGTTTCGCAATTTCAAGAACTGTTATCTTACATCTCGGGGCATCCGAAGTTTAATAGAAAGGACTATTGGATATGAAGATAGGTTTGTGCTTAAAAATGTGATATGTCCCGGTTAGTAATTTCCCAACAAGATGGAACGTATGGGTACCTAAAAATTTATCATGATATGACGTCTTCTTCTCAACCGGTTACCTACACGAGTGCACCTTTCAAGAAAAAACATTGATATTCCGAGCATTTTACGTGTTTCTTGTTCTCATGACTTGGAGTCAATCGAATACGTTTTGGTGATTGTATCATTGTGAAATCTTGTTGGAAAAGTATACATAGATGGTTAGAAATCAAATAGGTGTCTTATTTTTTTTATGTTATTGCTAGTTTCTGTTTACATGGTATGCAAATAGGAATAATAAATCTAATTTTTTTAGTGGTTGGGTCGAACAGCTAAGAAACTTGTTAGTAGTCATGTAATTTTGTTAAAAAGTCTCTAAACTTGTTATATCCTATGCATATACTCAAAAAAATAATTAAAATAACTTCTTTTATACCCCAGTCAAAATATAGTGAAAGTGACATTCAACTTTCTTCATAAAAATGTTACATCATCTTACTATGATACATTTATGTGGTAACTAGTCTTTCTTTAGTATTTTTTTAATAAATACATACATTTTAAACATGTATAGAGACTTCAAAACTAATAAAAGTAAGTTGAGAGGTTGATTTTTCATGTATTCCTGTGTCAAAATTATGTTCAAATACTCATTCATGAAAATATTTTTTATAATATCAACCCTATTATAAATTACTTTTTTGATAGTAACATCTTATAGATATATAAAGTTAAGGACCAAAATGTTGACTCAAAATGAGTGGTTTTTAACTCTTTATCATTTATCTTGAGAAGTCATTCATTACTTGCCCAAAAAAAGGGTACAAATTTAAAACACAAGTTGCTAGTTTTTTTAAGATATATATATAAAAAACAAAAGAAAGAAACCAACAGGGTTAGACTAAGGTTTGGAATCATACCAGCAAACAAATTCTAACATCACTACACCACCATCACCTCTTTGATCTTTTCTTGGTCTGTTTGGGCTCCAACGTCTCCGAATCCGCAACCGGTTCACGGTTCCGTTTACCCAAAACCGCTGCCCTCTTTGGCGGCCGACCGACACTCCTCTTCGCAGGACTGTCTTGTTCTTTCGACGCTTGGCGTCCGCCTGAACTCTTCTTGCTTGACTGTTCTTTTTTCCCATCACCGCCGCTGCTGGCACCCTTGTTGCTGCTGCTTTTCTTCTGATCTCCTCCTTTGCTATCGTTCTCAGAACCGCCACGATCCGATGAGGTTTTCAATGAGTTTAGCAGCGGCTCGTTGGAGCGTTTCATTCGGTTTAGAAACTTGGCTGCACTTTGCTTCTTTTCCTCGGCTTCGGATAGCTTTTTTTTCTTTTCGGGTTTGGTGTCTGCAGTCTCGTTAACAGGCGATTTCCCTTTCTTCTTTGTGATCATAGGAAATGATTCTCGTGATTTCTTCGGGGTTTCTTCGGTTACTTTATCAGAGTTTTTAGAATCTGTTTGTTCCTTTTTCCCCGAAGAAGATCCTGATGCTTTAGCTGTTATGGAGCTTCTTTTTCTACAAACAACAATCGGGCCGGTTAGTTTGGGTTTGAGAAGTAGCGAATCAGCTGGCTCGCTGGCACGTTTTGGTGGCAAGTTTGAGGATTTTGACGAGTTTTGTTTATCTGTTGATTTTGAATCCGTTTTTTGCTTCTTCTTGGAGATGATTTCCTTCAGAATAAGCTGTCGAAGATCAATGGCTGCAATCGATTCTGGGGATTCTTTGGGGAAGAATACACGCGTGTTGTTCACGAGAAGTAGAAGATCTCGGAAGAACTTATCGTTGCCATCGGAATACCAGCCTTCTTTGAGTCTGGTTTGTAGTGTTTCGTAATCAATGTGTTGCCTAATTAAGTTTTTGTACCTGATCTTTTCCTGCAAAGATGATTAATTGTGTAAGAACCTAACCAAACTTCACACTATCATAATATGTTGTAACATGTATAAAAGATTACACCATATAATCAAGTGTAGATTGTTTACAAGACCTGAAAACATAACATATAATTTACTGGTTTACGTTTAGTATAAACGAGATCACATAAGTTTTAGGTCGAACTCACGAACACTTTTAGGTAAACTGGTAGGACCAGAAAAACTAAAAAGTTAAAAAAGAAGCATTAATTCAGATTAATCGAGTCGTGTTGTGTTAACTTGTGCGACATCCTAGTAATGTGTGAAAAGATTTTCAAATTCGTGTCGGTGGGACCCGCCAACACGCGGACATGACTTGTTTAGAACCTATAATCACTTCATTTCATATAAAGTAATAGCATAATTTATATCATGTTCATTATAATGTTACATCACAAATATTCTAACCTTGATCATTTTACTTCATATAGAAAAAAGAATTAAGAAATAATATATAATACTTTGTTATGGAAAGATTTTGATGATCATAGTAGATCTAATACTTTTATTAAAACTTTAAGATTATTAGTATTTCGAAGGAGACAAAACAATTCATATCAATATCTAAATAATAAATGTGCCAAAGGTTGTAGGTCCGTACCCGCCTACAACCATATTATTCCAATATTTCAATAAATTAATATATAAATCATCACTTTATAGGTATAAATTACGCGTTATACACAAAAAGTTACATTTTATATTACGCACCTAAGCTTAAACGTAAATCATCATAAAACCATGTTATTTTAGTTATTTAAATCAAAACAACAAAATATCTTTTTGCAAATTTTACTTTCTACATCAAAATCAATCTCGTTTATGATATTTTTCTTATCACGCTTTTTGCCATAGGGACTACCACTTTTTAAATTCACGATAAATAAAACAACGACTACGTAGCTTTAAAATGTTTTGTATTTACATCTACACTTAGTTGCGTAACATGATATTATTATGTGGTTATCTTGACTATAGGAATATACAAATATTCTTTATGTCATTAAAGTCATCCTTTTGACATGATATTATATGTAATAGAAGTATTTTAACTTTTATTGTTTAAACCTAATAGAATTAATATTATATTTCTTTATATTATTTTAAAAAGGAAAAAAGGTGGAAATAATATTTCACCTGTCGATCGAGCCGCGGCTCGAACACAGCCGAGCCGAGCTTATGCAGCTTCTGCAAGAAATCAACCAACGGCAAGGATCTAACGGGAATACTATCCGTCGACTGATCTTCGTTCTCACGTTCATCCGCTTTGGTGCACCCGCGTCGCACCCGATCGCTCCTCTCCTTCCTCGACTTACTCGCCGAGCTTTGCACGTCCGAGTTTTTCCCCTCGCTTTTCGACTCGGCTATTGACTCGGGCGACTCACTCGCTTCCCCATCCGGTTCAGCCTTCATCGGTTCGGCCCCCTCCGGTCTACCACCAGTACACGAATCCGACTCACGAACCGGCAAAACCGCCACCGGTTCAGCCTTCTCGTCGTCGGCGACACCCGCCGGGCTCTCCGACTTCTCGCCGACGGCGTCGACGTTGCCGTTCGATCCGTTCACCGATTGGTTGTCGCGATCGGAATCCTCGCCGGAAACCACCGCCTCCGGCGGCTCGTTCTTCGCCTCCTCCGCCTTCAATTCAATCTCGTCATTTTCGTGCCCTAATTCTGACTTCTTCTTCGCATCGGATCCTATCTCACTCTCCTCCGTCAATTTCTTCACCTTCAATTGCAACGACCTGAAATCCAAAACGCAAATCTCAAATCTCAAATCATCAAATGATTTCTCAACGAAACGATCATAAACAGTAGATTTGTTATGAATTTGTTTCAGATCTGTGATTAGTTTCAGATTCGATCATTACGAGATGTACAGATCGTAATTCCTCAGCTCTCGTTGTAGTTCCATGACTCGTAGCTTCCTCAACTCCTCCAACCACGGCACCGCCGCAGCGGCGGTCGTCGTCGTCGTCGTCGTATCACTACCGTCGTCGATATCATCATCTATATCGTCGTTGAACCGGCGTTTGAGTTCCTTATACTTCTGTTGACAATGAAGCGGAGTGAGGTGGATCGAAGCGGAGCTCCGTTTACGTAGTTCGGAGGAGATGGAGTCCCAACTTTTGGTGCCGTAGCGGTTGACGGCGTAGGCGAGGAGGAGCTCCTCCCATGTGCCCCATGACGCCGCCGTCGCCGGCGGTGGTCCGGTGGTGTCCTCCGGCGGTGTGTGGTGGTCCGATTTGGCCATGTTGCTCTGTTTTCTTGTGTTTGTTTTGTTTGTTTTGTTCTCTATACAGCCATCGGCTCGGCTTGGTTTATATATCATGGCACCGGTTTTGTGAATATTGTGTAGGTTGTTGATGGTAACCAGGTGTGTGATTACGGTTTTATCCTCCGGTTTCGTGAAATTTATGTCGTTGCCATTCTCGTTTCCGTTGATGGGAAACTTGTTTTCGTTTACTAGGACGAGGTGTTAAAATTTGTAACTCTATATTTTGATGACTTGTACGTTAAATTTTCTTCTGAAAAATAGACTAATTATAATCGAACATACCAAGTGTTTACAATGGTTTAATTTTTTAAAGATTGAAGATAGAAAAATAAAAAGAAAATTAAAAGCTATAGGTATTGAAACATTGAAGCAATTTTGATTACCTATACGTTTGCGTCTCGAGTACCAAATGTGACGTAAATTGATTGGATGAAAAAAAAGAATATATAAAATTGAAGGGTGTAAAGAATAGGTGTAACTTAAAAACTCATTGGTTTAGATGTTTTTTTTATTTTTTATTTTTATTATACACCATGCTTCAAAGCTAATATTGTACAGTGATACCACATGTAAAAGTTATATTATTATAATTTAATCTATAAAGAATTAGAGATCTCTTATTTATTTCACTACATCCATTCAAACATTGAGCACTTTAGGCCCAAATTAATGGTTGACTCCCTTTTATATAATAAATGTTTTTACGATAGAACAACTATACAGAAGAAAACATGGTAGATATTGAAAAACACTGAAATATATTTTATTTTTTTAGTTTCCAAGTAAAAGAATTTTATTAGATTTATGTACGTATTTGTAAATATAAATTATATTCTATGAGGTTCTAAATTCAGATACTTCTCGTTGGACACCCACGTCTCTATGTTTTTACATAAGGATGTTACTTTACGGGTTGTATTTTCATCATCAGGCTATTTCACATGCCTAACGTCACAACCTAAGAGCATTCATAGTAGATTTTTTATCTTTATCCATATAATTATACTAAAAATCACTACATTTTCTTTCTTCTTTTCAATAAATAATATTTTTTATACCCTTATCATTATTTTTTTCTCTCTTCTACACTCACAACCACTTAAAAAAATATTAAAAAATTTATAAGGATTGAACAGTGATTTTTCAAATATATCAATCCATAATAATATTTTCTCTCTTCTTCACTCACAATCATCCAAAACCACTCCATATAATATACCAAACACACTCATATAATTTTAAAGAATCCATTGTGAGTGCTCTAATGTGATTATCAAAATGATTTCATTTAGTCCACAAAGTGTATGCAACCAATTTTTTGTCATGTATAACATCACCAACACATCTTTCTACTTTAATAAAAAAATATTCTGAATGAGACCTGTCAACATTAAAATTATTCTCATTAAATTTTTCTTGTATCTCTCTCTTATTAAATAATTAATTTAATTACTAATAATATTATTTAATACTTTTCAAAAATTTAATAAATTAAAAAAAAGATCTATTTATTAATGTTATTTCTAAATTAATAAAATTTATATAAAATAATATTTTTTTCTAAAGCATAAAACTTTTTTAAAAATGTAAAATATTTTAAAATTGGTATTATAAAAAAGTCAACTTTTTAAAACAATAAATAATGAAAAATGGGAGTTATTATAAAGAAATTTTTAAAAATGACATGTTTATATGGTTTGTTTTAGAACAGAATGTTTTTTTTGAAAAAAATTTAAAGATTTCTTTTTAAAAAGTTAATATAACTGTTTTATTACTTATACTAATTTCTCATACAGAATTTCAATAATATCATATCTTAAAATATTATTTTATAATTAATAAATTTTATTATATTAATTATATTTATTCAACCTGTGTAACACATGAGTTTACTAAAACTAGTGAGATAATATACATGTAATGTCGTGCTCCTAAAGTAAAACAAAAATGAACAAACTAATTTGATTGTTCACTATGCATACATATCTACAAATGTGTATGTAATATTGCATACACATACGTAGATAAACGGTACAAATATATAATCAAATAGGTTGATAGTTTTTATGTGCATAACCTACAAATGTGTAGCAACTAGCAAGAATCATAATATATACCAAAACAAGAGTTTGTAAAAAAATTTAAACAAATTATTTTAATCTTTTTTCAAGTGATATAATTGTTTTTTGTGAAGGTTTCTAAAGTTACTCATATTGAAGCCCTATATTTGTATTGGTTTAATAATCTTATTTTGCTCATATAACTTAAGACACATAGCAACAATAGATAATACCGACAAGCTAGATGACATTGACATGCTCCCTTTCTGCATAACTATTGTTAAGTTGACCATGTGAATTACAAAGGTGAGACCATCCTTATACTACAAGTACAACAAAAATTGGACCCACAAAAACTGTTTTTTTCTAAAGAGCCCAATTGATTTGGATATGGAGTTTTGGACCTATGATGTTAAAAAAAAGTATTTTAAATTACCAATCAGCCTAGGCCCATTAAAGAAGTTTTGATTTTGATTTGAATTTGGTTTTTGGACCCATGATGTAAAAGCCTATATTTTAACTTCATTTAGACTACTATAAATAGGTGACTAATTTTTAAATTTTTCTCACCAAAAACATTTTCATTTATCATAAAGTCATATTCGCCATCCTTATCCTCCTCATCATCATTCAACTGTAACGCTGCCGACCAGATGTCCTCTAAAATGGTTGTAGCTATGATCAAAGCTTTAAGACGACGACAACGACAACAACTCGAGCCTTCCTCCCATTCAAGAACCCAAAAGGTTACACCATCATATAGTAATAATGAGTTGCTAGTATATAATTGTTCTAAAGCAGGATTGAGTTATATTGAGGATGTATTTTAGGTGTTTGATTGGGGTGTTATGAAGCAATGTTGACGTATCATTAAACATCCTACATGAGCTTGGTTGTCGGTCAAAATCATGAGGGTAATTTGCACTTGTTTAATTATTTCACTCCGTCCATCTAGGTGGTTCATCAGAGCAGCTAGAGCTCTAGCCCTTGCCCACGGATAAAGTAGGGGTGTAACAGGGAATACAATACCAAAAGAATCACCAAAGCACAAAGTTTCAGTGATCTCTTATGCAATTGTGTTTTGTTGTTTTTACTGTTTTGTGTTTTGCAGTTTCTGCTCTCTACCCTTATTATTAGTCTACCTGTAACAGCTTTAGACCTATTAGATAAGCAGGAGCGAGGGCATCCCCTTTATAGGATCGATCGGGAGGGGGAATCAAACAATCATGTGGCCCTCATAGAGCATAAAGCTAAATTTCAGGACCCTTTTCTTGTGTCGAAGACTAGGAAGACGAATAACCCCTCCCAGAAATATTTGTTCCCTTCATTTATATTTATCCGTTCTATTTCGCGTTTACTTTTGGATAGGATCTAGCCAAAGTGAATTGTATTAGAATCAAATGGATTTTATGACATTTCAATCTCACAATAGCAATATAATACAATAGCAATATAATAACATCACCCCAATTTGGATAAAAAAAAAGACAAAGAAAGAAGGGGTCATTCAAATAGTCTTCTTCACAATCTACATAATATTCTAGAGTTTTTGACGAAGCACCTTCCTTTTATTCTAGAAAGGGAGGGTCTACGCCTTCCTTTTATAATCTCTCTTTTCTTCTATATGATCTTCTTTCAAATCATTTCATGATTCGTTCAACTCATTCCGTTAGCTTTGGATAGTACATAAATCCTCATTCATCATTATCAAAGAAATAGGATGGAATTTCCCGGTCGCATTTGATCTAGAGAAAGTCTTTGCCTAGCTAGTAAGAGGGTAAGAAAAAGTGCTAAGCCTAAGCTGGTGGAGCGTTGCTTTGAAGGCGATCTACAAGGGCCTTATTTATTTAATTTACTCTTTTTTACTCTTTTACTATGAAAAGAGGTAGGTGTTCTAGGCGCATGAGGTACAAGCAATTGAGATACGGAACCGGAAGTGCATGACTAGGTTAAATAGGGTTTGGTTGATAACATCTTCAAGCATTCAGAAGATTAATTTGGTTTTTATTAAGTAATGATATGTTTAGTTATATTAAGTAACATGTATTATCTTTGTGCTATTTTTATTTAAAATAAACAAGTTAACAAGAATAAAACAATCAAGCGAGTCAAGTGAGAACGAGTAGACGTGAATAAAAAAGACAAAAGAGGCGTCGCCTAAGCAGCAAACACCTTTTGTTCACTATCACCCCCAGGCCTTGATATTAATTCAATGAGCATGTTGTCGCTTTCATTTCTTATGGACTCGTAGTGCAATTTAGGATGCTTTAAGTAGGTTAAATGATTTAAACTCTAGAGTGTTTTTTCTTCTCATATAACTTTAAGGTTGTTCAAGTAGAAAAATAAAAGCTATAGTTATCAACATTTATCTTTAAAACGACGAAAAACAAGTTAGAAAAAAAAAATACGATCTTGTTGAGCCTGTACTAATAAATCTTGACCAATACCAAATCATATCATACATACGCTAATTCTTGAAGTGCATAAATATTTACTTGATTGTCGGAGTGTTCGTCGCTCATAAAATTTACGGTTCAATGTTGTCGAGACAACTCCGAATTAGAAGTGTTTTGATGTCTAAACCGATAGAAGACTCCGGTACACGTTATGCGTACTTTTGTAATAAAAACTCCCCGAAACATACGTTTAATATTAATATTAGTTATAAATATACATGTGAGTTTTTATTACTAGCGATGTACTTATTACTTGTTACGTAAGATAGCAATGTTCTAAACTAAGTTCTTTTAAATATCTGGTTTTGTGGCAGTGACTGATTCAACAATTTGATTAGTTGCCATTTTTTATTTTTTAAAAATTTGATAATCTAGAGCTAGAGGTCAGCATAAAGACCGGGTCCGAACCCGACCCGGTGGACCCAACCCGGACCCGGTTACGTGTTGTACCCAATGGGAGGTATACCCAGGTTTGACCCGTTTAAGCCTGTAGGATTGGAACTGGTTATATTTTGAGTTTTTTAGTGAACTCAACCAGAACCCGATTTGAACCCGGTATTGGACCTGGTTTTAGACACACACACACAAGAAAAGAAAAGAAGGAAAAAATAAACCAAACCCAATATTGGAACCGATTCCGGACCCAACCCTGCCCGACCCGGGTATAGCGGGTAGGGTTTTCAAGCAAGTGAGTCCGGCATGGGTTCATATCTGGTTTCGTCTCAACCCAGGTAAAAAAAACCCAGTTAAACCGAACCCGGTTTTAGATACGATCCAATACCCGTTTTGCTCACCTATATCTGGAGCTGATATTTCAAAATTTTATCACTGGCCCAAGATAATTTGGTAAAATATTAAATATAAAATGCTGATTGGATAGAATTTCAGCTAACCCTGTTTTTAAGGCCCAATAGCCTTGATTTTCTATTCTCGGTAAGATTTTAGCTCAACTACTATTGGTTTGTTTGGGCCAACACAAAATGTTTCCACTAAACCGTAACACATGTAACATGACTAGAAATGGGCAAATCGGGTATTGGGTCATATCTGAAACCGGGTACAACCCGGGTTGGGCTCAATCAAGTTTCTTTTGTACCCAGGTATGGGTGAATCTGGGTCGGGTTCACTTATTTGAAAACACTACCCGCCATACCCAGGTAGGGTCGGGTCCAGAACCGGGTCCAATACCAGGTTTAGATTTTTTCTCTTCTTTCCTTTTCTTGTGTGTATGTCCAATACCGGGTTCAACTTGCGTTCAAACCGGGTCGGGTAGGGTTTGCTAAAAAATCAAAAACTAAAACCGGTTTCAACCCTGGGTATGCCTCCCATCGGGTACTACCCGTACCCAGATCCGGGTCTGGTACACCGGGTCGGGTCCAAACCCGGTTTTTATGCCCACCTCTAAATATAACGTGCTCTTTGGAGTGAATGAATGTTAAATTTACTTGGTTTTTTTTAACAGCAAAATTATTTATTTATACCAACAAAGCCACCAGCAAGAAGCTGGGACCGAGTGGATACAAACAATTAAAAGAAAATTTGGTAAAATCGAAGATACACATGATGCCCCCGAAGTTAAGGAAATTATGTGTTTGATGAATGATGATAGCAAATTTTGATGTCTTTTCCCCCTTTTTTCCTTTCTTATAATAAAGATTTTCACTATATAAATTTTAGTTTTCGATAATAAATGCTTTACTAGGATTGTTTATTATGCACTGTGTCGGGAACTCCGCAACAGGGATGTCACAAGAAAACATCGTAACAACTATCATGTCAACACAAACGAAAAACCAAAAAGAAAAAAACTAGACGACACAACCAACACATAATAAAATTTAAAAGAAAGAGAAAAATAACAATGCAACAACAAATAAAAAACACCGTAACGGCTAACCTAGCTGGCACAAGTCATGAGATATGAAATAAACACTTGTTTGAGTTTATTTTAATTTTGTTATTTTTAAAGAACTTCATTGGTCATAGATAATTGTTTTAAAGCAGTTTCATTGAATTTCGGTGTTCTTTTGGGTTTGAAACAAAAACACAAACGTCACTTATCTGATTTTGAAAAATCTTGTTAAGTCTTACCCGGTTGAATTTTCGAGTGTATCATTGAATTGTTTTAATCTAGAAGTAAACTAAGATTCTTAAAAAAACTCCAATGCTATATAACTGCAAAAAAATACAAGTAGGGATATTCAATTAAGAAAAAAGTAAATTCATATCGAAGAATCTCTTTGATTGGAAGTACAAAAGTAAACATGTAAAATTAGTCAAATATAAAACATGTCAACGACTTGAAGGTAACAAATGCACTAAATATAAAGAGTTATATCTATAGGTATAGTATCATGTCTTTTAACTCTATATAGATGTCTTTTAACTCTATATAGATGTTTACTTTATTTTACTTCGTCTCACTTCAACTAAGGTGGTCTTTGTTCTTTTAAAAAAGTTCTATGCGAGCTCTTCTGTTTGCGCCGTGCGGACCATACGTAGACGTTATCATTTGCAGACCGTTGTTTTTTCGAATACGTTCCATTAGAAAACGTCTGCGGGAGCTCTTTTCGACACAGATTTGACCCAACCACTTTTAAGATCTTCTAAAGTTTGTAAAATGTTAAACACCACCACCCACTGTCCACCACCATCACCCTCCGCCCACCTCCACCATCACCACCATCCACCACCACCCACCACACCCACCGGACAGTCCACCTTCACCATCACCATCGTCTAGTCGTCCACCTGCACCACCACCCACGACCACACCGTCCACTATCACCACCACTCACCGTCCATTTCCACCACCACCTACATTTCGTCATTACCACCACCGTCATCCGGTCGTCTACCTCCACCACCACCACCACGGCACCACCCATCGTCCACCGTCGCCATATACCACCACTAATTTATTTTAGCAGTTTACAGACGTTAAAAAACTAAACAGTATTATTTTTACATATTGCAGAAGTTTGGTTCAATTGTTCTTCTACAGATGTTTGCAAATATTATTCGCAGACTGTAGATATTTTAATTTTGAAAAAACAAACAACACCTAAATGATTTAATCTCATTTATTCCATATCACTCACTTTAGATATAAATATAAAATTATTCTGCGTTTAGAAGGACCCACTCCGAAAACGGGTCCAACACTCTTAACGGCTAGATTAACGTCAGCGCTCCGGAATGTGAATTCATGATAACGCACCACATGGCAAAAAAAAGTACAAAACTGAAATGAGTCAATTACTCACCTACTTTTTTAATGTCAGATTAATGGTTATTAATTAGTATTTATCAAATACAAGAGAAATATAAAAAAAGACGATCAAGAGATCAATCGATCAACATATGAAAAACATGTTAATATAGATTTGATCATATGAAGAGACGTACCAGACCGGATGTTTAAACATGATTTATGTTATTCTTTTTTCTCTTTTAAAACCTCATTTATTGGTTAATTTACTCTTTACGTGCAATAGTGCAATATTTTGTTTAGACTTTAGAGATAACTTTATAGTATTCCGCCAATGATATTTTAGCCTAGTGGTGAAGGCTGAGATGAGAGGCTTTTGTCTCTTTTGGAAGTCCAAGGTTTAAACCTGGCATGAGTGAATTTTACTAACTTGGTGATACTAACAACTAACTACTAACCGGCCGTTCAAAAAAAAAAACCTTTATAATACTCCAAAGTTCTTATTGTCTTGCTATAAATTCACATCTAAAGAACATTCAAAGATAAACTAGTTTCATATTTTATTTTTGATTTGCCAAGTATGCATATAAATTAAATTTTAAACCATCTATGATGTTATATGTTTTTTGAATTGATTTGTACGACTCAACTAGTGAATAGACAAGACAGTTGTTTTTAAATGGTTAACTTGTTAAAAAGTGGCCGGTTAGATTATTTGTCTGAATACGAAAACATGTTTGAATGGTTGTTATCAGAGACAGTGGTTTTAGGAGGAATATGTATTAATGTATATAATGCTAAAAGAAATTAAAAAAAAATGTTATAACAATTAAAATAAAAACACAGAGAAAATTTGAAGACCACCACTTCACAATTGAAAGAAGATGGAGACCACTAGATTGGAGGTGATGATTGTATGGTGACTAGGAGTATAAGAACACATCCAATCAAATCCTAATGTTATCTTTGCAATATATGTTGTCCTTCCATTAAAACCACTTGTTGAAATCTACCCCATTAATCATTTGGGTGATTCTTAAATTTTCTTATTATTATGTATGTGACAAATAGATACAATACATGTTTCATAGGTTTTGAGCCCCATCATGTTTGTTGGTAATAAAAGTATAATTTAAAATATTGGCCAAAACCTTATTGGTTTCCAACTATCTAACCCTCACTACAGTGATTCATATAATCATTGACTTATTGTACTTTCTAATTTTTAAAAAGTGTAGTAGAACTATGAAGGAGAAAAAAATGCAGTCATGATCAAACACTCAAATTCCTAACTACTAAAGTGTTGTTTATATTTAAAAATTACTAGTTTAAAACTGATGTATCATAAAGATTAAATACACAGGTTATATAAAAATATTAAATAAATAGTTATTTATTAATACTTAGAAACTAAAAAATAGTTTTGAGATTAAATATGTTTAAAAATACATGTAATTAACTACTATAAGTTATAAACCAATTCAACATTTTTCCAATCTTTCGTCTTTAGAAAACTTTTGTTTTAAAAAATTGTTTATTAAACACAAAAATTTTTTAAAATATTTTTTAACAATTTCGTAATTTAGAAAAACTTCTTTGTATTAAAAGACTTCATATTTCATAAGTTCTTTTTTCAAAAGATTTGCTTTTTTTATAAAAAGAAATATGTATTTAATTTATCAAAAAATCTATTTTATAATTTAAAAATATTATACATAATATCATTAGCATTTAATGTATCATTAAATGATTAATTTTTATTCCAGTAATAACGTATGTCTAAATTCTATGTGAGGCATAGATGGACAGTACAAACAAATATCATTTGTGTTTTAAATATTTTAGTTTATTGGTATAGATCGTATTATCTTATATATTATCACTCCTACAAAGCAACATTAATATCAAATTTAATTTTTTTTCATACAAAATAAAGCCATGTTGTTTACCTCAAAATACTATCTTTAGAGCATTAACATATTATTTCATATAATCATATTAAAAACCACAATTTTTCTTTTATTTTTTAATTAAATAATACATTTTTTATACATTTATCTTTACATTTTATCTCTCATCAACTCACTACCGCTTTTAAATTTATTAAAAAATCTATAAGGTTTAACATTGTAAAGACTATGCTCAAATAAATATAAAGAATGATATGTGAATACTCTTATAAATATAATATATGTTTGAAATTAAAAAATGATAAGAATACCAGAAAATATGACCACTTATTGCTTAAAATCACCGTGGGTGTTAATTTTGTCTACAATCATCATAAGCATCATAATTTGAGACTAACATAGGTAAATAGGTAATTAAGTTGACCAAACTCGTTACAATAACCTCATAAAGTTTAAAAGTTCTAGTATGCTTTCAAAGGTTAAACATTTGGATAAATGGTGAATACATCCTGAAAATATGACAATTAGAGCATCTTGGATGTGCCTTATTTTATGCTTTCGTAAAACTGCTATGACATCAATGCTCAAACCCTTAGGTTGTTTGGTAGTCTTTTAACCAATTTTTTAAAGGGTTGTTTTGAAGCCTTCTAACCAACCGCTTAATGGTTCAGATGTTTGAATAATTTAACACTTAATGGTTCAGACTGTTTGTTTTGTGAGCAAATGTCCGAATGGTTTAGACACTTGCCTCTGAATGGTTAAGCATTATACTAATATTGAATTATTAACAGGTCTAATGTTGAATTGTTAAAACCTTTTATCTGAATAGGTCAGACATTTGTTTTTGAATGGTTAAACGATACACAAGCTTTTAATGGTTCAAACATCTTAATGTTTCAACATTTAATGGTTCAGACATCTTATTGGTTCGACACTTAAACATTAAGAAGTTTTCAAAACACCTCCTAAGTCTTTATTTGTAAATGTAAGAGTCACTTGGTCATATCTTATAAAAAATAAAAATCTAATGACAAGCAGCGAAAAAGACAAAAAAATATAACAAATACACGGCATAAAAAATGATTCAATGGTTATATTAAAGTCCACCTGTAACTTAATTTTAATTCTATTAACGAAATAAAATGCTCCCATCAATAAATGTGATAGTTTCATAAACTAAAAAATGGTTACAAACTCTACTAAGACATAAGGGTGTCTCAATATATCCTAGATTGTAATATTGAAGCTTGATGTGATCTTCAACCGACTCCGTATTAGAAGTTGAAAAACCAATTCAAATTCCGCTTAATTTCGAACCGGTTGAAATGAGAAAAATAAAAAATAAATAAACAATATGTGTATACATAATAGATAATATATATATTTTTTCTAATTAAATTCGGATGTTTGGGTCAAATCAATTTTGAAAACTAATAATAGATTTGAAAAACCAGATTCAGTATCAGGATGCTACTGAATTGAATTCATAGATCAAACGTACTTTGTTTTTTAATTCAAATTTCAAGCTAGATTCAAATCTATAAGATATTGTTATTGATATATCCCACAAACAATAATCATTATTAACTTATTCAATGTATTTACTTAAATGGTGTTATGCTATCCATTATTCTTCTGGTCTAGTACTATGAATGTGATGACTACAATGGTGGTGGATTATTTTTGATGGTGTTTTTAGATGAGTTGGTTTTATAACATCAAAATCAATATGAATATTTAAAATCCTGTATCAGGAAATGCTTGCTCGAGTATTGAGAGTGGTTTCATACATCGAGAAAAGAAATGTTGGGCCAATGATTGTCGTTTTTAAGTATTCACTTCTTAAAATCAATCATATTAAATTGTGACCGCAACAACGACACATAAGACTCCATAAACGGGGTCTACAACTTATATCAATTGGTTGTACCGTTCAATTGTTCAAACTGACTTTTTTATAGTCAAATAAATTGAATTTGTTTATTTTAAAGTTTCTTGCAAGTCATGATAAAATATTAAGTACGGTTCTAACACAACACTTTAAGCGTGTGCAAATCAAACTTTTTATTATAAAACCGAAACTTGAACTAAATTCAAAATGATTAACATATAATTGATATTTGTGTTATGTTGATGAAAGTTTGAGATTAATGGATCGACAATGTTTCAAATAAAAATATTTTAAATCTAAAAATTAAAAAAAATTCAACTATTAATCTTATTAATTTAAGGTTGACATTAAAAGATCGAGAATAAGTTTTTTAAAATCTGTTTTAGGTGTAACCATTTTTGTTTTATGGTGTAAGTTACATAATAAAAACAAGCGTTTCTTATCTTTAAAACAAATATATCATCGATATATTAAAGAATATATATTCTTTTACGTTCTTAAAGTCATATGAATTCTCTCGTTTTTGTGTTTATTGTGTATTTTTGTTAGTTATTATGTTTTTTAAATACTATTGTATTTGTTTAATAATAAATTCTTAAGAAAATATGATTATAAAATAGCATTATTATATAGTTGTAATATATAAAACACAATATAATATAACAGCTAATTAATCGGATACATAAAAATAAAAAAAAGTTCATCATCATTCTCTCCCCATAAGGGAATGATCATCATCTTCTTCCATATTACACTTTGCTCGGTTGTCGTAATCAAAAGACAAATCAAGAACTTTGTGTGTCGAGACTCGAGTGAGCCTCGGATCCGGGGCTTCAACTCGAACAAACGTTGGATTTTACCTTCAGATCGTTGATTTATGATTAGTTTTTATAAGATGTTGAAATTTTTGTATCATTCCTACACATTACCATCATTTGTAAACGGGCAATCCTAAATATCTCAAAATTAATATAGTGGTCAAAACACGTCTTTAATTTGATTGTGTGGTTTATGGCAACGTCTTTAAAATTTAGTTTTCGTATATTAAATTAATATAATGGTCAAGAATTTCATTATGGTTGAGGATTTCATATGTGATGGTTGACAATGGTGGTCAATAGTGGTCAACGTTGTGGATCTCCCGTTTCACAGGCATGTCTTAAACGGACCTATTGGTATACTCTAATGCTCAGGGCAATAAAAGTGACATTAATTACATGTTAATAGGCGTAAAATACTAGTCGTTAAGGGCGTTAAAGGAGGCATTCGTGAAGTGGTTGTAGTTGAGCATGAAACACTTCACTACCATACAATCAACCACTATATTTTATTTTTATATTACTGTTAGATATATTAATGTAACTGAATTCACAGTGGGTGGTGGTGAATGATGGCGAAGGTGGACGGTGGGTGGTGGTGGTGGTCGCGAACAATGGTCGTAGACGGTGGTGGTGGACAGGGGATGGTAGTGTTTATCACTCTTCAAACCTTTAAAATTTTAAAAGTGATTGAATCACATCTTTATCAAAAAGAGTTTATGTTTACGCTTTGTAATAAAACGTATTTTAAGAAACAAATAATCCGCAGATGACAATATTTGCGCCGCATATACAATGTATACGGATGATACGTGCGACACAAACAAAAAATCTACATAAATCTTTTTAAAGTAAACAAACACTAAATACCCTCTACTAAGGGAACTCCTTAAAAACTTAAAACTCAATCATGGCCAATAAAAAAAAAACAAATTAGTTTTCAAGACCAGTTTCCTGCTATATTCCTAGATATTTTCGCCCACTTCATCTAAATCAAGACCGTCCATTTGCATCTTACATATCCAACGGTCCAGATTTACTTCAAGTAACTTTAATGGAATCTCTTCTTAAAAGCAAACTGATGAATTATTAATGAATAAAATGTCCACCACGAATTACATGTCCCCACGTGTAAGCATGCCAGCCGACTAATTTCTTTTTCTTGTATTCTTTTTAATTTATCTTTAAAGAAAACAAAATATATTTATTCACCATACGTCGGTGAAAACTGAAAATAGCTATTGTGTTTAGCAAATTTAAATATTATGCTTGATTTTCAATAAATTTATATTGTAATTTTACTAAAGCTTTTTGGACCGCTTAACTATTTATACTTACACCTCTTATTAATTTTATATAGGATTGAACTAACGACTTTAATTCAGAAAAGTTATGCTTATGTTACGTAGGTTAGCTTGTACTTATATCAAAACATATTAATGATTAATGTTTTCAACTTACACAGTAACTCAACTTTATTATATCTAGAATATGACGTTCCATTCTATACATTTTAATAAAAGTAACTATTTTTTTGTTAATTGATGTAATATAATTGAACTATAATTGTTTTTAGTTGGTCATACGTCTATTTAAATGCTTATATGTGACATGCTTTTAAAATTATTTTCTAATATAATAATTATGAATTTATGATAACATATTACTGGCTAGACAGAAAACTAAAAGTACATAGAAATTTTTTCTCTCCTCTTCTGGTTACGTGAAAACGATAATAAATAAATAAATAATGACAATGATTTAATTTTATTCAACGGTTTAGGTTTAAAGTATTACTAGAATTATTTGATTATAAACAGTCTAATTCAATAATTCGTAATACGAAAAACTAGAAGCTGATAAAATTCATCTACTTTTTATTTATAGAAAGACCTGAAATTAAATTCTAGATTTGAGGTCATGAAATAGGTTAAATCTATCTTGTGTTCTTAAATAGTATCGTAAAATCTATTTACTCTAATAAAAAAGTTTTTGAATTGTCACTTATTACAATATTGAACCCCCTAAGTCTAATTTTTCTGTTTCTCTCTCATATTAAATATTTACATTAACTACTAATTATATTGTTTAAGTTTTTAAGATTAAAATAGTTTTTAATAAATTAAGAAATAGTTCTTTTTATAAATATAATTTCTAAAGAAACAATCTTTTGTATAACATAAGTAATTTTTTAAAACATCAAACTTTTTAAAAAATACAAAATATTTAAAATCAGTGTATTTAGAAATTTAATTTTTTATGAACCATAAAAATTTAAAATTCAAAGTTATAATAAAATTTTTTAAAAATGACATTTTTTAAAAACATTTTGATTTATAATGAATTTTTTAGTTAAAAAATTTTAAAACAAAAGTTCAAAGAAAATAATATCATTATTTTATTACTTATAGTTCTTACTTATAAATAATTTTAATCATATCATATTTCAAAATATTATATTATAATTTATATTTAGTAATTAATATTTTATTTATTTAACTAGTGTGATACACGAGATACTTACCTATTAATAAGATGCATGAACATCACTTCAATCGTCAAAAAGCCTGCTTGATACTCATAGAAGGTTTCTTTAGCGATGTAAGTTGCTTTTAATCTATATATGACCGGGAATCTCTTCATTTAGACTTCTAGTCATTTCACGTTAGGATACAATTCCTTTAGAACAACAACAGGATATGACCACACATGAAAAGTCATGTATGAATCATATAATAATTCCAGAATACGTCTAAAATGCTAATATGTAACATTCCCTTAAATATGATATAATTGTTATGAATTTATGATAACATGTTACCGGCTAGACGGAAAACTAAAAGTGCCTAGACAATTTTTTTCCTTTTTTGTGAAAACTGAATCCTTTTTAATAAATAATTAAATATAGAAACAAATAAATTACAATGATATATTTAAATTTTCTTCATCAATCGTGGATTATTAGTTTATTAGAAGTTATTGGTTTATAAGAAGAAACTGATTAAAAATTTAATTAGATAATTTGTATTATGAAATACTAGTAGATATAAATTCCAACTAATCTTTTATACGATGAAAAGACTTATTTGAGGTCACAAAGTAAGTTGATCCGTCCCTTTGTTATTGAATAGACCCATACGTAAAATACACGAACACCACAACAATTGTTAGAATACCACCTTAAATAGTTGTTAAGCGACATCCGACAAAAGTTAAGAACACATGTGGGTTTCTAAAAAGTAAAGACACATAAACTTTAAATCCGTACACGACTCAACCTCACTTCTTTCAAAAATTTTGCATTCTTCACACTTCACACGCAAAGATGCGCGCATACATAAATAGTACGTATTAACACTCACGTATCATGATCCACAACTATACAAGCGGACATTTTACGAATAATTTTGAATATACTTTCAAGATAATAAATAATACGCGAGCAAAAATAATATTCCTCGCGTATTCTCGTAAAGCTACGAGAAAAATAACTAAATTTCTAAACTTATATGTTTGTTGTTAAATAAGAGGTCGGAGTATTTAATTCACGATATCACGATTGTGTGGGCCCGTTGGTGGGCCATACACCAAGTGTAAGCACACATATTGAGACGAAGAAACCTATTGGCAAAAGCTTAAATAGCGGACCTCTTTCGCCTGCAATACGGTACGCCGGCAGCTCCGACCACCACACGACGGCCGTTTCGCCGTTCCGATCACCACCGGAGCCGATCAACGACGCTAGAAGCTTCATTCAGGTGATTATATTCTCCTTTGATTTGGACGATTGATTTGCAGATTTGAAATCTATGCGTTTGTTAGTATGGATTCGTGTTTTGTTTGAGATTTTGGATTTGAATGTGGTGTTTTTGAGTGTGTTTGTTGATTTGAGGTCGGATTTTAGCTGAAAAGGTGATGTGTGTGACGGATTTGAAATCTATACGTATATTAGCACGTATTCGTGTTTTCTGCGAGATTTTGGATATGAATGTGGTGGTTTTTGAATGTTTTAGTCGATTTAAGGTCTGATTCTAGCTGAAAGTTGATGCGTTTAACAGATTTGAAATCTATACGTTTATTAGCACGTATTCGTGTTTTCGGAGAGATTTTGGATATGAATATGGTGGTTTTTGAGTCTATTCGTCGATTTAAGGTCGATTTTAGCTGCAAAAGTTGATGCGTTTAACAGATTTGAAATCTATTCGTATATTAGCAAGTATTCACGTTTTTTTTCTTCGAAAATCTGGATGGAATGTGGTGGTGTTTGACTGTTTTTGTCGATTTAAGGTCTGATTTCAGCTGAAAAGTTTATATGTTTAACAGATTTGAAATCTATACGTATATTAGCACATAGTCGTGTTTTCTGCGAGATTTTGGATTCAAATGTGGTGATATCTGACTCTGTTCTTCGATTTAAGGTCTGATTGTAGATGAAATGATGTTAAGTTTAACAGATCTGAAGTTTTAGCTCTATACGTTACCTGTGTGTGTATGTGAAATTTTGTGTTTGAACGATTGAATGCTGTGATTTGTGATTGAATTCGTTAGATGTAAGGTTTGATTTTCGTTGAAATGGTGATGAATTCAATAGATATGAAACTGCTGAGCTTAGTAGCCTTGAACGTCGATATAGGTTGAATTTGACTTAGGATTTGTGGATCTGATGTAAGCTTTTGAATCTCTATCGTTTCTGTTGATTTTGATACGCCTTTAGTGATGAAAGTGTTAGCATTAATGGCTATAAACAATTTAAACGTTGAATTGAACAGTATAATTATGTTTTCGTTAACTTTACTCTTCTTTTAGCTCTTCTCTAGTGAAAGCAATGGGTTCTTAGAAAATAATAAAAGTGGTCAGTTTCTTTTAAGATATTTATTCGTTTAGAAAACGAGGTTTTTTGAGCCGAGGTCTCTACGGAGAAGCTCTTCATCTAATGAAATAGAGTAAGGGTTGCTATTTATGATTAAGGTTTTTACGGCGTATGTTTATCTATTCACTTTACTAGTTTTAGTAAATCCGTGTATTACACGGGTTAAATAAATAAAATATTAATATAATAAATTTATTAAATATAAAATGATATTATAAGATATGATATAATTTAAATTATGTATGAGAAATGACTATAAATAATAAAACAGTGATATCGACATTTTAAAATATTGTTTTTTAATTTTTTTTAAATAAACATTTTGTTTTAAAACAAACCGTATAAAAATACATTTTTAAAAAAATTTCTTATTACAACTCTCAAATTTGCTTAATTTTGTTTTTAAAAAATTGACTTTTTATAAGTATTAATTTATTTAGAAGTAAACTTAATAAATAGATTTATTTCTTAATTCATTAAATATTAAAAATTACTAATATAATATTATTAGTAATTAAAGTAATTATTTAATAGGAGAGAGATGCGGAAAATTTTAATAAAAAAGATTGTGATGATGACATGTGACACTCACATTTACTCTTTTATTAGAGTGGTCACTTTGAATTATTTTGCACATTCAATTTGTCCGCGTATCATCCTATTTGATTCATTTTTCACCTTTTCTGCATACAAGCGTATACGTAATTTCTAACTTTCTATATTACAAGACAATATAATGATATGTACTTTTTTGAGTTATTTGATACTCAAACATCGTATTTTAATATAACCTATACCTATTTACTCATTAGTTTTTAGGTTTTCTATATTTCTAACTGGATGGGTTTTTAATTTGAGTACCAAATATTTAAACAAAGTAATACTTAAAAATTAAACTAAATAGTTTAACACTCCTTGATAATATCGAACTTCCCCGTCCAAAAATAATATAATATGTGATGAATCTTGTAATGCAAAATCAATGTCACTCGTTATACCAATAAAAATTGAAAAGTGTAAGCTTTACCAAAGAGGAAATGCTTTATATATATATATATATATTTTGTGTATCACATGTAGCATTTTTTTCTTTTTTATTATGTGTTTGTCTTCTTCTGTTTCCCACACAGTCATCAACCTCATGCGCCTAACCTAACTTTGGCCACTTAGTAAATATCTTTTATTTAATTAATTAGTTTATTCATTCGTATTCAAATAAATATTATAATATTTATTTGTTTGGATCAAGTTGTAAATATGCCTTTATCAACAATCTCATTTTTGGCATCTACCTACATCGTTTATGTCCAATCAAACTCTTTTACTTTCTTATTAATTTTCTATAGCAAGTAGTATCACGAGAACTATCTTTTAACGTTAATAATATGTGTTATTTTAATAGAACCTGTCTATTTGTTTTTTAGTTTATACGTGCTCGCATCTTTAACCATTGCAAGAGTATACTCACAACTAAAAGACCCTCTAGTTCAACCTAGGATATGTTTGACCTGAGCTAGACTTGAATTCACAACCTATTTGAAAAGTCATGAGACTATCATTGGTAAAAGTTATTCGTTGTCAATATCTTATCAACTAACTGATTTGATCAAGTATATATGTATTTATGCTTGGTGGATCACTATTATAGTAGTTGAATTCAAAAAACCAGTAAAAATGAAAGCGGAAATTAAACATATATGCTATAAGTCATTTCTTAGAGGGATTGACGTGCATACAATGACTCCACCCTTTTAAAAAAAGATTCTCGATTCATACATCATGTAAAATTAAAAAAAAAGTAAACTACAGCTTACAAAAGGGCAATTAACAATGTAAATGATAATTTGTAGATTTAAACTGCAGTTTAGAAGTAGGTGGTGCATGTAATTTTTAACTCCGAGTTGACACATACTTGATCTACTTTATGCTACTATTAGCCAAACCACGAATTTTACTGTGTTTGAGATTGTTAATTTTTATAAATTATTTGCTTTTAGCTTTCTTTTTAATAGCAAATTGCCACCTTTTATGTGTTTGGATAAATTATGTTTTAAGTAATATTAATGTTATTTTAGCAATCTTATAAACTCCAAACAACATCGTAACCACAAAGACTTACTTTATATTATATATTTGTGGTCAAATTTGATATACTACTATACTAGCACGATTAGCGTTTTTTTTCCTTTTAAACATGCAAAACATGGGATTTAGCCTTGTTGAGTTGTTGTAATCCCATATCTCTCATTTCGAAAATTTGTTTCTAGATTTATTAAATGTTTCTGACTATGCATTGATGCTGTTTGTCTTCCACTCCTGTCACGGATGCCAAACTATTTTATATGTTAGTAGTAGTTAAATGACATATATTCTTGATTCAGATCCGGTTTATATTTTATATGGTAGTTGTTTATGTCCACCCTTTTACTAGTTTTAGGGGTAGACTTTGCTTATTTAATTATATATATTATTGGATGAATATGCCCTCTGGACTCTTGATATTTTGTTTACTAAAACACATTTTCTACTAATAAATACTTATTCTCACACTCTTTATAGTATTTATAGCATAACTATTTGGCTTATAGCGCTTCTAGCGATAGCATAACTGGATGGCTTATGCCTTTGAATCCAATTAATCTATAAACCATAAGCAAATAACTGGTTTTCTATAAACAATTGTTTAATGCTTTTAGGTATATTTTCTCTATGGTTGATTGGTTGTAAACTTGTAATAAATGTGAGTGTTTCATCTGGTATAAGTGGAATCTCAACTACCTTTTTGTATTTCTTTACTAATAAAAACGTTTATTATTATTTTCTATGTTTATGTCTAAACAATGATGTTATAAGAGTAGTTATCTAATACACATCTTATTATTTATTATTTTTAATATATTTATTATTGTTTTTTAAAAAGGCTATTATTTATTTGCTACCTATATGTTTTAACAGATAAATTACAATATTATGTTGTAAACTATTTTCCTTTCATAAAGTAATATGTTTAAATAAGCAATAACATACATTATCACCTCATTTGTAACAACCTCATCTTGTTGCTATACTTTACTTTGATTGTAAGAAATCCCACTTATTTCACATATCAACTTAACCGCTGTTGGATTCTATGAAATCAACTTACCTTTTAAGTAAATAAAAAATAAATATTTTTTAAACCAACATTCAAGATATTTATCTAGTGGAGTTTTTAACCTGTTTTTCTAGTAGATCTTCTAGATATCTAATAAAGATTTCTTATCACTTGAACATTTTTTGATAGTAATTAAATATATATCTAGATACATTAATATATATGCTCTAAAATATACCAAATATTATACTTAAAAGCGACCTAAGTGCACGAAATAAGCACATGGGTCTGCTTAATCTAACCATCCTTTTCCTTACCGAACGGTCTTTTATATATTCCTTTAAAAAGTTAGCAATCAAACCGGAGGTTTGTACTTTGTAAGCTCATTTCTCATCACATTTCACACTTGAAACTAATCTGTCTTATTTTGTTTTTTCAGGTTATTGAACATGGGTGCTGGCGGGCGAATGTCGAACCCCGTCAACGGTGAAAAGAAACCCGACCCAAACCCGCTCCAACGCGTCCCATACCAAAAACCTCCTTTCACAGTTGGAGACGTCAAAAAGGCCATCCCACCCCACTGTTTCAATCGATCTGTCATCCGTTCATTCTCATACGTCGTGTATGACCTCACCATCGCCTCCATCTTCTATTACCTCGCCAACAATTACATCCCGCTCCTCCCTAGCCCGCTCGCCTACGTGGCGTGGCCCGTTTACTGGATCTGTCAAGGTTGTATCCTAACCGGTGTGTGGGTCATAGCCCATGAATGCGGTCATCATGCCTTTAGTGACTACCAATGGCTCGATGACACCGTGGGCCTTATCCTACACTCGGCCCTCCTCGTACCCTACTTTTCGTGGAAATACAGTCATCGTCGCCACCACTCCAACACGGGCTCCATCGAGCACGATGAAGTCTTTGTCCCGAAGCTAAAAACAGGGGTCCGCTCATTCGCTAGATACCTAAACAACCCACCGGGCCGAATCCTCACCCTACTCGTCACCCTAACCCTCGGTTGGCCACTATACCTAACATTCAACGTCTCCGGCCGATACTATGATCGCTTCGCGTGCCATTTCGACCCAAATAGCCCGATCTACTCCAACCGCGAACGCGCCCAAATTTTCATCTCCGATGCCGGGATTCTAACCATGTTTTACATACTCTTCCGTCTCGCAATGGCGAAAGGCGTGACATGGGTCTTAACCATGTACGCCGGCCCGTTGCTAGTGGTTAACGGGTTCCTAGTCCTGATCACATTCCTGCAACACACCCACCCGTCTCTACCTCACTACGACTCAACCGAATGGGACTGGCTGCGCGGGGCTCTAGCCACCATTGACCGCGACTACGGGATCTTAAACAAGGTGTTCCATAACATAACCGATACACACGTCACTCACCATCTATTCTCAACAATGCCTCATTATCACGCGATGGAAGCCACCAAGGCGATCAAGCCGATCCTCGGGGATTATTATCAATTCGACGGGACTTCGATCTTCAAAGCAATGTATAGGGAAACAAAGGAATGCATTTACGTTGATAAAGATGAGGAGGTTAAGGATGGTGTTTATTGGTACCGAAATAACATATAAGAGTATGAAGTATGAAGAGAATGGCAAATGAGTCTTCCTTTTGGTGTTATTTAGGTTATGTTTGGTCCTTTTAATGTTGTTTAAGATGGACTTGTAATTGTAATAAGTGTTATTACTTGAATTATGTTGTTTCTAGACTACCTTAATTTAAAGGGGTTTTACTTTAGTTTTTAGCATCATTTGTTAATTATGCATAGGATCTATACAAGCATCGGATCTTGATTTAGTATCAAGATGATTAGATTAATCAAGATCCGATCATGTTTTGCGTTACAACATTGTTGTTTTATTTAGACTTTTATCTTGAATGGATTTGTAATTAAGTTGTGAACAGACATGAAACAAACAATGATGTTTGAGCTGTATCTTTGAAATCGGTTTTAAAACAATATAATTGAAATATTTAACTCTATTTAAAAATTTATTATCTTGCTAGAATCCTAGACTAGGGATGGTAAAAAAACCCGGGCCTGGTTGGTATACTCTAGTAGTCTAGTTGGGTGTGTTTAAATCAACTTGAATTCAAATTGTTTTTCTAATTTTAGTTCTAATTCAATTCATTTATGAAAATTTCAATTCTAGAAAGGCAATTTAAATAACTTGAATAACCTGAATATCGAGTAGATAAGCACCCTTAATTTTGATCTTTTATAAGATCAAAGCGAAAAAAACAAAAAAAATAACATACAACTTATAGCATTCACAACCCACTTTCCATCTCATCTTTATAATTATACTAAAAATCATTAGTTTTCTTTCATTTTCAATAAAATAATATTTTTTTATACTTTTATTATTACATTTTCTCTCACCTTTACTTATAACCACTTTCAACAAATATTAAAAAAATTATAGAGATGAATAATGTTTTATCAAATATAAAGATGAACAATACATGTTCACAATACTCCAATCACAACTACTAATAATCATTCTCTATAATATAGAAAACATACTCATATATTTATAGATAATGGGTTGTGAATGCTCTTAATTAGGATTTGCCCAAACTAGAATGATTATGTGATAAAACCTGAGATGAAGGGTATTAACCTGGTATCTCTTGTAAACAAACATAAGTAATCATCGTGGTAGAACGAGGAGGTCAAGGTCAAATTAGGCTAAAGCAAGAGTGTTTAGAGAACTATTAACTTGTAATGATGTAGAGGTCAAAACAAAAGGAGCTAAAAAACGGTGTCTCAAGCAAAGGTCAAATCATATAATGTATAAACGACTAGATACTAAAGTAGATACTAAAGAGGGGGAGAAAACATGTTTAAGATTGCAAAAGCTAAGGAGCAAAGAAGACATGATCTAGGACTTCGTGAGGTGCATAAAGGGCGATGATCAACATGCCTTTGTGAATGTGGAGGAAATCAAGGTGACATGACAAAATTGTTTCCATGATTTTTACAACAATAGTAGGAAGGATTAAGAAGATTGTGAGAATTCGTCTACCCGATAATAACAAAAGAATAACTGCTACTTTCACATAATTGCCGATGAATAAGTGGAAAAACACCTACAAAGATGGGAAGAGCGAAAGCAATTGGTCCGGACAACATACCTATTGATGTGTCGAGATGTTAGGGGAAGAATTTTTTATAAACGTATAAACAATCACTTTACCTCTCAAATTTATATTCAAGTTTACCACCCTCTCTGCGCATATAAAATACGTTTTTAACACGCAAACCTTTTACCTACTTGTTTTTTTCAATAACCTTCGTTTGTTAACTTAAAAAAAACTATTTTGTGATTATTTATTTCTTACGTCACAATATATTTTGTTAAAAATGAAGTTTCATTCATAATAAAATGATTTTTTTATTTTATGTTACATTGACTCCCATTATCGTGCTTATATACTTCTTTATATACTTAACTACATTAATATTATCGTCATAACGTGTTGCCCAAAGTCGACTCATCGCTTTGGCTTAAAGCTTAATTAAAAAGTTGCACAATTTAGGAATAAAAAAATAAGTTTAAAACGATAACTTTATCATTACTTTTTCGCTCTCCGTCACTCGCAACCACTCATAACCATATTATATATTATAAAAAATATACTCATATGAATATAAAGAACCAACTATAAATACTTTAAGAAAATGAAAAGTGATAATAAAATATTATTTTATTAGATGTTACAAAAGAGACTATAGATGTATTAGAAAATCATCTTCTCAAAAATAAAAAATTTGAAAAAAGAAATAAAACCCTAGATGAAATTACCATCCAAATGGTTGAAAATCTAACCTCCATTTTTCCTCCATTGAATCACCGTTCGATTGCACCCCTGTACACACACCGTCCTCTTTCTTCATCACGAATTTTCTTGGTAATTGCAGACATGAATAGGGCAACCAAATTAGCCCTAATTAACTTAAACAAGCACCCCCCTTTTAATCTTAAAAATGCCCCTTTTCATTCAACCCCTGTTCTTGATCGTCGACGACGCACCAGCTGGGAATCTGTAATACCCTCTTTTCCTTTTCTTTTGTTTATGTAATTTCGTTTCATGGGTTTTAATTTGTTTTTTGTAATTGCAATGATTACTGTCTTTTTGTTGTATTTCGTCATTTGGGGGTCAGAAAACTTGCAAAAAAATCAATCTTTTGATGTGCAAGTAAGATTAAGAGCAAATGGGTCGCATTAAATTCATAGTATTTTGATTTTCTTGAATTGGTTAAACGGTTAATTGCTTAATTGGATGGGGAATTGAGTTTTAAGTTTTGAATTTGTGCAGCAATGCTTATAAGCATCTAATTGCTCACTAAAATGAAGCATTTAATCAGGAACTTTTGTGGTTTTGATCATCTAGATTGACATATTGGGACTAATTGCAATAGTGAATTAAGTCTTGAATTGTATATTTTCTATCTTTGTTTGTGTTGCTCTGTTCCCATCCGTTTTGCCTGATAAAGAAGTTATTTTGATTCAAAATGAAAAAGATTAGAGCTTTGTAAGATCTCACAAATATGAATATCATTAGATAATATCGACTTGAATACACATTACATGATGAAACACTGTGTGCATTTTTATTGTTTCATTTTATCATGATTAGCATTGTAATTTTGGATTACTTAGTATTCTAACTGCCATTTTTTGTTTCTTTTGGATTCTGGGCAGGCTGGACGTTCTTATAGAGGTTCCTCAAGGGTGAGACTTTTGGACATAACCTTTTTCTTTTAAGATTTCAGTCAGTCAGTTGCTTAAGCTCGTTGTGCTGGTTGTTTCAATTCGGTGATCTGTTTGTGCATAGATTTCTGTAAAAATTATAGTTGAAATATGTAGTACACCAACACTACTATTATATTCATCATTCTGTATCGTTTGTTGTGAAGAAAAATTGAGCTATTACTGTTTAAAAAGGTATGACTTTTCTCAAGGTTATGAGTTCTCTAAAAGTAGTTAGCTGCTGTGATATACTTTATTCAGTTAGTTTTGAATGTTCTTACATATTTCTTTAATTTCTGAATGTATATGTCTTCCAATAAAAAGTTTTTTTATGTTACTAGTCAAATAGGCTATTAGTAGGTAGACATGCAAATCACAGTTATCAATAATGTAACTATCTTTTCATTTAATCTTCATGAAAATTTGAAGTAACCTTGATAAAATAATATTTTGGCCTTGTTTTGTTTAACGTTGAAAATTGATATCGGTTTATTGATTCTTCATGGTATTTTCAGAGACCCAACTTCAATTCAAGAAGACAAAGGAAGTTTTATGCTAAACAAGAATTGCTGAGGAATGTTAATGCTTATGCAGAAAATCTTTTTCAGGTAAATCCCAAATCACATATTTATGAAATATGAATGTCAATGTTGAGTTGGTTTAGCCAACTATATCAATATGAATGATAAACATGAGATTTTAGGGTGTTTTGTAGCAAGAGGGACGTCGACCAATGTACATAATATCAATATGAATGATATGAAAAACAAATTTGGATTTATTTCATATCTATCCTACCAAAAGTTCAAGCAAATATCATATTAACACATTTATAAAACAATAACAGTTTATCTTTCCTTGAATAGATATACAAGAAACCATGTTATCATTGAATCATCAGAGCGGTTAATGTTCTGTTTGTTTATGTCTGTTGTAAACAACTTAATTTATTTCTTTTACTACAGAATAGAAAAAACTGTAACTTTAGTATTTTGAAAGGCAAGTAATTAAATATGATATTATGAATCTTAGAAGGATGTTTATGAAAACTATTGAACTTTTTGGAGGATATATATGAAGTTGCTCCAAAAATTTTTAGCTAAAAGTGGGTCAAGCCGGTCGTGTACCTTTAAAAGTCGCTCAAAACTTACATCGATTAACGTTAAAAAAAATAAAAGTTGCTCAAAACTTACATCGATTAACATCAAAATAATTTATAGCCAGTTCTCCCTCTGATGCTAACAATTAGATTTTGTTCTGTGCACCTTTATGATGTGAAGATTTGGCATCAAGGTGCCTTATTATATATATTATAAAGTTTCATGATTATGTTGACATTCTTTTAATGTGTTTCCATATGCTTAGGGCTGGCATGATCATGACGAATATGAGCCATCTTCAAGCCATGGAAGCTCCTGGTTTAGAAATGTTAATGGTGGGCCCCGAAGATTCAACAGGACCAGGGCCAACAACAAGGGTGCCCAAGGTAGAGCCCGCAAAAGTAAGTGTCTTTTCATCATGAGTTAAGAAATTTATATGCCTCTTTTTTGGATCTTTGTTTTATCTAGGGTCAGTTAGTAAGGCAAACTACACAAAACAGACTTGAACTTTAAAATTTTACGTCATTTCAAGAAACCAACTTTACGTTAGGTGCAAAATAGAAACCAAGTTGATAATTTTATCCCCAATGCTAGCAATCCCTAGCTGATCATTTTTTGCTTGTTTTCTAAAATTGATGACATGGCATCTGTTTTTCTAAAACTGATGTGACTTTTAGTAGTTAATTTCAAATATTAAATAAAAAAATAAGATCAAAACTGATGTGACTTTGTAAATGAATTTATTATTCTAACTTTTTAACAATAAACAATTTTTTCATATGTGGCATTTGACATGGCATCTACCAGTGGCACATCAGTAATATATAGGTAAAATCAAGTAAAATGAGATAGATTGCTGAAATCAGTAATAAATTACAGATATATTTTTGTTCAATGGAACTAAACAGACGTTATGAGTTCTGATTTAAACTTGTTTTGAATAAATTTTCAGAAGGATTTCAGTTCTATGATGATAACGAAGAAGTTGAGACGATTTTTCGGTCAGCTTTTGGCTCAAACACCGGGTTCTACTTTTGGTCATTTGTAAACGATGAATCACCAAGGAGCTCATCCGGCTACTATAATAATAGTCGGGCCTCATGGAATTGGAGACAACAGTTTGAAGATGATGACGAGGACGATTATGATGATGACGACGACGATGATGAGTCGGAAAGAGTGGATACTGATCTAAGAAAAGATAGAATTGCCCTTGGTTTGAGTGGTTCTGGCCCTTTAAGTCTTGAAGACGTTAAAAATGCGTAAGCTTTTCTAAATATTTTTTATAATGGTGTTATAAAGATTCATCATCAATTATCATCATGGTTTATAATAATGTCTGTTGTCTAAAGTTGATGAATGCAGTTTCAGTTTCGAACCTTTTTTTAATGTTTCTGAAGGCGAAAGTTGTATTTGTTATTAACATTTGTGTTTTCCAGATACCGAGCTTGTGCTCTGAAATGGCATCCAGATCGTCACAATGGTTCTTCCAAGGTACGTTCTAAATACAGGTTGGGTCGGGTCGGGTCGTATGGCTGGCCTGCAAACACCCTTTGTTGGTATCTTTTATTTTATAAAAACCAATTTGGATTTTTATAATCTAAACTTTACTGACAGTTTAACCGATCACACTTTTAACTTTCGCTTTCATTGTTAAGGGCAACCCCACTCGCATAATCGTCATAAATTTCTACTTGATTTTGCTCTTTGCTCATTGTATCAATCATGAACGAATTGGGGAAATGCTACATTTCTTACAAGTGAATCAAGTGTAATGAGTGAGATTGTCTTGACGACAAAAGTGAAATTTAGGAGTCTCATATGTCAAACTGACGATATGGATTATTACCAGCCAATAGGTCAAAAGTTTTCTTATGAACATGAACAGGCTGTTGCAGAGGAGAAATTCAAGGCCTGCAGTGCTGCATATCAATCTTTATGCGCCAAATTGGCGCCAAATTAAAGATTATTTATGGATTCAAGTCAATCCGGGAGAGTTAATTAATTTGATCGATGCAGTTTATTCGATTCAAGATCATCACTATGCAGAAGACACTTAAATTAACATAGATTGTTTTAGCTGCTGCTAAATGCTCTAGTTTTTGTAATTGTGCAAGTTACCAATTTCTTGTGTTCTTTTGTTGTCATATTTGAAATTGGTCTTTTATGGAGAAGTAAACATGTATTACTGAATATGTGACATTATAACAGGTATCTTATACTGATTTGTCAAAAAAAACATTAAATTTGATTTTAAATTTCACTTAAGTGTAACTTTTTAGCATTATTCCAAGAGCTTAATGATCCTTTCGTATTTTATTACAACTATTTTTTTTATTTTAAAATGATATGCTAGCGAAACATGGTACGTTCATGTATGATATAGAGTGTAATCACATAGGAAAGCATACATTTTAATAAAATTTATGTATGACGCATGAAGCAAAAATAAATACACAATTATGAATTTAAATATATGTAAAGGTTCTAAATTATTTACACAATTTGACATGTAAACTGATGTTTACCTTGTTTAAATGTTCATAAACACAGTAGAGTGAAATGTTTAATTAGTGGTGTATGAATCTAAAGCTTTACATGTAAATATTCTTACAAACTCTATTGGGTGTCGTCTTATAGATTAATTCATATGTGCAATACTTGTTCTATCACCTCCCATGTTTTCACATTATTTCACTTCACGTAAACGTCACATCATTCATTTCACTCTTTTTCATGACACCTCGTCCACTTATTAAACTAAAAAAATAGTATCATCCTTTTTTACACTCCTTTTTCGATATTAATTAGTTGTGTGTTGAGGGAGCCACACGCCCACACCCTCTCTCTTAGTCTCCACGATCACATGGTATCCTTCATGCCCATTCAACGTCTTCTAGGGAGCGAAGTTTCATGCCTATAACTTAGCCACCTTAGCTTTCACTCCTGTTAGAAGCCTATGAGATGTAATAAAAAGACTATACTTTAAATTAATAAATATTTAATTAACTACTAAAATTTTAAAAAATAAATTATTTGTAAATTATTGCTTCTATGATATTGGTTTTAAAATAAACACAACAATACTTGAATATGATCTAAACAATTTCTATTTACTTTTACGAAGTGTCTAAATTGATTTGAGTTTATATATTTATTTATTACTAGTTTAGAAACTCGTGTACTATACAAGTTAAAGCATAAAATATGAAATAATTACTAATGAAAATTTAGGATTATATATTAATATTCAAGTTATAAAATATGATTAAATTTCGCATAAGTAGCTATCTTGAGCAAGAAAACATTATTAATAATATTTTTAACCTTTTCTGAAAAATGTATTGTTTTATAACATTTTGTTTACAAAATATTTTTAAAAGGTGTAATTTTAATAAAAATTATTTGTATTAGAAAATTATGTATCATACAATAATTTTGTTTTTTTAAAGTTGTTTTTTTCTAATAAGAAAGATTTTGTTTTTAGTTTATTGAAAAACTATCTTTAAGTTAATAAAATATAAATAATATCATTAGTATTTAATCTTATCATTAAATTATTAACTTAGTATGATATTAACATATGATAAAATGAATAGAAAAAAAAACATATAATAAAATTTATTTCTATTCATCCTGAAAGAAGATCTACAACTACAAGTACAAGTAACGTTACATTACAGTAAAAAAAGAACCCTTATTAGAAATAACATAATACGACGAACATCATTATCGTTCGATCTTTGAAATGCGATGATTTAGGATGAATATGATCGTTGAATGTTCTCCACAACTGGATTTGGGGAAATATTTTGCATCAAACAAAATCCAATCAAACAATTGATTGGTTCATCATTCAAAATCAAAATCACAATCAAAATATTCAAGATTCTTTAAATCCCCATCATTTCCCCCAAAAAATCCATCAAATCACATGTAAATACTTTGCAATTTCGCATCAATCTGCTTGAATCATGCTCAGAAGCATACAATTCATCGCCCCCTGTTCAGGGTTCATCTTCCATAAATTAAAGCTTCATGGGATTTCTTTAATTTCGATTTCGAGAACACCATCTTCAAGAATACCCCTGTTAACATCTTCAAGAACACCCTTCTTTAAAACTTCAAGAATGCATCGTTGTTTTCGACAATTTCGAGCATCTTCAATTCGTCATGTGTCGAACCCACATGTAACATCATCATCTTCTTCATCATCATCACCTGCATCTGCATCTGCATCTTCATCTGCCACATTTAGATCAACTGTAAGTGTTTCTGTTCATAACACCTTGCGTGTGTATATATTAATCTTTAAAAGGGATTTCTAATTACATTGTTAGGTAAAAGATGAGTTTATTGAATTCTGCAATGAATTGTTGATGCATAAGTTGTGTAGTTGTGTGATGATTTGGATTGGCATATTATGATATTACTAAGGTGCATTTTGTTTTCATCATCTTTTAACAGTTTTTGATACAAATCATAGCTATATTTGATGATTGTTTATAGCTGAATGATCATATCTAGAGTTGGCACCTTTTGATCCATTGAGTCGATTATCTTTGTGTTTATTCTCTATCGGGTCAAACGGGTTGAAAGTAGCATGAAATGTATTCAAATGCATAAAAACCCTCCTATACCCTGTTGATAAAAAAGTTGGGATTATTGTTGTTGTTGTAGTATAGTTTTTGTGATGATATTTAGCATATTACTTATTTATGAATGCCAAAGATGGGTAAAGAATGTGTTTGCTGGTAGCTCGACAAAAGTCCAACTCGTTTCGACCCATTTTGAACCAAATTTGCCTGATACACCCATGTTTCCACCTTAAGTCATATTGGTATTCATTCAAGTACAAATTTGGGTATCTTGTTTTACGGTGTGAGATCTTGAATCTTGATAAAAGCATAAGCATAAGTGCATAACCAATACACTGTTTAAGTTGCTAAAAGATTATCGTCTGAGGTTTTATCTAGCTTACATGGAGTAGTTCGGTTACTAAAATTACCCTCGACTTCAATATTTGTTGTGTCTATGCAATGCATCCTTACGTTATGGCCTTGATAACAAAAGGGAGCGCATTACTTAAAAACGTTTGTTTGGTTTATGCACTGGGTTTATGGATGTGTTTGGTTTCAATAACATGATGAAATTGGCAATCATAACACTCTTACAATCACTAAATTGTGTTTCTTAGGCAGTTTAAAATTTTATAGCTAATTTAATAAATCTTACATGCTACCTTTGCTTAACAAAATGAAATAACTATTTATGGTTTTATGCAGAAAGAGATCAGCTGTTATATAAACTTATTGGTGGAAACTATGTTTGATTTTCAAATAAACAAAGTGAAATTTTGCCATTGCCTATTTCGAAATTTCTTACTAAATTGAAAAAAAAAAGTTAACAAATAAAAAGGCTACACTTTGGAGGCGTGATGTCGTGATCATATGAACTCAATTTTGAAGCCAAACAGTGTGTTGGATGTTTATCTGTAATTCTGTATGCTTGAATGTGTGTGTTTTGTATGCTTGGTTGGGTGGAAAGTTTGTATGTTTATCTCTAACAAGAAAATCAGATAACATAAAAATAGTTAGCTGCAAAGGGACGGGTTAAATGGGTCGATATGCATCCAAAGTGTATTTTTAATGCATTAAATTGGACAGATAATATATTTTAGTAATCATATTGAGCTATTGGCACACTATATTACTTGTTTTGGATCAAACTGACTTGTTTCAACATGTAGAAAAATATTACTCGTTTTGACCTGCTACCCAACCCAAACGTCCCACCCAACATGCCATGTTTCTTGTTTTAATTTTGATATACATGTGACCACTAGTTTTTTCAAACTCACCACCTTTTGCCCCTTATCTATAACGTCTAGCACCGTGCAGGAAACTAGTCGTAAAATTAATTTCTGTCCATTATGTGGTGGCCCGACGAAGCATGAGATACCAGATGGTGAAGAGAAAGAAAGAGCCATTTGCACCCTTTGTAGAAAAATTACCTATGAAAATCCCAAAATGGTATGCTTTTATAAACCCTTTAGTTACATATAACATTGATTAAATGATCTCCTTTGGAATTTTATTATGTCAACCGCGACCTTTTTACTACTGTTACAAAATATGAAATATTAGTTCTCTAGATTCTCCCATTTTGTTAGTATGGAGGTTGGAGGAGTTGTTTTAGATATTTTATTAACGCTTTAAACACGTTGTCTGAAATGTAAAAAATAATGCTTTCAGGTGGTGGGTTGCTTAATTGAGCATGATAACAAAATCTTGCTATGCAAGAGGAATATCCAACCTTCTTATGGTCTTTGGTATGTATTTCTATAAAAGTAAACATGAATTCCAAATTGATCCACCACACATTGTAAAAAGGGCATGTTATTGGTGAAACATGATTTCTTATATGTGTATACAAGTGAAAAATCATTTCCCTAATGCATATGTAACTATGTAAGAATGTGCTTAGAGGTGAGAAAATGGACGTGTGACAGGTCAAAACATATTAATTTTTGTATGGGTCGAATTGGGTTGATCTAAAACACTTATTGTTCATAAATTTTATTCTTTTAGTAAATAGTGTAGTAAATATGATTACAACATCTATGTTGTTTAAAAAATAACCTAGTGTTTTTTAGTAACATGATATAGGAGGCATTAAAAACGTACCTTGGTTGACTTTAAGCCAATTTCTATCAGTTTTCATTCAAGTTTTGTGAATATAAATTATATTTACATGTTAGAGATAAAACACTACCCGATTCAACCTGTGCATACCCTATGAGGTTGAGCCACCTAAATTATGAAGCTTTTTTGCACAGGACACTTCCGGCTGGTTACATGGAGATCGGTGAGTCAGCTACGGAAGGGGCTATTAGGGAAACATGGGAAGAAGCAGGGGCTAAAGTGGAAGTTATTTCCCCATTTGCTCAATTAGACATCCCTCTCATAGGCCAAGTGAGACCATATTTCTTAATAATTTATGTCGTTTAACTTTTTTTTTTGTTTGTTCAAATGAGTTGTTTGGATGTGCGTTTTGAATCTGGTTAAGTAAAATGTCTTGTTTGATCATTTTATATATTAGCTCCTTAAATAATAAAACTTTTTCCAAACACAGTTAAATTTGATTGTCTTATATACAAGTGTATTATGCATTTATGAGGCTCTTATAAGTCTCTACTTAAATGTTGTTTTGTATTCAATGCGGCACCATGTGTATAATGTTCGTTTTGGTATTTTCAAAAATAAACAACAATTTGCTTGTAACAATTTGGAAATTCATTCACTTTGCTCTAACAATGACTTGTTTTTTCATATTTTTTGGCAGACTTATTTAATATTCTTGGCAAAGATGATGACGCCGCACTTTTCACCAGGGCCCGAATCATCTGACTGCAAGCTTTTTGCATATGATGATCTCCCATACGAATCTCTTTCCTTTTCATCAATGCTTATTACCTTAAATTTGGTACGCATTTTTGTTGCTGTTTTTAGTGTTTTGTTTCTGCTGCTTAGTGACTTAAGTGATTCCCTTCATTATCTTTTGTTTCTTGCAGTATATAGAGGACATTAAGGTCGGAAAACCGAAGTTTCACTACGGGCTAATCAACAAGAGGTATTATAATTTAATAGAAATGAATTTTATTAATTTTTTTTAATTTTAGCAACCAACTTTATATTTAGGTGTAAAATAGAAACCATAACGTCTACTTTTTTCATTACTGATGTAGTAACCTGGTTACATACGTTCCACGCAATATGGTGTTTTCTTATGTTAATGACATCTACTGTGAAATTTTAGCGAATATGGATATGCCACGTGTCATCTGCTATTATGTTGTAAATATTAATTTTTAAATTATCTTTTAAAAATTTACATATTTGGTCCTTTACTCCTATGTGGCTAATGGTCTGTAGAACTACAAGCGCGTTATACATTTTTATTTAAAATTGATTTTGTGTTGAATGCGCCTTGAAGATGTGACACAGACATTTTGCTATTATATGAACTTTGCGTGTTTCACGAGTAATTGTTGTTGTTTACAGGCCTGGAACGAGTCCTTCAGAAATTCATGCATATACTTTTGACTATCATCTGCGAACTTAAGTTAAGCGAGATGACAGTTAAGACGGTTAACATTTTTTATTTTGTTATACAACTTTAAATTTAGCTTCACAAATACCCAAACGACCCCCTTATGTAAAGTTGTATTTTAAGAAAGTTATGTTTTTGAGCCTGTGTAATTTAACTTTAAAGTGTGGATAAAACTTTGGTTAGTGGAATTATATATTAATTTGTTACACTAAAATCACCAATGCTTAGTTTATTATGTTGAGTTCTCTATGGGTGCAATTGCTCTAGACCGTATCCGGTGCTTGATTTAACTCTTGTTTTATGTATGGTTCGGGATGAACGGGAACGCAAGTAATCTTACCCTGCATATTAATGCAAATGGTTGTTTCTCACGGCTAAGGTAACAAAACAACAAGTTGCTCCAAGGATGGCTCATATGCAAAAGTAAAGTTTGTCATCATATTACTCCCGAAACAAACTCGAGTCGCATTTTACAAAGGATACTATTTTTTCTTTTCTTTTTTATAAATGAATGCTTTAATATTTTAAAATCCATACTTTTATTAAAGGTTTGAATGAGTTTCTTTAATTAATATGTGATTTCTTAATGTAATTTTTATGTTGAAGGTGAACTATGTCAACATTTACACAAATTTACAATTTTGTATTACACAGGATTTAAAAAATACACGTAATGGTAATCACATAAATAGCGTCTCCATTCAACTTAATTTTTGAGTTAAAAGGCTAAAATAACTCTAAAATCCCCTTAACTAACGTCTCAATTCAACTAGAGCTAAAAGTCTAAAATAACTCTATTATCCCCTAAACTTCTATTTGTTTTGTATATACCGTGTTGCAATCTGAAAGAGTAATGTTTTATTATCTATAAAAACTCAGTAACACAAAAGAATACTTTACCTGTGTCATGTAACACGGTCCTCCGAACCTAAATCCACCATTTATTCGAGAACCATAAGGATCGAAAAAACGACAGTTTCATACTGCATTTGAAGTTTGTATTATTTTCAAACACAACGAAATATATAACTAATGCATTACATACATGGTTCTTGAATCCAAAAACAGTTCAGGAACTTCCAACAAAAGCTATTTACATGAACACGGTAAAAACATACAATAGTGCATCTCATAGTGAACACAGATAACAAGCTAAAAACAAAGCTCGATGTTATTATCGACTCATGTAGGACTTATATCCTTATATTATGCATCAACTATAACAGTCCATATTATGAGCTCACTCAAGCTGAGGGCTAAATTGGTATACCGGGTCATAATTCTGACTTGACTTTCAGTCGGATTGCTTCTTGGAGAGTTGATTGTTGAGGAAATCTAGCACCGAAAGTCGCTGCAGTTATTAAAAAGATTCAAATCAGGTAACAAGTCAAAATGAGTACTTTAAGATGGGTAAGATCGGGTCAGGCTCCGATATCATCTTTTTGTTCCTTTTCCTTCATTTTTTATATAAACAATGAATTAGATAGAATTAGAAGGTTGTAAGCATTGGAATACACCTAGGACAAGTTTCGACCCATTTGACAGGTTTTATATTAGCCTAGGATCAAAATGGGTCAGTTTGGGTAAAGTAAATTACATAGTATATAAAGTGATTTAGGAGGTTGTAAGTATAAAAAAAACTCTGTGGTGAGTTTTGACCCATTTCATATCACCCAAGGTTCTAAACCATACCCAATTAGACCCACTGCAGATTAAGAACCACCCAAAAGGACACATTTTTAGGAGAATGGGTCAAACCTAACTTTGTCTCGTAAAACTATAAATTTATGTGATTGTTGATCCTAGGTCTCTTACCCGCTGCTCCAGAGCATTTTCTTCAGAACTTATTTTTAAAGATTTTAACAATTTTATGGCTTCTTCAAACCCTTGAGTTGCCGCATCTTCAGCATCAAGATTTCTGTCCACGTCAGCAACTTTTGCAAGAGATACAGCCACATCTAGGACCTAGAAAACAACAAACACAAAACGATCAAACATAAGTCGGAATAAAAAATTGAATCACGGAGGATAGATAGACGCCCAAAGCGTATTTTTAAAGCATATAGCTTCCACAATAATTCTCTTTATGAAATTAGATAATTATTGAAATAAGTCTTTCTGATCGTATTTAACAACTAGTTAATAATTATAACAACTTCAAAAAAACAGACAAGAAACTGTTTTGGATCAAATGGACAAGTTCAAAAAACTAGCTAAAAGTTAAACAGGCCAAATTGGTCTATAGGAGGTTGAAACTTGAAAGAGGCCAAATGTGTAATTTTATCCATGTGACCTAAAGCAATTTCGTCATAAACCAGATTATTATGAAAGTTAGCTTTGTAATCATTCTTGAGACACTAATGATTTATATGATTTGATGCTTTGGACAAGGTATTTTGTGTCAAACCAAGTTGACCTGTTGGCTGTTGCTGACCTGAGATGGAGCTTTAGAGGAATCCTTGATAGCATTGCGACGGACATCCAAAGCCCGAAAATAGTGATCCCTTGCACCTTTTAAGTCACCTTCATAATATTTCAGATCCCCAATTTTATTCAAGGAAACCGAAAGTGTATGTGTGACCTGCAAATATTTCCTCTGTAGTTAAGAACGTATCCATACCTAAATTTAACCTTCATAACACAAAATTACACAAAAGCAATCTGGACATGGTTTAACTGAATTATTGCAAGCTGATAACAAGTTACAATCACATAGAGGTGGCAACATGGGCGACTTGGGCAGTGGGCTGGACTGGGCCTACCCACAAACATTTTCTACCAATTTTTTTAGTATTATAACTAATATGTTATATATGGATAAAAAAACAAGATACTGCATTAATAATTTACTTTTTTGAAATAAAGTGATTCATGATGTTGTTTGCACTTAAATACAGGTGAGATGGCTTACTTACCAAATCCGCAAAAAACATCATCCAAAACCAACAGAGATAAATGGATCAAATATCCAACCTTTACAACTATAACATAATATATCATCCATACCTCTAGATCATCTGTTTGTACTTTTGAAAGGAAAGTGACACTTTCATCAAAATAAGCAACTGCAGATTTCCCATCTCCCATTGCACGGCTGCAAAACAGTTTTTATGTCAGTATCAGGAAAAATCATCATTTGAAAATGTAAACAAAGATACAACACACAACAATTCAGCCACGTATTCATATCTGCATTTTTTTCGTGAAAAGTGTTTCTCCATCATATGGACTTTTACCCACAGAATTCTGAATCATTCAACAGTCATTCAGTTTTATGAAGCCTCACCTTATAATCACTTACTCATTAGGTTTATCAAACAACATAAGTTAGTTGATATTAATTTATATTACAAAAGCCATAAACACATACCAGCAATCACCAAGCATGCCTAAAACAGCACCTAACTGTGAGCATAATTCAGATGTGTTCCCTGCAATTTCCAGCTGTTCCCTTATGTCTTCAGCACATAAACTTAGTCTTGATTTTGCACTTTCTACATTATTTGCACGGTATGCCTACATGTAATGCAAAAAAATTAGGCATAGAGTTTAGAAAATATATGCGAAACAACAGAAACCAAGAGGGTGTTTGGATGTGTGTTTTGACAGTCAAATAATCTTTTTGATAAGCAAAAAACATATCATCAAAGGCTACTAGGCTAGAGTAGAATTACTTATACACCTTTATCTCTAATTGGTATTTATGCCACATGAAATAACCAGAAATTGTCAAGGGGGCGTTTGGATGAACATTTTGAAATGATTTGGTGATTTTGAATGATTAAAGAGGCAAACTTAATAATTAGAGGCAGAATATGTTTATCCATACATTAATAACTCCATACATTAATAACTACTATGGCTACTTTAAGTAGCAATTATCATACATTAAATTCCAAAACACATATCCAAACGTACCTCACCATCATCAAAAGTGATTATCACATCCAAGAAACTATCTCCACTAAACATTATGTTACAACTAATTATCTTACTCCATTAATTCATCCATTTGTCCACCTTCCTTTTTCGTTTGTTTCAAAATCATTGTCCACCTTTAAGATAAATTCCCATGTTTTCCATCTCACCCATATTACACTAGTGACAAATTTGATTTAATCTGTGTGTTTGTAAAAGGGTTCAAAAAACTAACTAACAGCTGCATCAACTGTACATCTGTAGAACTATGTATTTTTACTTTGTGGAAACTTATTTTGGGTAAAATATAATGTAATCTTTTTCAAAATGCACATCCAAACGCCCCGTAGATGATATACTTCAAGCCTATATTGTAGAAACATCATCTAGAGTACTATAAAATCAATTTTTCATTCTAACAAGATGTTAATAAAGGTAACTGAAACTTACTCTCATTGCTTGTTGCACAAGGAATGCACCTCTTTCCAAGGAGACATCTTCATATATAATTGTTTTCTTCTCACCAACTGCTTGCTCTTCATCTTTATTGACCTGGCCGCGCTTAATTCTAGCATGGCCATCAATAAATCGATCAACTACACTTTGCAGATTTGTATCAGGTTCTATCTTCTCAATATCAGCACCACATAGAGGACAATCATTGAAGCGTGATATGCATGCTCTGTAACAAAAGAAAACAGCCAAACTCAATCATTTGTGAGTAATATAAATTATGAGGGTGTTTGGATATGTGTTTCAGAACATGATTATATATACTCAATAATCATCATTTGCTGAAATAAGATGTGTGTAAGAGATGGTGTGTGGATGTGCTTTTGTTGTTTGAGGTTGTAATGATCAGATAATTAGACAATTGGAGTGTTCGAAAATTGTATATGATGTTTATAAAGAATAATAGCTAAAATGAAAACAAAGGAAGGAGGTACCTATGAGACAAGGAGAGACATTTTGGTAAATGGGACTAAAAGACTCTCAAATTCAGTTCAAAAATGCATGAAATTGTATTTTAATTTTAACCTCAGATAATTAATTTAATTTTGTAGCAGCTAGTTCTCCACAATCAAAAATTAAAAGCAATAATCATATAACCACTTCCAATAGAATCCAAACAACTCCTAACAGATATACTTGGGCACATGAATATAGGAAAGCTTTGGTTTTGGTATAATTACTTGCAAAACACGTGGGAACAAGGAACAGATCTGCTACATTCGAAGAGCAGCGCTTGGCATATTAGACAGCTAAATGGGCCCAGCTTGAAAGTTTGAGAATCATATCCATAAGGGCATTTTGCGGGAATGACATTAGATTCCACGGAATCTTGCTTAACCTTACTCATCGGGCATCCTTGATGCTTATTTTGATTTTCCTTACTCATTGGACAACCTTGCTGCTTATTATGATTTTCTTTACTCATAGGGCAACCCTGCAACTTATTTTGACTTTCTTTACTCATAGGGCATCCCTGCAACTTATTTTGACTTTCTTTACTCATAGGGCATCCCTGCTGGTTATTTTGGTTTTCACCGGACCTTTTTGAAGATCCATCATCAGGTCGAGTAGCTTTGACAAAAGGGCCAACAGGTGTCATCTTGGAATCTCTATACACAAAAAAAATGACAAGAGTTGCCTCAAAATTTCTCGTAAGTAAGACCAAGCAAACACATATTAGACTTTAGAATTAGATAAGTGTATCTAAATTGAAATCATAAATTTCCTCAAAGTCGTTTTAACATGCCATGAACCGAGATACAATTTACTAGTGCCAGGTACAAGAAAGAGTGGAGTTGATTTACAGATACTAGTACCTGAATGACAAGTGACGAGAGCAATAAAGAATTACTAAAACCATTACGAATGACAAGTACACACAAGAATGACACGATCGAGTCCCAAGAGACAGATAGAGCTTAACTAAAACGTCCGCCCAATTTCCTTCAGATTGAGCTGACATCCGTTATGGTCGTCATTCAATTCAAAGAATCTCCGTTACAGAACCATACATGAGATTTTCATCTCATACGGCTCCTCCCTTATGTGCATAAATATAAAATGATAAAGAAGACTAAAATCTTCTCATTATGAATTGAGTAGCGCTAGCAAATGATGTAATTTAAATATCTCAATACAGAAAATGTAGATGCCAAGATAAAGATTTAAGAATTAACATGTGTGAAGATAGTTCTGCAGCCTGCAGGTGTGTATTGAGCTGTAACTAAACATTGATTCTGCTGCACACCTTTTATACTTTCCAAACTATACTATGAAGTGTATATCACTGATAATTTATGAGATAGAGATTGGACAATAGTATAAGTACCAAAAAGTAATGGAACGTGTAATGCTTACACCTTATGAATTTCACAGTATTAATGTTATGTACAAACATCCAGCTTAATGTTTAACAACCTAAGACAATGAAATCACACAAGAAAATTCATCTAGATTTCTCCCTTGATCTACACATTGACTTTAGAACCTCATGTGTGCTAATTTACTTTCTAACAAGCATCAAAGACTATAAGCTACTGATGGTGAACAAGTTACACAATCCATACCTATTACAGAATCATTATCAAATCATACGTGATCAAATCAAGGAGTAAGCACACAAGTTTACATGTATCTCAAGTTCTCAACGATCAAGTTTCAACAACAGATAATCAGAAAACCAGAATCACGTAATCACTTCTACTGAAACGGATCCTCTGAGAGAATTGCGTAATACTACACAACAGAATGATCAATCTAGATACTCGCGAACGAATTAGAAGTTCTGAAGCTACAAACAGAAGATCGAATCGCACAAATTCCAAACGAAATTAGTTTCGATTCGATCAAATCACGTAACAAAAATTGAACAGATGAATCCAATATAGAATCGAGAGATTAAGAGTATTACCTGCAAGTGTGATCAAATTTGCAGTATCTGATGATGTGATTGAAGAAATGATTTTGCCCCTTCGTCAAGATATTATTTTGCACCACGAGACAGAGTGAAGTTTGTACTTTGTCGACGATATGGATAGGATGAGAGGGGATGTAACAATAATACGACAGCGTTTTGTAATGTGTGACTAATATTCCAAGTAAAATTTCAAATTTTATAAGTGTGATTAATCTAATAATAATAAAGACACTTTTTTAAAGACAAACTTGTGTACTGCTTTCTAAGATATGTGTTATTTTATTTGTATTCGTTTATTTGTTTTTAGTCAGAACCAACACCCTCAGCCCTCTCATAAAAAAATCTATCGTTAAAAAAACTACATTGTCTCAATTTTAATAATTTTAATCAGAACGAGATTTGAACCTATGACATTCTTACATTTACACACATCATAAATATCTAATTTTAACCAGTTAGATTAACGATTATTCCTTAACAAAATTGTTTCTAGATTTGTAGATAGGTTTTATAGAATTATTGATCTTGTTTTTTCCTTATATTTTCTCATGTATACTTAAGTGATATTATCAAATGCTTATCCCTTAAAGGGTTATTATCTACATTTTAATATTTTATTCTAAGTTTATTCCACAAAGGATAACATTCAGCCCATCCCCCACATCACGTGGCACCCTAATTTCACAAAGCCCACTAAGTTTGACTTTTACAATATTGACTAAGATATTTATTAACAATGTGAAACATCATCTCTCCATGTTGAGGGTTCGGGTTCACCGTTAATCAAACCGTTTATGTTAAATCTGGATATGTGTAACACCCGGTTATTTTAAAAGTCAAGATATAAAGAACAAAAAAAAGAAAAGTAATAATGTTCAAGTGGAGGGACCAAAAGTGTCCAAAGGACAACTATCTTTGAAAGTTGGTGTAAAAGGTGGGCATGGCCGCCCACCCTCTTTTCACATCACCATCTTCTTTGTTTTTTAGAGAGAGAGGGCAGAGAACTCTCGGTTTTCTGAACAAGAAGAAGAAGTGGGCGAATTCAATGTAAGAATTCGTGGTTTTTATGTGTTTATGACGGGTTTTATCCCGGTTATGTGCTCTTGTGCTTATGTGCTTGTGTTGTGTTCGGGTGTGTGCGTACGGTGTTGATTTTAGGTGTTTTGGAACTCTTTGCAAGCGGGTTCAAAGGAAGAAACACCCAAGTTGCATCAGGTGAGTTCTAGACCCCAGTTTTACTTGTTTTAAATGAATCTTTGGGGCTGAAAATGTATTAAAATGGTTTTATAGAGTTCATGTATGCTTACCCGTGTGCATTGTGCATGAATGAATGTGATTCTTGTATGCTTATAGGATATTTATGTTAGAATAGCCACATTAAGCTTAGAGCAGACAGATTCGATGATTTGGGTTGAAAACATACTAAAAACATATAGTACAGAAGGTCCATGCGCCTAAATAAGGTTCATGCGCCTGAAAATGCCATAGTAAGAACTAAGTGTGATCCATGCGCCCAAACAGTATTCCATGCGCCTAAGATTACCTTAGAAATGATAAAGTACAGCCCATGCGCCTGAACAGTTGTCCATGCGCCTAGAAAATAATAGTCGGACGACTAAGTGTAGGGCCATGCGCCCAAGTGGCCCATGCGCCTAAGTGTTCATACGCACCAATAGTGCCCATGCACCTGAATGAGTTCATGCGCCTAAAGTGAAAATGTTTAAGTGTTAGGCTGATGCGCCTAAATAGTGATGAAACGCCCAAATAGGGCTCATGCGCCCAAATAGTTCCCATGCGCCCAAATAGTTCCCATGCGCCTAAGACTTAGAAATTTTTACAGAATTTTCTGGGAGTTTGTGCTTTAGGGTTTTGACCGAGGTTGACTAATGGCTTATTAATGATGTTGTTTCATGCATGATATGATTGATTATGATTGTTCCTTACTATGGTTATTGCTATTATTATTATTACCCATAGTATGTGATTTTACGTGGTATGTTATTATCGTAACGTAAAGTATATCGTAATAATAAAGTGAAAGAGCAATAAAGAAAAGAAGAGGAACATTAATAAAATGTTAACAAGTCTTACAAGCTTACAGGATGGACATGACCGTGTTGTCGTTAGCTCAACTGTGTTGCGGGTTAGCTACCCTTTTATGCACACAGGGTCAATCAATTGAGATTGGCAGGACCTTTGTAGCGTGCCCTAGGTGATTGGGTCGGCCTTGTACATAGTACACAGACCATTTCGGGGGATACAGTTACCCTTTCGGGGGATATAGTTGACCCCTTTCGGGGGATAGTTGACCCTTCGAGGGATATAGTTGACCCTTTCGAGGGATATAGATGGCCCATCACCCCTTTTTCATCGCGCATATAGTTGGGGTATTGCTCACTGGTCCATATAGAAAGTGAAACATAAAGTTAAAGTTTACAGACAAGGCATACAGTACAAAGATCGAACATTATTTGTTCATACAGGTGATGCGTGCTCGCATATACAGTACAGAGTTGTATTTTACAGAAAAGAGTATTTTTTTTATACAACATATAGAAAGTATTTTATTACTTTTAAAACTAGAGCTCACTCAGCAATGCTGACTTTTATACATTTTCAGTTGGCAGGTAATCATTGCTGAGGATGACACGAGAGTGAAGCTACTCGGCAAGGGAAAGACTGACATCCATTCGTATTCTATGTTGCTGTTGTTTTGTAATGCATATAAACAATTCTTTTGCAATCGGATAAACGATGATGTATTGCTCAACAATAGGGGTTTAAATAAAATGAATGGCTTTTGATAAACGTATTCCGCTGCATAAGCTCGTTTATTTGTAATGATTAATGTTTAATTGCTATGAATGACCAACTGTGAGGTTTCCGGGATCGGGGCCTTACAATATGTAAAGTTTGAGTCCAAACTTGTTTATCAGATGAACTTAAATTTAAATTTAAATTTATATAAGCAAAATTAAACTCGAGCTTATAATGAATCGATTTCAAGTAGTAGCAGACTTGTTTAACTATAATTAATATTAATATATAGATATATAATAGTTATTTTGATTATGTTTATGATAATATAACTAAATTATATGTAATGTGTATATATAACTATAGATACACATAAAAATATATTATATGCTTATATGTAGTTTTCATCGTAAATCTTACTTAGTTGTTTCAGCTTATTGTTCTTTTAACAAATTATCAAAGTACGTATATTTCATAATATTATTACGCACTTCTAAAGCAATTAATACGTGATAAAGTGTATGTAAATGTCCAAACGCCTCAAATATAAAAAACATAATTACTTTTTTTTTACCACAAATACAATATATATATTAAAAAAGACTAACAATAAGCTAAAAATTTTATAAAGTACAACATAACATATGATAAAAAAGAAAAGATAATGACAAGAAAGAACACGTGAAATGATCCAACCATACAATCCCCGTTCAAATGAAATCAACTTTAAGCATGAGGGGAGCACACATCTACTACTCGTGCAACATTTGTAAATTAAATGTATTTAGTACTTTTGGTGATTAAAAAACTCTAACCACAATAAAAACTCTCTTAAACTCATTTATCACACATATAATCTTTAGTTATATTATTATTACTAGGTTAGATACTCATGTGTTATATGAGTTAAAAAAATAAATTATATATTACATATATGTGTGTATAATCTAATATTTATAAATTTATTATTACATATAACATACATATTAAGATATAAACAATAGTATAAACAAATATTATATCATTCATAAATATGCATAAACTTTTTAGTATGTATTTTTAAAATATTTTGTTTTAACAATGATTACCTACAATACTTTAATAAAATTAAGCCTTATTAAAGTTTAAGAAAATGTTATGTATTAACATAAAGAAATTATCTTGATTATTATAGTATTAATCGAAAATTATTAAAAGCTTTTATCAAAATTATAAATTTATTGTGTTTGTGAATGGGATGTGAATTTTAGGTGAAAATGACATGAACATGTAAAAAAATAATAATATGACCGATAATTATTTTAATTTATCAGAAGACTAAGAGGTTGTTTGGCAGCCTTTTAATCAGCTTCTTAATGGTTCAGATGTCTGAATGGTTCAGCACTTAATGGTTCATAGTGTTTGTTTCGCGAGCACATGTCTAAATGATTAAAAGATTTACCTCTAAATGGTTAAGCATCATACTGATTCTTAATGGTTAAGAGGTCTAATATTGAATGGTTAAGACATATTATTTATATTGGTCAGACATTTGTTTTTGAATAGTTAAATTATATACTATCTCTTAATGGTTCAAACATCTTAATAATTCAGCACTTAATAATTCATATTTTTTATTGATTTATCACTTAATCGTTAATAAAAAGTCTCTAAAACTCATTTCCACATAAAAAAACGTAATTTTATTATAAATTTTACCATCTCCGCTTTGATTTCGGTCAAACGCAAGAAATTAATGAAAAATCTCACTCAAGAATCGTAAATTTTCGTCTTTAGAAGATCAAAATACGTTGGTATCTTACTCAAGAATCACAAATTCCCTTCGTTCTCATTCGAAATTACTGTTATCAGAACAGATGATTCCATCGGCGGTGAATTCATATGAAATTCTACAACATACCCATCTCGATCGATTCATCCACCGATGAAAATTTTGCATCTGCGCTTCAATTAAGGTATTAATCTTTAATTCCTCTTATATCTCTTGATTAAAATGATTATACCCCTATTTTTGATTCTGGGTCGCTATATTTCAAGCTTTTCGTTATCATGCTCTGTTTCTTGATACCGAGATTTGATGTTTAAACTTTAAATTATAAAACCTAGGGCTTTTTACTTGAAGTAATTAGGGTTTTTAATTTTGATTGGGTGTGATTCAGTTTCGTTAGAATTAGGGGTTTATTACGTGGTATCAATTGATGTACGATTGTATTGTTTTGTCGAGATTTGGTGATACAGATTCTGTTTTCTTGTGAAATTATGTGACTTGAAAAAATTAGGGTTTTTTCTGTTCTACAAAGATGAAAGTTGATAAAAGTTAGGGTTTTTCTTGTATTCTCAACGGGGTTATGCTGCTTAATAACAACTGATAAAAGTTGGGGTTTTGAATCTTGATGTTATTAGTCTGAAAAACTGAACTGAATTGAATAAAGTTTGTATTTTCTCAATGGGTTTTGATCATTCAATCATCCATCACAGGAAACAATGAATCTTGATCTTAATTTAGGATCCTTTGTTCATCCTCCACAAGATGATCAGCCACATAACATGAGTATTGAGGATTTTCTTCGTGGGACGATGATGGAAGTGGTGACCAACCCCCCTACGGTTAGCCACCGGTTGCAGCCTGTTTGGAGATTCGTAAGTGTTCCTATGGAAGGCGGAAATCCACCTCTTGGGTTAGCAGCCAGTAGTGCTGCCACCTCGGTTGCTGCAGATGATAATGTAAGCCCCCCTGAACCGCTCAAAAGTAATGATAATGGTGATGAAGGTAGCTTTTATGACTGTAATATATGTTTGGATTTAGCAAGTGAGCCTGTTGTTACATGCTGCGGTCACTTGTTCTGTTGGCCGTGTATCTACCGCTGGTTGTTTGTTCACTCTAGTGCAAAACAATGCCCAATTTGCAAAGGAGAAGTGACGATGAAAACCATAACTCCAATTTACAGTCGGTCAGATCGCGCTAATGTAACAAAAGCGCGAGATCCAAATCCAAGTTTCAAGATTCCTAGTAGACCGGTAGCCAATAGGGTCGAGAGCTGGAGACATTCGTTTCAAAGAGACACACTTAATCTCCCAATTATCGAAATGGTTAGACGGCTTGATAACAGTAGATTTCATCTTTTTCGGGATCCAGTGTCTAGCAACCCGCAAGAAACCCCGAGTACCCATCTACTAAATAGGATTTTCACGTCTCGTGGGATGCGAAGGGGACACGATGATTCAGTACCTGCTACATCACCAGATGTTACAGTGGACTTGCGAGAGGAACATAGTCCTTACCTTACATCTGCAGAAAGTTTTCTTGACTCGTATTTTCGTGATCACCCTGATGAAAGAAATCAAGCAGAACTTCCATTGATCGATAGATATTTAATGTCGAGTGTTGCTGACATCATACAGTCGGAGATCATGACATCTGGTGGTTCGAGAAGACGACGTGAGCCATCAACATCTAGAGTTTTGGATGTTGATGGCGAAAATTCTCGGTCCAGGAGGAGATTGCATTGAACTTTGAAGATCTTTGTCAAGTGAGTTTAAAAACCATGTTACTTATTGGCTTTATAAATATAATTTTGTTTTCTGCAATTAGATGGATAAATGAGTTGGATGTTTATGGGTTTTATAAGATTAGGTGTTCATATTATTGTGCTTTGAGTTATGTTTTTGGATGGTGTTGATACTTATGTGGTAATGACTAATGACTAATTAAGGGTTAAAGGGGTTTCAGGTTTTGATAACTATTACTATATATTGAAACGGTATGTGAGTGGCTACAGTATCATCGTACCGGTTGTTATCATAATCTACAATCTACTTATGAATAGTTTAATTTATGTGCAACAAATTTATATATTAATGGTATAAAATTTCATATCCTTGTATAGTTAGGGAGGTTTTCACTGTGATCTTATATGATTGTGAGCTTGATGAGTGGTACCCAAGAAAATGGATTGAATGGTTTATGATATTCTAAGGCTCATAACCGTAAAAAGATATCTTGTGATCGGTATCATATGTGACGGGTATCTGATTACTCGTTATCGGGTTTGTGGGTTTACCTACATGTGTCGGATCATCATTTTAGTTTTTAGGTTGTTAAAGGTTACCCGGGATTCCCATAACTACAAAACCTATCACCAATTTACTATATACACATTTAGGAAGGTTGGTGGTTTTTGTCACAGGCCATTCCACTTCCGTCAACTTTCATTTTTGACGTTTGGCCCCCCAACAATTTTTAAAAACTTTAAAAATAATCGCTTTATCCCTCTTAAGTTTTTAAAGTTATAGGTTTGATCACTGTATGTTTTTACTTAAAAAAATTAATTTCTTACGTTCTAATCTTTATGTACATACCAGTATAAATTCAAGATCGTCTACGTTGTAACGCAAATTTTATTAGAGTCAAGTCAAATATAAAACGTTTTCATGCTTATGTTAAGTATGTTTTGAGTGGTTTACGTTTCAACGTAAATTTTGTTTGAGTAAAATAATATAATATGTTTCATACAACGGTATATATTCGAGTTACTATGCATTTTGACGTAAATTTACTTTAAAACAAGTCGGGGCGATTGTAATTTATACCTTATCACGCCACATACAACGACACCGCACATTCTTATATTTGTGTACGTTTTGAGTTGGTTTACATTTCGAGTAACTTTTGTTTGAAGTTGCATCAAATATAATGTTTTTATTCTATGGTCTAAATTTAAATTACTTTTTATTTTGACGTGAATTGAGTTAGGAGACGAGTCTGGTCGAAAAAACTAGTCTACCTCAAAAGCCAACTAAATATATACGACTAGGGTAGAGTTCTAGCAAAATATAATTCAAAATATAATTCTTGTATAAAATTGTAACAAACTTTATTTAATTCAAAATATAATTCTTGTATAAAATTGTATAATATTTATCTATATTTGATCTTGATTTTATAATTGATTTGATACCTAGATCCGAATAGGGTTCCATTACTCAAAACATGTCTAGGGCTTCGATTTTTCTCTTCGTGTTTGAGGTCTCTTGTGCTTATTTTTGCGATAAAATCCAATGATAAGTATGGCTTTAAATTTCATCCCATCAAGTAATCAAAGTAATTTATGTTATTACTTATTGGGAGAAATCACTTGGATTGGTAAGTGTGGTACTCTGGTAGCAAGAATCAAATACTATAGAGACGACAATGGTGTAAATCTTGGCAAGCAACAAATTAGAAATTGATGTAGTTTATGAGTAGGAGCAGGTTTAAAAAATAACTAATTGCAAGAGAAATTTTAAGTATTTCATAGATCAAAGTTTGGCACAACGTATGTTATCTGTGATATTGTATAGAACACATAGTGTTTCATGAAGTAAAGTAATTTTGGCAATTTAATATGTATATAAGGCTTTTATCAATAATTTTGTATTTTAAATATTAGTCGTATAAATGATTAGTAATTAATTGATTAATAATATTTGTTGTCTCATATTTAAGGTTGGTAGATTATATGGAAAATTAAGGGGTGACATGATTATGGCAATTTGCTTAAAATGGGTGTTGATGATTGGTTAAAAGAACAAAGTTTGAGAAGTTGGAAAAGTTGTCTGATTTTGAATGAGTCCAATTCAAGCAAAAAATCTTCATTTTGATTTCGGTCAACTCTCCTTTTCATCATCACTTTCCAAATTCAATATCTTTTTATCATTTCTCACAAAATTATATATCTCTACCCCTCAAAAGCCATTTTAACATTTATAACCTAGTGAACTATATATAAATATAAATAAATAAAAGATTGGTTAAATAGACACCCCTTGATTTTAAATCAACACCCCAAAATTTTTATACGTGTCGTATAGTCCCATACGCGTCGTATATAGGGGGTCGTATAGGGTTGTATGTGTCGTATATGGCTATAAGTGTCGTATAGCCCTCTGACAGCCCCCTGAATTTTTCCTCGTAGTCAGTGTCGAAATTCGTTATACGCATCGTATAGCCCTATATGTGTCGTATTAGGGGGGGGGGGGGGGGTCGTATAGGGCTATATGAGACATATAGCTCTCTAACAGCCCCCCTGAATTTTTCCTCGTTTTTAGTGTATTCGACCTTATACGCCACGTATGGACCCATACGCGACGTATAGAGAGGTGCCTCTATATTAGGACTCATAAATAAATTATCACGTTTTTATGTGTAAAAACGAGACTTGATACAAAATGTTTTCGTATGTAATAAAGTCGCTTTTGGATCAATTTTGAATTATAACAAATCACTAAATGTTAGCGTGAGTATGTGTTCATGCTCGCAGGTAGTAAGTTCTTGTGGTGTGGAAGATCTTAACCTATTTTTGTTTATTCTTTTTTAAATAATTTGTTTGCTAAATTAAGTAGGTTGTGCAAATTAAATGATTTGTTTTTATTGCACTCATGGATTTTACAATGAGATTTATATATATTTTTAAATGGGTTCCAACTTTTACATTTAATATTTCATAGCTAAATTATTTACTTTAATGGGCTATACAAACTATAGTAAATAATTGCAAATAATAAGCTATGTTTTTAAATGGCTTTCACTTTCTGAACTTATTATTTCATAATTAAATTATTTAATTTAGTAAGTTGTATATTTTGGATAGAACATTAAATTTATATACCAAGTTATAATTTCAGAAAATTACATAAAACAAAAAGTTTAAAGGCAGTTAAATTTCTGGAGAATAATCATTGTTAACTAAATATTTTTATATAATAAAAACAATAGTTATTATATTTAGTAGTAAGTATCATCTTATTATAATAAAAGTGTAACTAAATATGTCACATGACATAAAATGATAACTAGAGATGTCAGATGACAACACTATATTCACTCTTAACAGAAATTTCCCGCTTTACTCTTCTATTAAATGACTCAATTAATTATTAATTATAGTATTTAATAATATTTTTTGATTTTAAGCTATTTTTAAATAGATTAAGAAATAGATTTTTTTATTAATGTTTATTTCTAGAGAAACAATTTTTTATAAAAAGAAAATTTTTTAGAAAGTACATCATACTTTTTTTAAAACATGAGATATTTTAAAAATGACATTTTTTAATATGTTTTATTTTGAAATGAAATGTTTGATTTATCTTTTAGAAAAAACAAAGAAAGTATAAAAACAAATTTTTAAAAGATGATATCATTATTTTATTACTTATAATACTTACTCATACATAATTTAAATCACATATTATTTAATAATTAATAAAATTTTATTGTATTTAATATTTTATATATTTAATCTGTGTAATACACGGGTTTAATAAAGCTAGTAGGTCATACTTAATAGAATGGGTTAGAAAGAAAATTGGGTTACGAATTTTTATTAAAAAACAAAATGGGGCCACAACTCACATGTATGTTTTTAGCCCCATCCCTTTAAACGGATGAATGCTATTTGTTCTAGGATATGAGGTATATATACTCACGTGAATGTGAGTATGAGAAGATGCTACACAAACTCTTACTCACCACTCATATTTGGAAGGAGTGGTGTGTTATTAAGTGAATAGATATGAGAGTAAGTGTCACATGTCATTCTTTTTACGAGCGTCACTACGTGACTTCACTCATACATGAGTCACCCACGGCTCGCTCCCGGATGGGGAGAGTGGTGTTTCCCGTGAACATGAGTCACATTAGCTCTTAGCTTTGCGTATATACATATATGTATACATATGTAAGTCGATAAATGCATCAAGAGTTGGTAGGCATGCTATTATTCTTCCATTTTGTTTCAAATTCGTGCACACAATTATTAGACTTTAATCATTTCATGCTTATTATATCGCTCATCACATTATCACTGGAATAATTATCCCATCATAAAAGCTAAACATTTATGTTCTATCATAGAAATCATCAATTTACTTTTCTAAATAGTTTTAAAAAATAACTATGCCTAATACGTTTTTTGATCTATGCCTTGTAACATGTAGATCACCAAACATCTACAATCTATTGTCGTTGAAACTTGAAAGTTATTTATTTGTAAATAAACTTTCATGTGTGTAATTTGTAATAGAAAATTTAGGTTTTTTAATTCCGTATATAGGTTTATTTGTATCCATAGACATAGTACAATGTCTACTATGAATCATTATTTGGCATTATATATCTAATTACGCCCTTGAAGATTTTGTTTTTAAAGATCAAGTGAGAACTTCCCACGAGGTTGCTCGTCAGTCGCCATGGTTGTAATACACCCCCATCACCCTTAACTACTGACTTCTAACGAGAATCATTGGCCTTGCGCCCCTAAATTGTTCACGGTGTGTTACTAAACAACGATGTGTTTCGAGGCCCCCGCGTGCAACAAGTCCAGTTAAAACTTGACCGAAATCGGTGATTATGTAACCTTGTTAGACATTCTTTTGTGTTCTTTTAAAACAATATCGTCAAAATCAAACGGTCAAAGAGAACAATATTATGTCATTATGGATGGGTTGTTACACCTAATTATTTCAAAATAGAAATTAAAGAACATGACAAGAAACAATGATGAAATGATGAATAACTTGAAAGTAAAAGTGGGATATCATCTTATTTTTAGGTAGAAGAAACGCACCAAGTATCTAATTTGTAAAAAATATTAATCTTATTATATAATAATCAAATGAAAGTTTGTTTGTTAATATGGATATAATTACAAAAGAAGTAAACATATTAAAGAAATAAAATATACATATTTCTTTCCATGCCACATATTATTTTTTAACGGTTAACGAACAATTATTAAGCCCGGTCGCTCGGGTAAACCCACTGGCGAAAGACCACCCATGCCCGCGAACACAGACAACGTGGTGACCCGGCTCGCCCACCATTCCAAGGGAAACCCACCACTCAAAGGCTCACTGTAGTAAAACTCTTGACCCATTTGAAACATATTGCATCTAATGCGACTCCAACTCATGACTTCTACTTTAAAAAGTAAAATAATGTTTACTCTTAAACCATCTGATCTACAACTTATTGGCTTTCGTGGCACATATATTTCCAAATTCCATATCATAATCATTTGTGTTAGTTATGAAAGAATTATTTGATGATACATTGACTTGTAAAATTTATCTAATTACTAGTGACACTTATAACACCAATCTTGAACACACATCATGTCATGGCATGATGGTTATATACTATCATGAGTATACATATGAGGGAACATAGTGATTAAAATAACAAAACTATATGACTATAATAATGGTAGTCCATCTATCCATGTCAACAACATCATGGCATGATTCAGTTTTTTGTGGGATGCATGCCCCACCCTTGGCCAACATAAAACAGCATCCCAGGTTGAAGAAAGTTTAATGGAGAATTGAATTGAAGAATGCATGATGATGATGATAATGATGATGATTATTATGGCTACAAATGATACTAATGATGATGATGATTAGATATAATCAAAGATGAGAAAGCATGGAAATATATAATCATCTTGTCTCCTATTTTTCCTTGCTAGGGTTTGCATGAGAAGATATCTTTTCACTCTATCATCTTCTTGTAATCATAAAACAACTAATTATTTTAGATTACTTTTCTTTTACCAAATAATTGATTTCTAACTTTATGTTAGTCTCACAAAAACCACCTTCTTCGTTTTAATTTTTACTCTTATATAATACAAAACTAATAAGAATATTGGTAATTTTATATTTTTTGTAAGACACCTATAACAACAATTTAAACATTTGTTTATAAGTATTTTATGCAAGTATTTCTAAATTGCCAACATTTAATAAATTTATTATAATTAATACATGAGTTAGTACATATGATTTAATTTATTATATTAAGTATTATTTTTATTTATAAAAATTTAAATTAACATTACATTTATATTTTTACTATTTAAATTAAGTATTATATTATTAACTAAATAATAATAATAATATAATAATAATATAATAATAATATAATAATAATAATAATATAATTAAAGTACTTATAATAGCTATTTACAAAATAAAAACAATTTTAGTAATAAGTAATCATGTATAATAATATACAAGTAATCAAACTAAAATATACAAAGCTCTCAAAACTAATTTAAGGTTCTGAATCTTATATTGTTTTCTCTTATAATCATAAAAATATGATGGTTTATAAAATATAAATTTCTCGTTATCATGTGCTAAATTATATCAACGTTTTCGACATGATTTTTTTTAAAACAAAGTTGCCAATATAACTTTTATCCATAACTATTGGTTGATTACTAATGTACCAGCAATCGATATCAAGTGTTATAAATTTTAAAAACCCACGGCAAAAAAGCGGGCTCACACGCTATCACTTTAAAGAGAGTGAGAGTGTCACACTGTCACTTGATATTATATGAATCTTGAAATCGATTAGTTTATTAGAACAAATTACATATACAATTTCATACGTGAACAAGTGTCTCGTTACCCTTTCCAATGTCTCATATCACACCCCGACTAAAGCGGAAACACCGAGGCATGATGAAATTGAATCATAACACAAGGATAAAGAGTACTAAAGGAAATTAATTATTAAAATCGAATAGTTGGTTACTTACAATCCTAATAACAAATAAACTAAACAAGTAAATAAGTCTTCATATTATTCAAAGTCTAATTAGATCCAACTAAAGCTTATCCTTAAATCCTAGCGTGAGCAAAACAACGAACTTAGTTTTCATTACCTGAAAACATGCTAAAATATGTCAACTAAAAAGTTGGTGAGCAAATAGAAGTATACATATAGTAGGTAACAATATACAAACCAATACCCAATTTCCCAAATACAAGTAAGTAAACTATTATACATGAGTCCCAACCAACCCTAGTGATTGAATGCCCTCCCGTCTAACCCCCTAACACAAGAGGTCAAACTAATAGTATGCTTGTCTAGTATGTAGTTTCTGAACATCTAACTCCTTCCAAGTCAAAAAGAATTCGTTGACTCAAAGGACGCCCGAAGTTAATGGTTGTGTAGTTTTTAGAAAATAGAGGGATTTTATAGCAAAAAATGTTCATAGAATATAGCAACATGTATAATAAATTTAGTTTTACTAGTATAAAAAAGTTGTGATTAATTTTGTAAAAGACTAGTTTAACTTTAGAAATTGAATTCCAAGTTTGATATATAGAGCATGTTTTTACCCCAAAATACAAAAGAAAAAAGAGCTATGAACTCACCTTGTAAAGTAGGTGGGTTTATCTTGCAACTTGTAGTAACTTGGAGTGAGTATTCCCCTAAGTAAGTTTATTTAGTTAAGTTATTGTATTTGTTGATGGTTGAGGGGTTGTTATTGTAAAAGCTCAAAAATGGTTGTCGTATACTAGATACGTGTCATCCTAGAGTAGCACATCCAACAAAAGGATTCCTAAGAAATAGTTGGTGGATTTTCATCACTTAAATACTCCGTCGTTCCTTAGCCAGAAACCTTTTGTTTGTCATATAACTACATATCGGGTGAAACGATTCTAGATATATAGTAGACCATGTCAAAGGTGTGTTTAGTATGTTTATAAATTATAGGGAACAAGTGTAAATAGAATTTTTGCAAGGATGGGAATAAACAAGTTGTATAGTGAAGGGTTACAATTGAAAATATCAAGAAGTTTACTAGAAATATGATTTAAGTTGATATATAGTCATAAGAATTAATAAGTTTGGGTTTTTATAAATAATATTTTATCCTCAAAACTAGTTCTAAATTATGAATTGAATAAAGGAAATTGTATTTGGAATTCAATATTTTTCTAAAAGATTTGGAATTCAATGGAATGCAATCTATAAAGTGTATTTTTAGTGACAAAACACTTAAAAAGTAATTGAATTTATCGTCAATTGCAAACCGCCACCACCTCCATGACCATTGCTCACTGCCGCTATATACCACCAACTGGCGTCGACAACTGAACGTGACCACGAACCGCGCCCAAGCGATCATGCCTGTCATCGAGAACCAGCAGTCTCTGTCAAGCGCGACTAAACTAACGCGGTTAGGTAGCAGTGGGTAGCGACGGTCGACAATCAAAGGTGGCAGCGGTCGGTGGTCATGGGCATCGGCGTCGTGGGGTCAGCGATCGTGCGGGTCAGGATCGAGCGGCGGGCTTGGCGGCCTGGGGTGGCAGCGGTCGGGTAGCGTTGGCGCACGGTCGGCGGCCAGCGGTTATAATATTCTGTAATATGGTTAATTATTTATTTAACCTTATGAATTGTATTATAATAAAATCATCTAACGAATTTGATTATAATATTCTGTAATATAGTTAATTGTTTTTCTAATTTTTTGTAAAGGCCTACAAACAACAATATTACTTTAAAGTACTTTAAAGACCAAGAGATTTGTCTACATTTTTACAATCACCAAAATGTTACTATTCAAATCATCAAACTTGATACATCAAAAGTTCGTCTTTGTTCCCATGTTAAAGAAAGATTTGTAGACTAATTTTTAAATTAAGGATAACCAAAATTCTTTATTTCTCTCGTCATCTGCCCACCTTAGCAAAATCTCTTATTTTTGTTCAAAGAGTAATTCATTCCAGTTTCTCCATAAACACCAAATGATAGTTTGAATCATCGAAGTATAATCAATCAACTTCGAAACTTCCATCTAGGAGACCCACGAGCTGCAATATGAATATGTAACGAGTCTTTTTGTAAATTTTAGATGAAAACTAGTATTAAACCCCCGCGTTGTGGTGAGAGCGTAAAATCATATAAAGTACCGCTAACAAAAATAATAGATTGAAACACATGAATATGTAACAAGTCTTTTTGTAAATTTTAGATGAAAACTAGTATGGACACCGAAAAATCGTATATACTAAAAAAGAAATAGAAAACAAAAAAGATAAACCTTAAAGAAAAATGTAAAAACGTAACACACGAGTGACACATATGACATCTAACACAATAGGTAAATCGAATGGGCCTTTAAATAGATAAATAATGAGCGTAAAAATATTGAAACACATACACACATTTCAGCATGTTAACTCACAAAATCTAGACGAAACGTAAAACGAAAAATTTTTAAAATATAAAAAATATAGGGAACCAAATATGAAAATAAAAAAAATATTGAGACTAAATTGTAAACGATATAAAAGTATGGGATAGTTCGATACAAAAGTAAAATGTTAAAAGAAAAACAAAAACAATATATATACAACTCATCAAACATACGATACAACCCATAATACATAACTAATATAATAATCAGTATATATGTATAATATTAGCATTAAATTATTTAAAAAAATGTGTAAAATTAGGTTTGACCAGAGGGATAGGGGTAGGGGTCTGAGAAGGATCTCATGGCAAATCTCATGTACAGAAGACCCTCGGTCGTCTCAGATTCTTTTGTCATGTCACTCTGCATTTCCAACTGTCCTTTTCACTTTCATTCCGCATATAATTCTCTAATTATTGTCTTTTTATTATTTTTCTTTCTTTCTTTCTAACAATCCCTTGTTTTACATTTTAAATTTATACAAGAATTCAAGTTGCTTTATATCAAAATTAATAAGATTTTATAAGTTTTCTTTGAACACGATATTGTATCAATAACAAATCAATGACTCACTCGATTATTTTTATTACTTTAGTATGAAACGTTAAAGCACTAAGCTTGCACATCCCTTAAGTGAAACTCATACGTCAATCTGTTTTTATTGGTATTGAACATAAGACCGCTCTAACATATTGTGACCCAATTTAAAATCTTCTTCTTTTATCTCAAATGGGACTTAAACCCAAATTCTATTTATTGGGTATCTAATTTTAACCATTTAGGTTAAAGGTTGTGGGTCTCTTAACCTATTTTTATGTATATTAAACTCTTTTTAATGTGTTTAAAATATGTGTGCCTTTAATACTTTTATTACAATAACTTTTAATCCATTAGGGTATGTGCTATATTTCGTGAGGAAGTAAGAGCATACCCACGAAGGGTGAGTTGGGGCATGGGTGAATTTACGAGTGTTGTTTCGGATGTTGTCTTGTTTCTTGTTGTAAAAGGGTTGAACTTCATGTTTTGGGAAGTGAAGTATCACCGAAAACATATGAAAGTCAAAACCTAATAAAATAGATTAAGTAAATATCGGTGTTTCATGTCAAAATTGGACACGTGTTTAAACAAGCGGACGCATCTACAGGCAGGCACGAGCGTCTGTACAACGAATCAGTAAAAAGTAGACACGTGTCCAAATAGGAGGAGATCTATTCTCACGCGTCTAGCGCCTGTTCCACACAACAATAATGTAAGAGTGGCGGTATCACTTGCTTAGAACAAATACAGTCGCTTTTTTAATGTAGAGTTATTTGTGAAAGACATTTCAAAAAGAAAAATAGATAAAAAGAGGCACATTTGGATTTTATTTATTTTTTCTTTTTTATAATCCTTAAGTCGAAAAGTCAATAAAACATTTAGTTAGGAGTGATGAGTAAATATTAGTTCTTTAAGGAACATAAACACAGAAACAGAAAGTACGAAAGACGTGAAGGAAAGGGACAAGACGCTATCCCCGATACGTATACATGCTTCGAATGAAATAAATAAATAATATTATGTAATTAAAATCCAAAATTAAGTTTTAAATTCTACACCTACATTAAGTTCCCAACTTGTTTTGTTTTTTTAACAAAATAACTTAAAAACATTCCGAAACATAGCTTTATTTTATATTACGTTAGAGCTTATGTATTACATGAATGGAATAAATAAATTATATAAAAATCATTAGTTTTATAATTTTTATTTTCTAGACGTTATTATCCATTTGTGAAATAAAATACAATGAATATAAAAAGTTATAATACATAATAAATTAAAAATTATTACTCTATATTTAATATATATTAATAAATTATTAAAATAACTACATTATATTTAAAATGTTTTATAGTTTAGTTTACTTATTTATAATAATTAGAATTTAATATGAGAGAGACAAGAAATTCAAATATAGATATATTTGTTTTAATATATTTTAGTTAAAAAGTAAAGTCAAATTAATTGTTTTTATAATTTTCGTATTTATTATGATCAGAGAAAGACGCAAGAAAATGACTTTTTGATATGCTAGAACGATGACACGTGTCATTTGATATGCTATAATTATAACACGTGTCTTAAGAAAACCTTCTTTTTTATTATATGTTATATATTTTGTTTTTAATATTACATTAATTGTCAAAGAGGCTACCACATTTAATTATAATACAATATATATCAAAATGTATCCTTAACAACGAACTAAAACAAGGTACTACTCGTTCAAAATAATAAGATGTATTATTCTTTATTAAACTACAAACATGGGGGACCATTTTAGAATTTAAGTTATAAATCTGAGATGTAGAATTTTTAAGCCGTGTTTTTAATAAAAGAACGCTTATTGCTCTCATTGTTAATTTTAAACAAAAATTATTATTATATGTGGCTAAATTGAATTTTTAATCACCATACTAATTTCCTCTGTATAATTATGAGCATAGTCATTAGATTTAACTATAGTGTTATTAATTCATTAGGTTTTTAACAAGAAACATATAAATCTTTCACTTTATAGTTACTCTACTTTTAATTATACTTAACATATGATTTAAATTCATAACCATTTAACAAGAAACATATAAATCTTTCACTTCATAGTTCCCTCAAGATGTTTTATTTATTTACCGTCCTATTATTATAAAAAAAATTATCTTTTTCCTGTCCTTTCACGAAATATTTTTTTTTAAGTTGTCCACCAACTTTTTACTAATATGTTAACAAGAGGCAAAGCAAGCAATAATACACAAAAAAAGGAAAAACACAACCCAATTTATTTTACTCCTTTTTTTAACAGTAAATGTATAGACTACTTCAGATAATTAATATTATCTTTACAATTAGATTCATTTATTTATTTTCTAACCGGCATCATCAAAATTTGTTTTTTAATTAAAAGTTCTGCCTTCCAAAACAATAAGAAATAAATTTTTAAAAAAATATTTATACTTGAGCCAGTAAATTTCTCAGCAATAAGTTTGCAACTAAAAGAGTTGAGGTGCGGCCCTGATTAGAACACGAGTAGATGGAGCGGATTAAAAATTTAAAATAACAAATATACTTCAAAGGTGGGTGGGTGATGATGAGAAATGAGAAAGGGTTATGGGCGCGAGGCGAATGATAGACAGGGGTCCTGGTTGCAGCAGGGTGAGGGTGAGGGTGCACCACCATCAGGGGACAAACACCGCCGGTGCAATCATTTCCACCAATCCCATCATCCTTTCATTTATTACTCACCTAAGCTTCAATTCTTTCTTTCTTTCTTTCTCTCACGTGACTTCACCTTCTTTTCCTACTTTTTTTTCTTTTTTGTAACTTGCTGTAATATGCTTCATAATATGATACTTCAGAGTTATTTAGAAGCATCTTAATAACCTTTTTAATAATTTAAATGTTTGAATGATTTAATATGTCAATTTAACTGGTGTTTGTTTTTTTGAAATGAAAAACGTCTTCTTGAGTTCTGCATGAAGAAGATGTATACCTAGTATGAATGTGTATATATGTTGTATGTACGTATGGATGTGCGTGTGTGGTACGAGATCAACGAAACAAGTGCTACAAATATGTTTAATTTAATAGTTTAAAAAATATGTTTAATTTAATTACAGAATATTTTTTTTACCATTCTGCAAATGTTAAAAACAAACAGTCTTTTTCTTACAGACTGCAAACGTTTGGTCCCATTTTCTACTGCAGATGTCTGCAGATGTGGTCTGCAGACTGCAAACATTTTACTGCATAAAAAACAAACAATACCTTAATGTTCAGACTGTTTGTTTTGCGAGCACATGTCTCAATGGTTAAGACATTTACCTCTAAATGGTTAAGAATTAAACTGATGCTGAATGGTTGAGAGATCTAATTTTGAATGGTTAAGACATAGTATATAAATTGGTCAGAATTTGTCTTTAAATAGTTAAACGATATAGTATCTTCTTAATGGTTCAGACCTTTTAATGACAATGTTGTTGAGACCGGATCGGACCGGCCGGTCCGACCGGTTTGACCGCGAATCGGGTGCTGGTCCGGTCTGGTGTGGTGTGATTCGTTTTGAAGTGGTCGAATCGGCCGGTTCGTCCTGAACCGCTGGTCGGACCGGTTTTCGTTTTTTTTAAATACTTCGGATATACAAATATAGTTAAGTTTTATATATAACTATAAAATATATGTATATATATAAATCATATATAAATTACTTATTTTTAATTACACATATAAATATAATTAAAATATAGTTAAATACGGTCCGACCACCAAACCAGTAAGGCGTCTGGTTCGACGTCCGATCCGGTTCTGAAACATTGTTTAATGGTTCAACACTTAATGGTTTAGATATTTTATTGTTTCGGCACTTAATTATTCAAAAGTTGATAACAGCCCCTTAAGGCGGACGGTGTCGAGCTCAGGGGTAGATCGGGAACACCTTCATATGTGGAGTGGTTTGGTGTTGCGGGTAGACTTTTTGGGTTGTGAACATGTTGAAGAAGCTCGGATCGTATTGAGTGTTTTGGATAGATAGAGAGTTAGGGTGGTTTTGGGTTCTTCGATGTTTATCGTCTCTACCTTTGAGGATGTATGTAAATTTAACTTAAAACAAATTTTGTACCTGATAATTTACATGCCATTGACGTACAAACATATCAACGTTAATATTTTTTTATTTGTTTGGTTTTTTTTATCGTGAAATTCCTATTTTTATAAACGTTCTAAAACCTTAATTCCTGTAACGGTCTTTTTTCTTCTTGTTTTTTTAGCAAATCCTTCACATAATGCAAAACTATAAAAATAAAAAGAACAATGTCTTTTGTTGGAACCCATCTTTTGAACGAATCCCTTGCAAAGTAGCACCTAGGAAAACAGGAATTATCGGAAGATAAGGAGTTGTTGGGTGAAATCAAGACTACTACGTTTCTTTATATAAATATATGAAAATTTTAAAAAATGTCATTTTTTTCACAAAAGTCACTAGTAATTTCTTTTTAATAAAACTTTCCTCAAAATGTCCCTATCACAAAAGAAGTTACCTTTGTCTTTAATGTTATAATTTAATTTTTTTACTTGTTTCCACATCTTTATAGTAGTATGGAAATTCCTTACAAAAAGGAGAATAAAATAAAAATCTCACATCCTCTGTATACTTTCCTTGTCTTATGTATCTCCTCTTTACCACAAGTCGACCAGACAAAGAAGGTGGTTGGTGTATCCAAGATTCTGGCCATCTATCATTGCCACCGCAACAAAACTAACCGCCACGCCTATCACGGAAAAACGTCAGACCCGGTCGAGATACATGGACTAAGACAAATTGGTCTGTTACGCGTGTGATAGTTGTGATGATCTTCTGTTATAAAACTTTGTTTTGTTAGTCCATCATGAAAATTGGTTTATGTTCTTGCTTGGATCTTTTAGGGGTGGCGGAGACGGGATAGGTTGGCTGAAATTTTAAGGTGATGGTAGATGGAATTTTAAGGGATGACGATGGTGGCGTGAAAACGATACCGAATACAATGAGAAGGTAACTATGATTGAGATACTAGGGTTTCTAGAATAAGACTACTTATTTTTTTAGATTCTTTTTAAATAAAGTAAAGGACCAATTTGTCCTTATGATGCACAGATGATTAGACTTTACGGAAATATTGACATCCGCTAAAAGAAAATCATAAGCTATTACAAAATTTACACGTAAAGAAATATATATGTTATTTACTTAAATTTAGTTTGTTTTTTCAGGTTAAAATATTTACAGTTTACGAATCGTATCTACAGAAATCTGTAGAAAAATATATAATATGTAAACTACAGGTATTTTTAGAAAAACAAACTGCACTTTTATCTTTCGACTACATCTGAAATTTAATATTAAATTAAGCGACGAAAAGTGTAGTTTACTCAACAATTTGTATATATACATACACACATAAAAGAAGCCATGTTCTAAAATAATTTAGTAAAAGTACTTCACTCATCATTAAATCAAGCATGACTTCATTATTGCAATGATCCCAAAAGCGTGACACATCTGACCACCCTTCAAACCTTTCAAAATTTCAAAACACCCCTTATTAAATGATGTTCATGCGTATGGGCCCTCATCTTTCACTCATTTACCAATTATCGCCTTCTAAGTTCCTAACACTAGTAGAACTCGACTGGCGTGTTGAAGAAAGCTCGTCAAACATAATCGTAAAATATTGATTTGTTTAAAAAGTTGTTGTCCAAAATGCCATAATCGTTTGTAGCAACGGTGTATGCATAAAATGAGAATTAACCATATATGAATCAGTAGAGTATACTCTGACATTAGTTTGTTCGTCGAGTAAATCTCGTAAAAAATACATGATAAAAGAAAAAATAGTTCAAATTAGATGAGAAAATCGTTCACAACACTTAACTTCCATTTTACAAAAGATCTTGTGATCTTATTGGTTAGCAAATGTCTATTGTATTTGTTATGCTCCACAAAAGATCAAACACCAAAAAAGTATTGTTATCTATGCCTAACTAGTTCAACTCTAACAAGACAACAAGTGTTTCTAGAGTTGTGCTTTGAGAGACAAACACACGTAATTAGTGTTGTGTTTTAAATGAATCATGCTTGTTGTGTGGCCTCTACTACACTGATTCATACACTAGTTAATTTGTGTTGGATTTATCTAGTATGCATTGTATATATTTTGTCATAATATGTTTTATACAAATGATTTTGTAAAGTTTCCCCATAAATAAAAATAACATATATTTATTTATTTTTATGGTCTTCGACGTCATTATAATAAGAATGTAATTCTCGAGAATTTAGATACTGCAAGAGGCAGGTACACTTGATAAATATAAGTCAATTAAGAATTGTCGTAAGAAAATTATTTATTTTTTATTAAATTTTATATATTTTTTGCTTACACCGTCATCGCCACCACCATTGCCTCCGTTACCGATTACTAGAGCTAGTGTGGAAACGTAAAGGGGTGTGCATTTTATTTTTATTCATAAACTTTAATTAAGCTTTTTACAACAAATTATCAAAAACATAAAATACTACTTTTGCCGTGTACATATAAAATTCTAGTACTTTTTACAGTTCTACTCACGTATAAGCTAATTTTAGTAATTACAAATTTAATCTCTAACATTTTGTCTATATTTTTTCTTGATTTTGATAAAGTGAAAGCATTTTGTTTCCTTTATTCTCGCCATCCATTCTCTAATCATTTTGATTGTTGTGGTTTTCAACTTTCGGCTAATTGAATGCCTCCATTTGACTCGAAAATTCTTTTATGAACATATTGATATGATGATTTTGAATAAAAACTAAAGTTAATATAATATGCTAGTAAATAATTTAATAATTTTTTTATGCATCCAATAAATGTGTCATGTTATGTTAAACAAATTGTGTTAAATATAAAACGTTTAGTACGACTATTAAAACAGAAGATACACACTTGTATATCTGTGTTAGTTTCTTAAACAACAACACGGACATGGTTAATAAACAAGTCACTCGTCATGATACTTTTAACATGATTAAGTGTAACGAGTTCAACATCACTACTGATACAACTAAACACGTTTAACAACATGATAAAATATATGTATTTCAATAACACTAATGACCCTACACGTAACATAATAAAATACCAATTACCAAAAATTACAATATGTTGTTAGTTTGACAAATTGTGTTCAACATACGTTTAGTACGTCTATTACAATAGTAGATGAACGTTTAGCTAGACGTGTCATTTTCTTAAACACAAATGCAAACATGTTTAATGAACAAGTTACTTGTTATTACACGTTTAGATGGATTATGTGTAACGAGTTCAACTCCACACGACATGTTTAACAATATTAAGTGTAACGAGTTCAATTCCATTGATGCTACAACACGACACGTTTAACAAGACTAAATATACACATTTCAATAACACTAACGGCACCACACATCTAACACAATATAAATAACACTTACCAAAACTTAGTGCGTTTTATTATTTAACACACTAAATAAGTACGTGGTTTCAATGAATAGGACAAAAGCATTGTCTATCTATTAATCGATGTTAACACAACAAGTAAGTGTATTATATGTGTAATAAACGAGTTAAACGAGTGTAATCAAGCTAGACACGTTTTTAATTGTTTCTACCTGTTTATAACCTACACTTATTTCTCTTGAACATTAAGCACGTAACTTTTTGTCGAGTACTAATATTCTCAGTGTATACACTTAATATATATGCTATTATATTTTGTTAATTGGCTTAAAACACTGAAATTAGATCAGAAAAACATCTGCAATTAATTATAATGGGAGGCAAGTTTTCTTGAAAGAGTAAAAAAAGAGGTGTGTTTGTCTGGATGGTCAAACTTAATTTCGTGTGGTAATCCCGACCAAAACCCCTACTTTTTGGTCTCTTAGGTCGCTTTTCATGTTTCACTCTTTTAATGTTGTTGCTTTTACTCCTTAAACATTTTCCCAAATATTTGAAAACGATTTTGGCAATTATTATCAATGAAATACAGTTTAAGAGCACCCGTAAAGTGTCACGAATTTGCACGCGTACGTATGTGGCTGTTTTTACTGGCGTGCTCAAGGGACGTATGGTTACAACCGAGTGGTGGGAGCGAGTCCTTTTAGGATCGCACGAGTTGGTGGTGTTTCGTATCACATTTGCCTCGGTTTTTTCTTGGTTGTTAAGTGAATTTTTTAAATTTATCTTGAAATCTATTCATTGGTAAAACAAAAATTATTACTTTGCTCTCGATCCTAATAGTGAACTCCAGTTATTACCGAATTTAATATGAGCATAAACCACAACAAAATCATGGCATCTTACACTACATAATGTGTTTGTATTGAATAATAAATAGCATGATTGAATAAAAAAATATAACACAAATGTTACAGATCAACTTGATATTTGAAAATTCTTGGGCTTCTAACAAAAAAATGGGATGTTTATATACACATGTTTCTATAAATTAGGTTTTAACAATAAGGTGTGTGCCAATAACATTTCAAACACATAGATTAAATAAGTGTAGTCAAATATTTTTGGCATACATATTTAAAATTCTATTATTTTTATGAGCTTTTGAAACTTGTCGGATAAACGAAGAGGGAGAATTTACTGAGAAGAATGTTGAAGAAAATGAATCGGGTGAATTTCTATATCCATTTTAATTATAAATAAAAGTTTATTACAAAAAATTTAGCAACTTTTTATATAGTTTACATCATTTGTATTTCGACTTTGCTTTTCATATTATACAAGTATTAAGCTTATTAACTTTATAGTATTTATTGATTAAAATAATTTGCTTAAAAATTCAATATACCCATGGGTTGATATATGAACATGTTTAGTTTAATTAAGAGATATACGAATGATGAAGATGTTGATGTGTGAAGAGAATGGAACTTTACATTCGAGTTGGATTCGATCTATTGTATGTGAATCTTTTAAGATAAACTTTTTTAATTAAAAAAAAGATTGTAAAAATGAAAAACTTAAAGGTAGAGTTGACTTTATGGTGGCTTTGACCGTTGTTTGGAGTTGTGAAATAATGACAAAACTCTTATAAAGTTTTGACTTTGTTACAATTGTTTATAGTTTGTTATATCGTTTTTTGTTTTGTTTTCTTAGAATTTTGGTATATATGTAATGAATGTTTAAGTTCATATCATGTTTTAGTTTTGTGTACCTTTTAATATAGACAAGCTTTTAGTTACTTATTTCTTATTAACAATCTTAAAATTACAATAAATTTGAAAGTGTAACGGTCACTTTAAAACGAAATTTATATATTAAATTGTAAATACAGATTGAAACAAAAGGTTGTAACTATGACTTGAACTATGTGGTTCAACACATAGTGTTATAGCTGTTGTTTGGGACGACCAGAATAAGTTTGTATAAGCAACATCATCGTTATGTGTTAAATATCATCTCTATATATGCCACATAAATATACTTGGTTTTATTTCATAATTAAGGAAAACAAATTTATTAATCCAAAAGGGATTAGATATTTTCATTCATAATTAAAATCACAATTCAAACAAGGTAAATAATTATATGATGTAAACAAGTTGGTGCAAAATTATTAATCTTTCAAAATTATACATTGAAGTGTATAATTTTGTTAAATGGGTATTTAAAAATAGATAATATTTGAGATTCACAAGCCTTGTGAATTAAAGTAAATAAATATTTCATGGATATTTATTAAAAACAGAATTATGTCGGCAATGCAACCTTCAAATCTTTGATAGATTTGATTTGGTCAGGTACATGGCAGCCATTTTATGCACAAGTCATTTCAATTTAAGGGTCTAATCTATCAGGAATGGAGATTGCAGTTAGGGCAGATAATCAAGCCAATAATCAATATGCATATTCCTACCAGTAACACATTACAACCGCCAAACATAAATTATAATATATTTCCTTAAACTATTTTCAATTAAATAGTTTAACACGACATAATATATTATTCATAGTTCATGTTTGGAGCGGATTTACACGTAAAACGTTGTATTAAAAAAACACGACACAAAACGTATAACATCGTTATCAACGGGTCCATCGGCCCCCCGGGTGTTGAATTAGAAAAGAGATGGATAGATGGAAGAGAGAAAAGGAAGTTTGTGCCCCCTCCCCTTCCACACACACACACATATATATATAGAGAGAGAGTGTGTGACTTTCAAATGAAAATCAAATATTTCGTAAAAAACCAAAAGAACCACTAATAACCATTCATTTATTTTAGTTTTATTTTTTATTTTAATAAATGTTTAAGACCTAATGGGGTCAAAACTGTAATTCACCAAATAAAGTTTCTGGATCGTGGGTTCCTTAACCGTTCCTAGTTGAAAATGTAATTTTGAATGAGAAAACTACATGCTCCAATTTAATTTGTTTAAAATTGGTTCAACATTAATCGTAAAGAAAGTCTATGTAATTTAGAACATAGTTTGAAGAAGATTTTAGTTTTAATTATATCTCAACATTTGCGATGTTGGATTTTAAAGGAAACAAAGAAGAGGATACATAATTCCGGGCTGTTCTAGATGATTTTTTAAAGAAAAGGATACAAAATCCCGGGCTTGTAGATGAATTTGATTTACTGCATCAAAATCGAGATGTTCCAAACGACATGGAGCTTTTTATCGGATCAAACGAAGATGATACAACCCAAATTATGCAGATTTGAAAACCAATCTGATGGATGAATTGGACAATCAAGGTTACAAAGCTTATGCGAACATATATAAGTTGTCTACTGATTTTAGTGATGTTGGATTGTAGAAACGAACAAGGTAAGTACCCAATGGAACAAACTAGTCTACAACATGATTGTAATTGCAAGTTCAAAGATGAGCTTGAAAACAATACTTATATAGATTGTCATGAGGATTTATAGAATTGGGATGACACAAGTGATTGTTTGGTTATTGTTTTATGTGTTTTGTAGTTTTGTTATATGATTTATATTTGCTTTAATGCAAAGTTTCCAAAATCTTTAATCAGTTTTGATATATGATTTTGTATAAATTTAAAGTTTTGATGACTTTCAGCTTACCTATCTCTAAATGATTTGAAATAGTTATATACTTTTGTATAGCTCTCTACATTAATACAGTACATTGCAGGTAAAAATTGTTATTTGTAGTTGAATAAGATTATAAGAAGTAGTAATTATTTGACATTGTTGTCATCACACTATGCCCTCAACTAGTAGATGCAATAATGCACATTAAGTTCTACATGCATTAGTGCACAAACAAAATGTATGCATTACTACACAAATACTAATATATGCAATATTGCAAATAAGAATTTGTTTTTGTAATTCATTTAACCAATACATACAATTTCAAATTACTTACATTTAGGAATTCGTAAGGTTGCGGTGTCAAATTCCCAGTCACACATAGTTTAGATTAGTTTATTACAAATGGATGTTTGATTTTCATGTTAAAATCGTGTTTCGAAAGTAACGAACATGTATAGTTATATCATGATTGAATAAGGAATAAAGTAATGAAAAATAGTAATATTAAAATATATTGTTATGTATTTTAAATATTCATTTACTTATATAATTCTGAATTGTTTTCTTCTTTCGCAGTGGATCCTTTTTAGTTTTTCCTATTAACTTTGAATTTGAGATGTATTAAGAATTCACCGGAAGTTCACTAAGATGGAGAGTAAAGATGACTCACAAAAAGCAGTTGTGGTTATCAATATAGTTTCCACTTTTACCCTTTCAATTGTTTCGTTCGTGTGGTTTTACAAATTACATTTTACATTTTTGCCCTTTCATTTACAACCATAGATCTAAATGATCTATGGTGTGGATTGGTTTTTTCTAAAATATTGGTTTTCAATTGAATGGATCTTTATATATATATATATATATATATATGATCCATTTAAAAAGAATCTTGATTATGCTCACTTGCTTGGTAGGGGGGTTTGGGGACAATTCATAGCGATCAATAGTAACTAGGTTGTTGTTGATGGAGTTCCAATTAAAAGGTTATCACCATTGATGTAGTTACTACTATGCGTAAGTGTCACAATTATAATTATACACTAATAACCACCATTTGAGAAGTTTCGATATATGAATCATTTATATTGAAGGGAGGTATTTCGTTTGATTCATATATAGGGATTTCTACACATGTTATTTTCATAATAGACTATACATACTCATTCTTGATGCTTTTGCGGATCGTCCTTTTAAACATTCATGAATCGTAATGAAATATACCAATTTAACAAAAATAACTTTTTCTCATTCAAAAGATTGAAAACTTTAATTTAATTAGCTTCAAAAATTTCATATGTTATTTTAATTTTAATTCAAAAGTTTTGTCATTGTTTCAACTTGAATCCATAATAGTAAAACATTTAAATTTATATTTTAAAATTGAAACAACTTATAAATTAATCTTTTAAAAATAAATTGATATTTTTAATATTTTAAAGAAACATGATTACTTTTTTCAGAAATTATGAAAAATAATTAAAATGAACTTATTTGAAAATACAAATCCTAAGAAACTACATAAACTCTAATATTACATAATTTTAAGACGATCCCATACATAATAACGGTAAAAATCATTTTATTTAATTTATATAAACAAATTTGTGTAGGGATAGATGACTCGGTAACAGTACAAATATTTAATACGTATGCAAATATCACCTCTTTTGGGTCTAGTAGTCACAAGAAGTAGGCATGCGATATTAATAAAGTTATTTACGTATGATTGTCAACCAAGATTTGTTTTTTGGTCAATCTTTCCATGCCCCAAAATCAAATCCTAAAAAGATTCTTTACAAACACAAAAACAAAAACAAGATAAATTACTCTAATTGGAAACAAACAAACAAACATTTAAAGAAATAACTTTGTCTTTGTTTAAGTTGTTGGGCCGTGTGTTTATACTTTCCATTTCTTTAAATATTTTTTCTTTCTTAACAATTTCATGAAAAACCAATAACTCATAAATCAAATGGTTTCTTTCTTAATAATTTCATGAAAAACCAATAATTTCTAAATCAAATGGTATAGAAGGAGGCAGTTCATGAAATGACTTTTCAAATGGAGGTCATAGGTTGGAGTCTTACTAGTTACAATATGCTTAAAGTTGGTCAAAGGTTTTACCACAGTATGTCTTCGGGTGGTGGGTTTCTCTTGAAATGGTGGGTGAACCGGGTCACCAGCGCTGTCTGTGTTCGCGGACGTGGATGGCTTTTCGCCAATGGATTTACCCGGGTGACCGGGCTTAATAATTATAAGTTGGCCATTAAAAAAAACAATTTCATAAAAAGCACACACACTCTCTCTCTCAAACCCTCTTATTCAATACATACACACATTATTCATGTATTCCACAAGGAAGGATGTTTACGAGCCGAACTGAACGAACTATGATTTGGATCGGCTTGAAACGAGCAAGCTTGGTTTGAAAACGAGCGTAATAGGGTCCACCTTTGCTTGATTTATAAATAATTTGAACCAGACTTGCTCATCATCAATTTTGGGGCAAGTTTTTTCAAGCAAGATTCATGGTATATACGTGTTATTAAAACATTAATGGAATTAATTTTGGCAATTGAACAACATATATTATTGGGCTTTTGGTTCAAAATTTGGATAGAAACTAAAATTTATAATATTACTATTATTACAATGTGATAGGTAGAGTAACCAAAACTATTCATAACTATTATATATATATATAACTAAAAAACCTTCAAGTCAAAATCGAGCCAACTTGAGTTTAATAGAGTTGAACCGAGTTGATTTGGTTGGTAAACGTTTCGAGTCGAGCTGATTTGATCTGTACAGCTTTCAAGCGAGCTTTTTTTTGTACGATATTCAAGCTATTTTTGAACAACTCTACCAATAAACCTTTTTATACATGTTTCCATTAAACGTGCCAACCTCTTTTACAATTTAACTAAACGCATTACCTTTAAAACCTTCCCTTATATAATATCAGTCATCACACACCTCGTATTTCACTCACTCACAATGCACGTGTACGTTTGTATACATATCATATACATTCATATACGTCCATATACATACGATATACGCTCATATTACATCTACATACATATGTTATACCCTTGTATACATATCAAAAACATGTCAAATTAATTAAATCATGTATAACAAAATACATTTAGTGGAACCCTTTATAAAATCTTATTCTCTTCCCTTAATTATTATTTAGACAATCTCAAGAAAGTCTCTCTCTCATCCCCTCATTCTCTCTCTCTCTAATCCCCCTCTGATCCATCCTATACGTACACACATCCTGTATGTATCCTAGAACACCATTTATATATATGTCTCCTTTTGTCCTTTAGATACTTCTCATGTCACCACAGATCTTCTGTGAGACAACACATAACAACAGTTCTAGAGAGAGAAAGCATGGAGCTTGCTTTGAGCTTAGGTGATACTCCAAAACCCTTTTCGCTGTTGGATCATCATCACAAACAACAACACAAGATGAAAGATTTGGGGTTTTGCATGGGGTTAGATCAGACAACTGCTAGAAATCTTGAAGATATTCATCGGAAAACTGATGAAAAAAGTATCAGTTGTTCGCCGGAGCAATCGCCACCGCCGCCGCCGCTGCCGGTGTCGCCACCGCCGTTACAGCTTGATCTCCTCCCTTTCTCGCCGGTGCTCCGATCGCCACCGCAACCGGCGGCAGCTCACCGTTCTTCTCGTGGCTCACAAAGAACAGTAAAACATCATCTTTCTCTTAGGGTTAATTGATTATGTAATAATATATTATGGTGTTTTAAGTTGTTGTAATTCATAAAATCATATTTTTATTTAGAGCAAATTAGAAAGACTGTCTTTTATTAATAGATGAGATTATATGGTATCTCTTTATACTACTATAACATCTTTTTCTTTGTAAAATTTATAAAGAAATATAAACCCAAAACCCCATCTTTCTCAACGGTTAATTACTTATTTTAAAAGATTTCATAGTGATTTAATTAGTTGATATAATTTATAAGAATTACATTTTAATTTATAGTAATTTACATGATGATTTTTAATTAATATATGTAATTATTTGATGTGTTCTTTTCCTACAAATACACAATACATCTTTCTCAAGTGTTAATTGCTTCTAAAAGAACTATTAATAAGATATCAGTCTTTTAATTTGGTATAAATTTTAAAAATCGTATATTTATTTTGAGTAAGTTATACGAGTGTCTTTTCTAAATATGTGAAATTGTATGGTGTTGTTTTGTTTACTACTTTACTGACACTATATAAGTGCATTTGATGTAATTTTCTTAGAAAATATTACGGATTTAAAATTTAATGTTCTGTTATTATTTCCGCTATCTAGTATTATTTTCCTAAATGATCATTAAATTAACCAAATGTTGCAAGATCCCATAATTGTTTAACTTCATAATGTTTATTGTGTTACAGTGACCGTAGACCGGAGTTCACACACTAAACCGGCGAATGCTGACGTCAAACCGGCGACGGTGGCGTCCGATCAAGAAACCGGCGAAGAACCGGCGGCCGGAAAGTCATCTCCGAACAACAGCAACAGCGGAACGTCGTCGTTTCCGATGGATTTCTGTTCAATATTCAACAACAGGAGATCATTCAATTCAAGGAGACCAATGAATCTTGAAATGATAGACATTAAAGAAAGAGATCAAAGAGCTTCTTCACGAGGCATGAGTGATGAAGATGAAAACGGGTTGACCCGGAAGAAGCTCCGACTCACTAAAGAACAATCTGCTTATCTTGAAGATAGCTTTAAAGAACACAGTACACTTAACCCTGTGAGTTTACTCTCTCTCATCTCTCTTAATTTATCTCTCAAGAATCTTGATATGTGCATAAAGTTTGAATCTTTGGGTTATAATTCAACTCATTTTTAAATTTAAGTTAGTATAGAGGTATTCAAATGTTATATTTCAATTCTTAAATCATGTGTGTGCATAAAGTTTGAATCTTTGGGTTATAATCCAACTCAAATTTGAATTTAAGTTCGTATAGAGTGTAACAAATATTATATTTCAATCTTGAATTCTTAAGATGATCATCATATCATATGTATGTGCATAAAGATTGAATCTTGGGGTTACAATCTAACTCAAATTTGAAATGAAGTTAGTCTAGAGTGTAGTTAAAAGTTATATTTCAATTCTTAAATTCTAAGATGATCATCACATATTCATATCACATATGTATGTGCATTAAACTATGGGTCGTAATTATATTATAGTGTTATTATTAAGATAATGGAATGTTTCCCGCCAAAATCTATAGCATTGATCATGTATGTGATATGTTATACAAGTACTTGAAATAAATGATATGTGTGGAGAACTGTTCATGAAGCACCTCTATTTGTTATTATGTACTATTCATTGATTATATGTTATGGGATGTATAATAGGAGTCCGACAAAGTTGCAGTATTTAAGTTTTAGCCCTAACTTTTTATGAATGTAATTCTTTATGTCATGATAAATGTTGCATGCCATCATGTCATGCAATAATCATGTAATGTCACCACCATGTATTCAATACACATTTATATTTATATTTTAAGGTTGTGGCTCCATAATTCAATATTATTCATTAGGCTAAAGATGAATTATACACTAAATGATCCGCAAAGACATATATTGTTTAACATTAAAACATTTTGTGTGTATATATATATATATATTATTTTCATGTTTGATACATAACCAAACTGTTGTATAGTGCATGTGTTCATGGTGTCTGAAAGATATAAGGAGAGTTTGAAATGGCGTCGGTTATTGGTCAACCATTTTATGTATCACACTTAAAGTAAATGATGTATATACGTCTTTTTATTATTTTATATTTAAACTTGCTTTGTTGATGTGTTTAAATTTTTATTTTTGTTCCATTGATTGTTGTAACTAATATTTTTTGTTTGTTTTATATTTGTTTCAGAAACAAAAGCAAGCGTTAGCTAAACAGTTAAATCTACGTCCACGACAAGTTGAAGTTTGGTTTCAAAACCGAAGGGCAAGGTATTAACATATCTTACACTAATATTGCTTTTATTATTACAAAAGCATATAATCATAAAAAGTATAAGTGAATTTTATATATCAATCGCAGGACGAAACTCAAGCAAACTGAGGTCGATTGTGAGTACTTAAAACGATGTTGTGAAACCTTAACCGAAGAAAACAGAAGATTACAAAAAGAGCTACAAGAACTACGAGCTTTAAAGACTTCTCAACCGTTCTTCATGCAAATGCCAGCCACCACTCTTACTATGTGCCCGTCTTGTGAACGAGTCGCTAGCTCCACCACCACCACTGCCGCCACGGCTCCCCGCCAACAACCACCCACCGGCAACCATAGACACTAACATAAACTTGTCAAAACGGTAGTGCCTTAGTGTTGGCTCTTGGGATTTTTGACAAATAAACAATTTAGAACGAAAAGAACACAAATGCAATTTGCATGCTTGCATATGTAAATAAGATTTTGCTTTTTTATGACCATGTGTTTTTTTTTTGTTCTTTTCTAGCTTTTGGAGCTCCTTTGGTTTCTTTCACTAAATATAATATGATATTATTTGACTAATAACTTGATACAAGAAATGACTTTTTTGAGGCAACTTTAGGTGAAACGAGGATTTTATTTTTATTTTCAAAAGTTAAAAGGGATTATAAAAGTATAGATAAAAAAATATGATTTTTGATGTATATAAGGAGATATGTAGATTTGTAAAATTGTAGTTCCCTATAAAAAGAGTTTTTTTTTCTCTTTTTGATAATTTACCTTTTTAGTTTTTTATTTATTTATATTATACATTCAGTAAATTATAAAAATAAAAAAAAGTTTTGCAAAAAATAGTTTGGCGTTGGACCATGAACCGGGGTTTGACAACGTTCAATTGAATGAAAAAGCAAACCATTGAATAAAATGATGATTTTTGTTTACATATGTTTGATTATTTATTACTTATTTTGAACATTTAAGAGGTTAATACTTATAACTATATTGAAAGACTTGCTGTTAATACGGTTAAAATTTAGAGCAAGTGATATATAACTTGAAAATCATGCATATTATATTTTTGAGAAGACCAAAAAAGAGGCACTATTACCGGGTTGTATAACTTGCCCTCCTTAATAATCTTACTTGTAAAACTAGGTCATGTTTAAGATAAGTAGATAACGCAAAAAGAGTCTATATATTGATAAAGAAATCAGGTTTTATGTTTTTCAAACGTAAAATTAGAAAATAAGATCATTTTTTCTTTCTTTTTTTTACTTAATCTAGGTTATATTTGATGGGTTATATATCATATCATGTAACTATTAGTGCTTCAGTGCTAAATTTTATTTAACAATCAATCATGATCATGAAGTCAAGAATTCAATAAAATAAATGATGATTAAATATTCTTAATTAACAATTTATAATTGTATTGATTGTTGTATCATGTGTATAGAAAATAAAAAACTAACACATCATGGTAATTTTTCTGATAGGACCATACTAAACAAAAAAACAAAGGGTTGTTTTTCGTCGAAATAGGGGTCTATTGACACAATCCCGTTTCTTTCTCCCTTTCTTTTCTTTCTATTTGTCAACAACCAACAAAACAGAGAAGAAATAAAATTTGATTCGATCCTATGGACGTGTGAGAAGTATGTACCCATCACTCCAACAATGGCACCAAAACCAATCTATCTTCTATATATGCAACCTCTAAGATCTCTTTTGGAAGCTCAATCCTCACCGTAATAATTATGCCTCCACCTAAAAATCTCTTCAGTGATCAAAAGGGTACCTAAGAAAATCCTAGAATGATGCGCGGGTACTGTTAAATCATTCGAATCTTCCTCTCGTACTCTATAGAAATAAAAGTCTTTTTCTAGTAGCTTCACTGTTTTCTGGGATTGGCTTCCTTCGTCTTTGGCTGCGAAAGAAAGCCATTGTTTCAGTCAGTTTTTAATGGCAACCTTCCCGGAGGTCATTCTCCGGAAGATTGTACGTAGACTTTTTTCCTTAATTTTTTATTTAAACTTTATTTTTACTTCTTTTATAATTCAATCTCTATAATTTTTCATTATCAACTTTAGCCCCTATGCTTTTTATCTTTTAATTACGATATAAATTTTGAGAGTTAACACGCTGTAAGATGCACATGTGGTTCAACACTGTTGCGCTTAATTTTTCTTGTTCAACTTAGTTATTGTTTTTATGTTTTACGTGTCACGTGCGTGGTTTAACATTTTTACATCTATTTTCTGTTTGACTTTTTTTTGTTTTTCTTTATTTATTTATACGAATAAGTGTTAGTGTTAAGGTGATGTGACAACGATGCTAGTTGGCGTAGTTTTATGCCCCCTATCTCGTAACGCAGGAGGCTTAATAATAGTTATATTCTTAAACCATAATCATGAGTAATATGTTTATGAAAATCATTTTAAATTTCTTGATGTTTATGCTAACATTTTTCTTATTGGTTGAAGATGGAAAATCCATATACAAGAGTTTATTACTTTCAAAGTCTTTAAAACATTATATGTTTTTGTAAACTCCAAGTTCATCTTGAAAATTAATTTGTTTATTGTTTTTTATTTAACAAATTTAAAGTTATAAAGCGAAAATTGAAGTAACATTAGAGGTTAAAATTGTAAATTCCGCAAAATGACGTTGTTTTTATAATAAATGATAAATAATATTAATTTAAATTTATTCTAGAAGTATGAGCAATGGGCTAATCAATTACCATAAAATTGATTCTTCAACTACTATTTGGTGAGTAGTAAAGGAGTTAATTGATGCAGTCAATTTCTCAAAAATACCAACCTAAAAGTCGCAGACATTTTAATTCCAAATTATCACTTTTCCGAAACCTATTGGGTCTTCAAGGAATAATTGAGATTTGAATTTTTCAGCTTTGCATTCATCTTTATTGTAACTAATAACACTTGCAAACGAGTTGTCGAAATTAAACCTTAGATAAGTTTATATAATAATATTTGTAAATTTCAAGTTAGGAAGTATAATGTTTGTAACTTGTGTCGAAATTGTGTAATATTATGTTCAGCAAAAAGTAGTTATTTATTGATATATGTTTTAGTCATGACAAAATGGAGTTGCGATATGTTCTTTCGATGTGTGAGAGAATTATCATGTCAATTTTTTTAACACATAGTAAAATATGACTCGTTTAGTTAAACACAACATATGCATTACCGGACAAACTAGTATAATACTACTATTCGATATATCAGTATGTTTACTTTAGGTTGAATTCAAAAGTTTAAAACTGTAAAAGAAAACAATGGATTAAACTTGCAAATTAAAATACATATGTAATTAATTTATGATTTGAACTATGCAACAGTAAATTCTGAAGAAAAAACAAAAATCATGGTTTTAACTAATTTATTTTTACTTATATGTTGGTTTTTATGTTATTTTTCTTTTTAACAAATTTAAAATCCTAGATAACTGGCCTTTACAAATTACAGCTTACATGAACTTCTTGGGCCTTGGGGGGTTTTCATTACGATGCCCAACGGCCCAGTGAAAACGTTTATTGCGACTTTATGGGCTACGCATTAACTTGGGTCATATAGGCCCATTAACCACCATTGTCTGTAATGCATAAATATGTTAACATATAGCTATTGTTTTAGCGATTTTTGAATATCCGTAACTGCGTCATGAAAAGACGTAGAGTTTTAATTTCAAACCATTAGTGTAACCTTGAAATCTTTGTAACCGGTACGCTTTACCGCATAATATTGTGGTTGTTAACCACTAGAAATGTCGTCTGACGCCTGCCCGGTGTTAGAAAGTCGGAAGTAGAAGTTTTATATGCTTTGAATGGAAACCCCGGTATACGGCGGTAATAACCTAACTGTCTTAAGGTAGCGAAATTTCTTGTCACATAAATAGCAACCTGTATAACCATAAAACCCACTTTACGTCTTTTGGCGTGTAGGTATATTTGAAACAACACCAGGCACCACATATGAGGTCTTTGATGGCTTATAAAATCCGGCATCCAACAACTCCCTCATTTGTCTCCTCTGTTCTCATGACTCCAGTGAAACCATCCTTGTTTGTAAAACTAAAAAAGAATAAAAGGAAAACATATTATTAAAGCATACAAAGTATATGGTACAAGAGAGCGTATGTGTGTCCGTTAAACAAAATATGGTTCTTCTAACAAACTTTTGTAACGGTGGATGTATCATTATAGCCAGATAGCTTGTTTGTGCGCTGGATCTTATATGGTTCTTCTAACAAATTGAACACATTGTCGTAACTAATTTTGACCCACAATTGTAATCATACAACTTAAATGAACTGTTGGTGGGAAATTGGGTGTAATAGTAAAATATGTAGGAGTTAGAGTGACGATATTATCTCAACCAAATGTTATGAATTAAAGTATTGGAAGTGACAACTTTTAAATATGTGTGTATGTATGACCTATCATTTACTAGAGGCCAATCTCCAACTCATCTTTTGGATAAGCTTATTCTTTTACAACTTTTGCACTTTTTCTTTTGATCAAAACATCAAATTTCAATCCCAAAATCCAAATAATAATAACAATATTATTATTATTTTAACAAATCACCTTGGGCCTAAAATATCTTATCTATCCAAACATCCCCTATTTCCCCAAACCATAACGAAAACAGTCGAACAAATGTCAATTTTATCCCCAAATTCTCATCTTTTCTACAGAGAACTCCATCACAGAGATGTTCAACATCCCCCACAACCAAATTGGAGCAATGGGTGTTGTTCAAATCTCTCAAAAACTTGTGGGTTTGGTGTCGATCGAAGCAAAAACAATCAATTGAAGAAGATTGTTAAAAGAAACTGTAAAGTTGCAGCCTTTTGGGACTTATCAAGACCTTCGCTTGTAGAAATGGAGCCGATCACTGATTCTGATCATCTGGATGTTATTTTAGAACAAGCGAAAGAAGCTAATAAAGCTGTTATCATTGATTGGTATGTATTGTTTTTCAATTTTTGTTGATTGATTTGATTTTTTAGCTTTTTGATTATGAGTATCATCATTGTGGAATATTTGGTGTGGAGTGGATCGTGATATAGAAACTGAGACTTGAATAACTTTTTAAAGTATTAAAGATTGTGTAAGAATGAATAGTGAATTGTTTGTGATTTGTGTAGGATGGCTGCTTGGTGCAGAAAGTGCATATATTTGAAGCCTAAGTTGGAAAAATTAGCAGCAGAATATGACACCAAGTACTCTCTAAATTATTTGTGCATTCAGATAATTTAATTTGATTATTATGTTTAAATAACTGAGTTATTAGTAGTTTATGGTATGCTTTAATCTTTGTTTTTGGTTGTCATATGGCTTATGAGAACAATGAGATGAGTGTGTATTTGATAACTTTTCTTTAATGATTCGCGTATTCTAAACAGGCTCAAGTTTTATTGTGTGGACGTGAATAACGTATCGCAGGTCCTCGTGAAGCGTGGAAAGATATCTGTACGTGAAAATTTCCAAAATTAATTCGACAAATCTTGTTGGTTTTAATGCTGCTAATGATTCATTTCGTTGTCTTATTGATGTTGTTTGTGGATGCAGAAAATGCCAACAATTCAGGTGAGTGTTAGGTCATCTTGACTAAATTCTAGTCAACCAACTGTTTGTTCTGACTTTTAGATGTTACATTCATGTAGTTGTGGAAAGATGGCGAGATGAAAGCAGAAGTGATCGGCGGGCATAAAGCGTGGCTTGTGATCGAAGAAGTTAGAGAAATGATTAAGAATTTTGTATGATTTTCGCTATATTTTTGTTCATATATATTTGTATTCTCAGATCATGAATACCAAAAGTTATGTACAGTTTTTGTTCATTTTAAGAGTACAATATATGTATTTGTTTCTTTCAAGCCAATATGCAGGTGAACAACCTGTTCCTATAGTTAAAATGTTAGACCAGGTGATTAGTATTCACTGGTATCCGATTAAACTTTTTTTAGACAATTTTAATAATGTAACATAAAAATTTAAGGAACCACCATGACCACCAATCGGTCGAGAGTAGAGGTGGACAAGAAAACCAGTTAACCTAACTAAACTGAAGATCTAACCGATCAAAACTGACAACTTCTATCTTAAATTTTGTTTTCATTTGTATAATAACTTAAATGCTTCTAATTTAACAAATAGAATTAATTAAGTTAATAAAAATATTAAAAAAATGACAACTTTTTGGATGAAATGGAAAATTTAACCAAAACTCATAAACAAAAATAACAATTAACTTTGTTAAAAATTGATATAATTCATACAGTAACCTAACTTACTCCCTTCACCACTCTTGAGGTATGAAGTGCAATTGTTTGATAGTTATTTTTATTCATTATGCTTAAATGAAACCATTTTAAAATTTAATAACTACATAGTGTATTTTTTTCTTCATCATCACACCAACTCAAGTATAAACAAAAAAAAAATCGCTAAAAGAGAATATAGTTTATATCTATTAAATTTACATCGTTATTGCTTAATTTAGAAAAAAAAACATTCATAAAACTTTAATTAAAAATATGATTTTTTTAATAAAAAAAAGTTCCATTAAAACACCTTAAAATATGTATGTAAGAAACACACGACTTATAATCCAAAATGCCCCTATGTCATGTTCATCAAACACCCGCCAAAACCTTCTCATCTGATCATCTTCTCCGCTACAAAATCAATCAAAAACCCTAAAATTCATCCCCAATATGAAGATCACAAAGCGCTTCAATCGAGTCGTTAAACCCCTAAAACCCATAGATTCCTCCACAAGTGATTTTAAACATAACACCATTAAGAACAAACCAAATCTGAAGCTGAAATCGAAAGCAAAACCTGCAACAATCAAACGAAAAACCCCAACTCAACCCACTATTCATTCAACAGAATCAAAACCCTCGTTTTCGCTCGAGAAATCCCCAATCTTGGGCCCTGAATTTTACCAAATTGACGCCCTTGATCTTGCGCCTCGATTGCTTGGAAAGTACCTCAGGAGAGATGATGTTGTTCTCCAGATTACAGAGGTAAGTACCAATCAGGGTTATTTGGTGTAAGATTATCAAATTATTGATGGAAATTTGCAGGTGGAAGCGTATAGGTCTGATGATTCTGCTTGTCATGGTCGTGTTGGTGTTACTTCAAGAACTGCTCCACTGGTAAAGATCATATGAAACATACTTCTGTTCTTTGTTTTTATTTGTTTGTGGAAGTTGATGTGTTTGAGATGATGATGATGATGATGATATGAAGATGGACCTTTGATCATGTTTTATGTGTGTTTTGGAATTGTGCTTGTTTTTTGAGATTGTTTCATGAGTATGTTGGTATTATGGTGATACAATCTTTTTGAAGAAAGTATTAACATTGAAAGTTAGGGCCTTTTACATTCATAAAATCGTGAGATAATCGGTTTAGGGATTTTTCAGTAGGACGAGTTCAATACAAAAGCAATATTTATGTTAAAACTATGAAAACCGAGAAAATCAGAAGTAGACAGTTAGTGAGTTTTGTATCACATTAAAAAGACTAAATACATTTATATATGTTGTTCTTGCACTTCTCTATATAAATTTAATATTTTTTGCATAAATATCTCAAGTCGACCCAACCCCAAATTCACTAGTTTTAACAACAAATTTGTGTGTATTGTTGTACATTTGCAATGTATGTTTCAGGGTGTGTGTGTTGGATATCTAAGAACTGCAACAAATTTTGTTCAGAGTTGTTTTATGTCAATTGTGAGTTTTTTCTATTATATTTAGTAAATTAATTTGTGTTTTATTCTTCAAAATATTGCATAGTTTGGACCAGGAGGGCATGCTTATGTGTATCTTTGCTATGGTCTGCATACGATGTTGAATGTTGTAGCTGACAAACAAGGAATTGGTTCAGCTGTCTTAATTCGTTCTTGCGCACCTGTCACTGGTAATTTTCTGTAATGTATTTTCTTTAGTGCACTAGGAATATTGCATGTTTTCAAGTTCAGATACTCAACAACAATTTGTAGTTGATATAACTTATAGGAAGGAAGAATGGATGAAGATAGACTTTGACTACTAAAGTCAAAAAAACTAGTCTTTAACTTCTGTAACAGACATGAATTTGTTGCATTTACAAGATAATATGAGATTGTTGTTACTTATTGTAACCTGTATTACAAAGAGCACAATATTAGTTAATTTGTAACAGGAATTGCATAAATTTTGAATTTGAAAGACAATTTAATATGCAATTTGATAAGTGTGATGAAATAACAGGACTGGAAACTATAAAACAGCGTCGGGGTTTGGACACCGAGAAGCCCATTCTTCTTACCGGGCCCGGAAAGGTCAGTGTGCATCGTCTTTGCTTTTTCCCATATCAGATTTTAATCTAAAGATGGTACATTCAGCTTATTCGTATAGAAAGGGGTAAAATCAGGTTGCATTCTGTTAATAACGGGTCAAGCGGGAAAGGGTAAAAAAGTAGCTAAAACTGAAATAGATTTCACAAGTAACCTTCATATAGTAACATTATAGTTTCTGTTACTATATAGACAAAGTATATAAAAAGTGGAGAAAACAGGTTGACTATGAAAAAAATCAAAACAAGAAAACGAGTATAAGTGGATCAAAGGTCGCCTAAGCTGTATTTGGATGTGTAGAATGTAGGAAACAATGTGTTTTTAGAAAAGTATCTTGAATTTATAATGATATAGAATTTGTAATCATGTCTAATACATTAATTATTTACCAAAATGTTTAGAAAATGGGTAAAACTAGTAGATTATTAAAACTCAATTATAGAACAGGTTAAACGTGCCAATGTAGCCTAATGTGCATCTACATTTTTAGGACCTTCTTAATCGTTTGTAAAAAAATCATCTTACATTTTGTAACTCCGTACAAAATCTAACAAAGCGGACAAAAGTTCATTGACCGGTCAGCACAACCTGACCATGTTTTGATGAACCAAATAAGAAGTTCCTCTTTGACTCGCTTACCCACGCAGCCCAACCCGTCTACTTGCTACCTCTACTAATGAAGTTTTCAACTTAACTTTACTTAGGTTGGTCAAGCACTAGGGATTTCAACAGAGTGGTCTAACCAAGCTCTCTTCACTCCTGGTAATAATAATTAAGAGCTTATTTTCTTTACTTTTTCACTTTGTGATAAAATGTTAGATTAACTCGGGTTGGTGTTTTAGGTGGTTTGGAGCTATTGGACGGTCCAGATGTCGAGGAAATAGTGGTGGGGCCACGTGTAGGGATAGATTATGCTTTGCCTGAACATGTTGGTGCATTATGGAGGTTTGCAGTTGCTGGTAGTTCTTGGATAAGTGCTCCTAAGAACACCCTATGCCCACCTTAATCTTTTACTGATCCACTACATTAATCTTGGTTTTGATTACATGGTTCTTGTTAATCTTTTAGTAAAATTTAATGCCGTTTTTACTTTCTTTTGTCTTGCGTTTAATTTAATTAACCACTTTATGGGATTAAATAGCGTGAGGCATCATACAATTCTTTCATGACGAACTCAATCTTGCATCAAAATTGGATCAAACTGTGACTTAGTCGTCTTATTGGTCTAATAGTTGGACTAGTCAGATTGGTCAAACAGGATTATTTAAATCCGATGATGTTATATAACAATAAAAAGAATCATTTATATATTTGATTAAAACAAAATGAGAAAATACTACTTTGTAATTGTAATAAAATATAAAAACTTAAATAACTAAAACAAACACCAAATTAATCTGAAATAAGATTTTAAAGAAAAAAAATAAAAAGAATAAATATGAAATGAGGTTGGATCACTTGATTTGGTTCAAGTGTTCAACAATCCAAATAGGCATAACCGAAATGATTGTATGACCAGTCAAACAATCTAGCCCGATGGGTCTAATTCTGAAAACATTATTAATTATATACCTTTTAAAGTTGCTACTGACCTAGTAAATTTTCAATTTTTATATCCGCAATTCTACTTTAGACTAATATAAAGCCTCTAAATTAAATTAAACTATTATTTTTCTGGGAATGAATGTTTTAACTTATATTTTGGCTTTATTTTTCAGAGTCGTTGAAACTAAACATTACAAATTTTAGTACTATCTAAGCTTTGAACCCGAAGCACAGTAACAACCCACTAATTAATATTAAATTAAAACAAAGTCCAAAACTCGAGTCAACTTAATATAAACATAATATATATATATATATATATATATAAAGATTGAGATCTTGAATAAGGAAATTAAAATCCAATCCTACCACCAATCCGGTTCATCAATCCAACCAGCCAGTTTAAATAAGTAATGCAAACCGCTCATGCACCCGGTTCTAGATTCACCCGGTGTGGTTTTAACAACATTGCCGGTAAACTCCAATTTCATCGTAAGCTTCAATTCTTTTGTAAGCTTCCATTATGTTCTCTTTCATATTTTCATACCCGTATTAAAGAGCCAAGATTCGGGGTCCTTGAAGTCGCTCCAAGTCACATCCTGTCCTAGATGGCTGCCCGCAGTTCGCACCTAAGCACGTTTTTTACAGCTTAAGACCTATGATTACTCTTACCAAACTCCAACTCACAGGTACATCCACAACTAGTTTTACAAAAATACCCACTTAAAACAAAGAACAAAAAAACACTTGTGCCCTTTTTAGATGTAATAAATAAGGTTATGTAACTATATAACCACTTTTTTTCTCTGACTGGCTAGATCAGTCATGGACCATGTACAAATACTTATGTGGTCTTCTCGATTCTCAATTTAAAAGTGATTATATATTGAATAATCCATTGCTACACAATCTTCAACTTTACTACAGCTGAGGTTGTCTTTTCATACACATTTATGCTCTTTTCACTCTTTTACTAAACTTAATCCTAGACAATATCTATAACTGAAGACATACCACAGTTGCCCATGAATGTTTCACCTTTGCTGTCCTGTTGTGTAATACATAATACATATAGATTTGGAAAAATAAACAATCAAATTGTGATCCAATCAGAGAAAAGTAGGGGTAGAATTGGAAACACTTCCATTTTAACTGGCAACACATACCAAACTATTGACAGAGTTTCTGAAAACACATAAATTGGCCAAAAAGAACTCAAAGCTCTCACAAACAGCACCCTCACTCTTAATCAAGCCAAATATAAAATTATAGTACACATCAACAAGAATAACAAAATGGTTAAAGAACAGCAGCATACCTTCTGTTAAAACTGCATTGATCTTGTGCAGACCATTATCCCATCAACTAAAACCAACCTACAAAATAAGGTATAATACAGCCAAATAAATTATTTTGATACTATTCACTTTTTATGTATACAAACTCCTAAATCATTTGAAACTTTTTAAAAATTATTTTGATAAAAGGGGTTTTGTACCACATTATTTATTTATAAACTAACTGGATAAAAAGCGTGGACAGGTCAATTAAACCAGCTGCATTTCACTCTATCGAAAAAAGTACCCATTTCAACACGACAAATTTTCTCACGGATGGGTCGATTCGGGTTATGCTTCACTTCCAATAGATCAAAATAGAGAATTTTAGCTAACAAGATCTGGAATGTGAACCAAGATCCATATTTTATTCAAAGATTTTTATTACTAATCTTATGATAGAACTTTTGTTACTTTTAAACAGTTAAAAGAACTGACAAAAATTGTTTACGGGGCAATGCAACCCGCCCATTTCAAAGTCGTGGCAAGTTTTAACCCGAACCTGTTCTGCATGCCACCTCTAAATATAAATGAAAGGTGAGAAGTTTAATACCTAAGAACAATTAATGATATACAAATACATCAACTAGCGTTTATGTCCACTGCATGTCTTCATGGCAAGGTTCATGGGAACTTGTTTCCTTCATGAATAAAATGTTCAAAATGATTGTGTGTGGAAGCTGTTCTAGAATCACTTTGCCAGGTAACTAGAATGCAGAGCCATAAAATTCAGAAAAATCGAGCCGGAACATGAGGAACTTTAAATCAATGTGTTGTTGCACGGGCAATTGAGAAATAAACCCTTTAAAAAGAGAAGAATATTCCTTTGAAACTGCATCTATATCTTGTCCCATATTTCTAAGAAACTCATCAGCACGTTGTGTTATTGCTTTCCTGCCTCCACTAAGCCATGAATCAGAATCTTCACTTTTGCTTCTAGAATGTTCTCGCTTGTCAGTCTTATCTTCCATGGTTCTGCAAATATTGGCCCATGACAGTATAAATCAACATTTTTAGGATGTTCAGTGAGAAGAACCCAAAGGTTGCAGGTCAAGATGGGTAATGTTATACTAGTAAAGATTGGGCCAACCCACAAATACTTCTTTTTCTCTTTTCTTGAATTTTACAATTAAAAAATGTATTAATTGTGAATGATAAAACTATATTCTTCCATTCAAAATCTACACCTTTTAAGTATTTGACCCATTAGATGCAAAATATAACCTAAGATGACCTGTTTACCAATAAAGAGGTCAAAACCATCACATTTAGGAGAACACATCAAGGAAAAGATATATGAATACCTGGCTTGAAATTCATAGATTCCTTCATAAAGTCGATCAGCATGACTGCGAAACCGTAAAATAAGGTCAAATAATATGAACAAACTTTTATAAAGGGCTTGAGACCGTTCTCCAAGAAGTGATTTCTCCACAATTGAGTGGAGATACTTATCATGCGCTGCAAGAAGATCGTCAAGATCTTTAGCTGCTTCCATTTCATCAGAAAAATTAGCCCATGAAACCTCCAACACTTCAAACATGATATAATATTGCAAATTTGTAAGAAATGATTCATTTCATTCCAAACAACTTGGCATCTCCTTGAAGTCAAAATTAACCGAAACTTCACAGCTTTTGGTAGTTTAGTGAAGAAATGTGAAGTAATCAAGTTTGGTTTCATTTTCTTCCAAGCACCGATAAGTGCATGCTCTACCCTTCTAAGCTTCCACAAAAAGTTAAAGATTTTCAAATATTTTGCCATTACAGATTCTGTAAACACAGTATTTAACGGGATTCTTGCATCATAATCCAAAGAAAACACATCCCACCCTCTATCTCCCTTATTGTGTGGCATCATCTTGACCCTTAACCTATCCAAAATGTCAGGATCATCATACTGTGCATTAGACGATCTAATTGCACTCTCTAATAATCCAGCCAGCTTAAACGAGCTGATTGTATTAGCGGGCTCTGAGAGTTCAGGCCCTACAATATCCATTAGATATTGAACAAATCACCTTGCCCTAACAAAAGATATCTTTTGATAGCAAGGCAATGCTCCTTAAACCTGTATTGATTGTAAACAACGTCCATTAAGTGTTTATCAATTCTTTTTGCTGCTTCTGTAACTAAAGACTCCAGTGCATCGGTTTCACCATATCCAAGACCGCCTCTTCTAGTGGTGGTCCCTGTGGCAGCTGCAGCTTGTGTGGCAGCATCAGCCCAACTTCTATCCTCACAACATACTCTAAGAAAATTAATCGACTTTCCAGTTCTTAGGATACGTCTAGCAAGAGACTGAGAGATAAAAGAGGAAGCATTGCAGAATGAAGTCTATACCCTTCTCTCCACAAAGATTCAGCTTTTACAGATTGACCCAAAACAAAAAATTCAGAAAATATATCTTCAAGCTCACCTTCTAAAACCCAACTTCTAACCATTTCAAAAAGAGGCGAGCACACTCTACGTAGTAACCTTTTCATGAAATCATGTAGAAGAGGATCACCATGTTGAGCATGCATGTGAATGGCTCCCGCCATTGCACCACCCTTTAGATCCTTACAACTGTCCACAAGAACAGCCATTAACCGCATCTTGACCATTGGTTCAGCAAACCAGACTGAAAGTCTCCTTAAAGAAAGATAGTTCCCCGAGCTCGCATTCTCTGAAACCAAAGGTATCGGGTTCATTGATTGCGACTGAAGTACAGCCAGTAACTTATAATACTCCGAAAGCTCATCTTGCAACGCTGCACAAAACGCTTGAGCTACAGTCCCAACATTCTCATCATGAAACTTATCCAAAGTCTCTGAAATATACTCCTTCACCTTTTTAAACAGCCAACCAAGCTCACACAGCTTACGAATCATAACTCTCATAGGCTTCGACACCCTAATCGTATCCGGCAATATATACCCATCGATACTCTCATCAAATATCACATACTTCCCATCAATCCCTTGACAACAATACAACACATCTCTTACCAACACCTCCTCCGAAACATTATTCTCCTCCTTAACTAACACAGCAAACTCCCTATATGCCATATCTCTCAAATTCTCAGGATCTTTAGCAACCAACAACACTCCACCATTCTGTAACTTCCCAGAACCACCACGATGCAAACCGTTAACATTATCACTACAACCACCATCATCACCCCCATAATGACCTAAACGTAACAAATCAGAGCTATCTTTCCTAACCCTAGCTAAATTCCCATTACTCTCAGCCTCAAACAACGCCGGAAGTCCACCGGAAAACCTCGAATCGCTCTGAAGTTTAACATTACTCTTACGATCTTCAGCAATAACTTTGAGCATGTAAAGCACAGCCCACTTGTTCTTCACACTACCATCTCCAGTTTTAGAAGCGAATTTGGAATACAGATCTGCAAACGACAATGCGTCGGAGAGTTTACCTTGTTTAACTAACTGGCTCTTGATCGAATACGCCATGGCGGCTTCGTCGGCGGCGATCGACGGCGTCATTCGGCTTGATAATATGCGAGTGGCGTAACGGACATTGCTAGGGTTAGGGTTAGGGTTAGGGTTAGGGTTTGAGTTTGAAATTGAGGAAGAAGATGAATTGTTGCAGAGACGGTGGACTAGCTCCGCCACTAGATCTCCGATACGGTGGTTGTCCTCCATCGACGGCGGCGAACGGTGGCGATGAAGATCGGAGGGTGGTGTTTGAAAGGTTTGAGAGAAATCAAGGGCTTTTGATTTTGTTTGTTTTAGTTCAGTGTGGGCGCGGAAATAAGTTTTGTTTCAGTCCTTGTGGTTTTTAGTGTTGTCGTAATGACCCACCCACTCATCGTTGTTGTTTCTTTTTTAACGACAAATGTACTACTTTTTTTCCGTATTGACACACTCCAAACTCTTCTCTAGCAAATGTCCTCCAATAAACAAAGTGGTGTTCACCTTTTATTTTTATCCATCCTATTATTTTACCTTACTTATATCTCTTTAAAGTTCCTATAAAAATCATTAACACGTTAAAAGCCATCGGCAGAAGCTTCATGTCACGCTCGGGGGATAAATTAGATGGGTTACTTTCCAAAAATCACTACGCGTGAAGACATCAGGTGTCTTGGAGTGGAGGAATAAGAAACTCAAACATCGTCCTATTAGCAAATTGGTGAAGGCGTTTCAAGACGGGTCCCTTACAAATTAATGATAAGACGATCTTCGCTCTCAAAGTGGTGAAGGATATTAAACATGAGTCATTTCTTAGAGTGTAAAATAGATCTAAATACCAAAGTTCGGATTAGAAGATCTTGTGTGATTTAAATCTCGGATACATCACATTTTTATTCCAAATTAATAAATCATCGTCTATCCCATATTGTATATTAGTTACTTTCGACAAGGCTATCAATGTCACATTGAGTGAATGAAATCATAAAATTATATGAAAACTATAACCAACACAAAAGAAACCAGAACTATTCATCATGTGTTTCGAAACGAGTGGAACAGCCTGGGCCATCATGTGTTTATTATTTGGGAAAAATCATGTAGCATTTACACAATCAAATGATATTTATTGTTATGTTATTCAAAATTCAATTCTATACATGTTATGTTATTACTTGCAACTATGTATACGCAGTTAGATAAACTAAATTAGAACACTATCATTAATTTATGCAACTACGGTAACAATAATAGATTTATTGGTTTTACAAACCCGCCCGATTTGTTTATTTACGTGGTGATCGAAACCGTAATCATACATTTTATAAGACTTGTCTACGGATCGAGTTAATTTAGTCATTAGGTTTGATTATGTTGATTTGTCTATAATGTTACACTATTGTATTATAAGTCTTGACATTGTCATGTAAATTGAATTGTTTTCAATTATTTTAATCAATCTATATATGTATTAAAATATGTGTCTACTCACCGGCTAATTCGTTAGTTGACTGGTTATATTTTTCATATGATTTTTTAGAAATACAGATTAGTTGACTTTCAAATGCACATTTAGGCCTTAGAACTAGTCAAAATTTAAGACAATTTCATTATGTCATTATTTGATTGTGTATTGATTGACTAGTATTATTCAACGAAAAATACATTAAGTATTATTTCAACGTAGTTATTACAATGTGCTATAAGCAATCGATTTAAATTCGTACGCTTCGATATGTACACCATCGGTTGGGGTGTGACATCTTGCTTGACAAAATCTTTAAAAATTGCAGATTGCCATCGAAGACTTTAGGATTATAGAGTTTTGACACAAGTTTCAACTTATAAGTCGTGGATCGAAGCTGGAGGCTAATTTTATTTTATTTTTATAAATTTATCCAGCTTGAGCTTTTGGTTTTCTTTCGCTCGGACTACAGGGGTATATTGTAGTGTATTAGATTTGGGTTTCTAGTATGGAGCCCACAGGCCCATTATGTTAATTAGCTTTTCTTATGATTTTTATATATTGTTAGACGACCTATTCCGTGAAAATCAATTCAATATTTTAGTGTTTAAATAAATTCAAATTATATTTTACTAGTAATGATTTTAACTTGTTAGACTAACCATATATTACTACGTACACGAGAGAATTTAAGTTAAATGCATGACACCATTTTACTAAGTAAGTAATTACGGCGCATCCCTGTTTGATATATCAATCATTCTTTTTTCAGAAACTAGTAATTTATTTTACTACAATAACTAACAAACTAACACCAAAGAAACCAAGACTATTCATCTTTTTTTTTTAAATCGAGTGACGCAGGAGGTGTAGGGTTGAGCTTCAGTTTCTTGAAAAGAGATACTTGAAAGTTGTTCATCAAAACCTTTTCCTGCATCTTCGAAATGTTCTTGTATCAAAGGAAGTAGACTTTCCAAATCAGAAGCTTTCAACCCCTTAAAAACAACACGCGTCTCAACCGTAACTTTTGGTATCATCGTATCACTTGTCTTGGTCAACACTTCTTTATCATCCGTTTGAAACATTCTTGTCGAACACCATAGGCTCCTCGTTGTCATTGATAAAAGATGTTGCTGTTACAAGAAACAACAACAACTTAAAATCTGTTTCTCGTCACTTAACAAAACCACATTAACAAAAAATATGAATGTCTTACACCAGCGTAGATAACAAAAATATGAATGACTTACACCAGCGTAGATTCTTAACGGTAGACGAACGATCGAGCGGATAACCAATGACATCATCTCGGGAACAACTTTATTCCACCAACCAAGAGAAGGAGAGGGTGTAAATAAGGTTTGGAACAAAGAGATAAATTTAACTTTATGTTTATTTATAATAGAAATCTATATATTTAATTCAAATTTTAAAATTATCATACATACGTATCTCTACACTTTCTTACAGATTTACATGCTAACCATTTTTTAAATATCAAAAGTACATCTACATTTTCTTATATACGACGCATTTATTTTTTCAAAAATTAAAGATATAACCTATTTAAATTCAAATATGAACACGTATGTATATATATCTTCTAAATAACTAAAATATGATACTTGATAAATATCTTAAAGGGTAAAGATATCCTAACATATTTAAATACTTCAAATATGAACACGTATGTATATATATATCTTCTAAATATTTTAAACTAGTATATGTACCCAGCGCGTTGCGGCCGGAACAATGAAAAAAGCATTTTACGGGAGAGACGTGACATTAACGTATTAAATTCACGATATCAAAAGTTAAAATATCAAAACGTGAGTGTATCTTCACATTAAGCGTCAGGAATTAGAACCGGATAACATATATTTAGATTGATAGTTAGAATATACGTATCTAATCTAATATAAAATAAAATTTAACATAAGATATTTTATTTATTTTTTAAGTCTCTAAGAAATAATGGGGGCACCCATACCATACAAAACACACTATACCACATACCAATCGATCACAATTTGACACGTCACACTACACCACATAATATCATGTACTCAAATTTGGTCGTGATGGTGTTGTCATACCATGCCATACTACAACGTTATATCACATACATACAAACAAAAATAAAAAACCACGACGAGAACACACCGTTCATACAAAAATTTGTGGTGTGTACGGTTGGCGGCGGTGGTGTTAATGCTCACTGTGGCCTCATGGCCCATGCGCCGCAGCCCTAAAAAGACTCAAAACACTATATTCAAAGATTTTATTTTAAACATATTATTATATATATATATAAATTACAATTTGAGGTTAATTTAAGAAAAAAACTAAAAAAATATGCATAAGCTGCATCGAGAGGTTAAAAATTCATTTTTTTAGTCTCAAAAGTCAAAAGCGAAAATCGTTTGAATAAACAATGAAACCCTTGTTGCACATGCATATCTATGGCGGTTGTTGGCGATTTGATAAGGTGAACATGGTGGCGTATCCTTTATGGTGGAGGAAAAGGGGCAGCTTTGGTGGCGGCAGTTATGATGGCGGTAATTGAAGATGACAGGAGACTAATGGAGTTGTGGCGCCGGCGGTGGATGACCGGAAAAGGAAACGTAGTTGAAAGATTGGGTCGAAGGAGATAGGAGACGGTTGGAGTTGTGGTGGCAGTTGTCGGCGATTAGTGGGTGGCGGTTGCTGGATATTGGTGGCGGCGCTTGGTGGTGGTGGATGACGGGAAAAGCGACGATGGTCGATGGAATATGGAGAAGAGAGACAGCAAGGTGGAGGTGGGAACATGCCTTTCAGGCCAAGGGACGGCGACAAAAATCTCTTTAGCAACACATGCATCAAGTGAAGGAGGCGGTTGTGGAAGAAGTGCACCAAGTCATGCAGACGATCCTACCGTTTGTGGTGACCGAAGTGATAAAGGCAGTTAGAGAGGGAGAGAGAAGGGAAAGGAGTGGACCTACGGGCGAAAGAAGACATCCCAAGACTAAGACGGTTCCGTCTGATGATGAGGACGAGGAAGAAGAGCCTGCGTCGGAGGCGACCTGAGGCTGCAACTACGAGGTGTTTATGAGATGCAAACCCCCTACTTTCGATGGAAACGACACTGCCGCTGCTGCTCACCGGTGGGTGAGGGAAATGGAGGCGGTACTTGATATCAGCGAGTGCCGAGAAGATCAGAAGGTTAAGTTCGCTACCCATTCATTTGGAGACTCGGCTCTGTGCTGGTGGGACAATATAGTTCAAGCCGAGGGTAGTCGGGCGATCAGGAGAATGAGATGGTCGGAGTTGAAGAAGTTGGTGATCGAGGAGTTTTGTCCTCACCGGGAAATGGACAAGGTTAAGAGAGAGTTTCTACAACTGGAGGCGGGAACTATGACACACCAAGAGTACACCACAAAGTTCAATGAAATGGCATGGCTGGTGCCCGATCAGGTGACACCACTGTCACGAAAGATTAAGAGATACATCCAGGGGCTGCCGGCGGACATCCGTAGGCATATGATTGCTGCCCGGCCGAGCACTTTTAGGTTGGCGGTCGATTTGGCTGGTAGATTATATGATGAGCGTGGGGTGGTGGTGGCTGAAGAGAAGAAGACGAGTAGGGATGGGAGGAACTGGAATGGGAAACGGTTTGGACGTGGTAGAGCCACTCCAAACAATAAGGTGGCGAGGGTAGGTGACTGACATGGGGTCACAGCTGGTGCTGAGTTGAAGAAGTGTGGCAAGTGCGGGAAGGAGCACGGTGGCGAGTGTAGATGGGGGTCGAATATTTGTTTCAAGTGTGGGAAGCCTGGCCATATAACTAAGATTGTGGAGGCATGAAGTGTTTCAACTGCGGGGGAAGTGGTCACATGAGTAGGGAGTGTAAGAAGCCAAGGGCCGAGGGTTCCGGGGTGAAGAAGGCGGGAGGAGAAGGACAGAAGGTAAGCGCCCGAGCTTTCACGATGACTCGGGAAGAGGCTAGGATAGACCCCGACGTGGTGTCAGGTATGTTTCTAGTAAACCAAACTCTTGCATCTGTGTTGTTTGATTCTGGTGCTAGTAGGAGTTTAATTCCTGTTGTCTTTTTTGCTAAGTTTCCCAATAAGAGTAGATGTATTGGTGAGCCATTCGATGTAGAAACTGCTATCGGTAAGTCCACTAGAATTACTGATGTGATAGAGGACTGTGCCATAGAACTAGAAGGCCATAGGTTTGCTGATAGGTTACACGTGATACCCTTAGGTGGATTTGATGGAGTACTAGGGATGGACTGGTTAGCAACCTATGAAGCAAACATCGTGTGTCGCAAGAAGATGATCCGATTGACAACGCCTGACGGGAATAAGGTGACGGTTTATGGTAATCGCGTCATGACGATCCCGAAGGTGATTTCGATGGCGGTGGCGGGAAAATGCATGAGACGCGAATGTATTGCCTACTTGGCATACATAAAAGATGTGGATGCATCGGTACCGCAATTATCCGAAGTACTAGTGGTGTGTGACTTTCCGGACGTATTCCCGAAGACTTACCCGGTGTGCCACCAGATCGCGAGGTTGAGTTCCAAATTGACTTGATACCTGGTGCTTAACCCGTTGCCAAAGCACCGTATCGGTTGGCTCCGACTGAGATGAAAGAGTTAATGGAGCAGTTGCAAGAACTGCTGGATAAGGGGTTCATTAGACCGAGTATCTCTCCATGGGGTGCTCCGGTCCTGTTTGTGAATAAGAAAGACGGTAGTATGAGGATGTGTATTGACTACCGAGAGTTGAACAAGTTGACGGTGAAGAACTGATACACCCTACCAAGAATAGACGATTTGTTTGATCAGCTCCAAGGAGCCAGTTGGTTTTCGAGGATAGATCTTCGATCTGGTTACCATCAGCTGAAAGTGAAGGAGCAGGATATCCCTAAAACAGCTTTTCGTACGCGCTACGGTCACTACGAGTTTCTTGTCATGTCCTTTGGTTTGACCAATGCGCCAGCTGCTTTTATGGATCTGATGAACCGTGTGTGTCGGTCTATGTTGGATAAATCAGTGATTGTGTTCATTGCGATGTTTTAGGGTTGCCATAGGTTGGTCGGCGCCTTGCCGGAAAACCTTTGAGGTCAGACCGCCACGAGTTGGAGAACACCACCATCATCATTGGACTCGTGGAGCATAGCACTTGCCGAAAACCCCCCTCGTGTACCAATGCCGTTGGTCACTATTGCATCACCACCGTCTTCCGCCTACCACCGTCGGTGGAAAGGATGTAGCCTAAAGATGGCAAAAGAAGTCCAAGAATATGAGTTTAGGTCATAATGGGTGTTTTAAAAGTAAGATGGGTTAGAATGGATCAATAAAAAAACACAAGTGGGTCGAGATGGGTTAAGTTTTTTTGAAAAAATAAAAAATGGGTCAAGATAGGTTTTCAACAATAAGTAAAGGTTTCTTTCCTTTTAATTGATCGCCTCCGTCGCACAAGGCACCACCACACCTACAGCCCACCACCTCCGCCGAGTTTCATAGCACACCACCTGTGACATCCGTCACCTTAAGGTCTGTCGAACGACATAATTAAGCATAGAATTATTTTAATTATTCTTCCTCTTCTTCATGAACTCCTGCTTTAAGGAATCATGTCTGCTTTATTACCCTTGTGCCTGTACTTCCTCCGTGAACTTGTGCTAAGCATAAACCTTTTATAAATTTCATCACCATTATCACCAAATGTATCATTTTTAATTATAACCATTGTCATTAATAAAACCATTTTAAGCTATCAATTACCATTAAACACGCTTTTAACCTTAATACAACGAACATTTTAAAGTTGTTTTCAACTGAAGCAAACTTTGGAAACTCGGGGGCTAAGTGCAGGGACTAAAATTGACATTTTGCAAACCTTGGATGGGTATAAAAACCCCATTCCCAGCCATTTTCTACATTCTCTCCATTTCTTCTTTATCATCTTCTTCTCCACTTCACATCTTCCTCTTAGCACCAAAAACGCCTGTTTGGTCACGTTTTCGTCGTCTAGACTTCACCTACAACTTAGTCTACTCCATCCTTGCAGGCAGACAACCTTGGTTGTCCATTTCTTACTCGTTTTACTGTTGTCCATTTCTAGTGTTTCGGGTGTTCGGGTCAACTCGAACACAAGAGGTCGTGTGGGTGCGTGTGATGACTTTCTGCGTGTGCTTCTTGTTTGTGTGTGTTTGTTGTGTGATTCTGGACGTCCTTGTTGTGTAAAACCCATGCTTGGGGCAGCCGAAGGTTGCTCTGCACTTCAGCAGTCGCGAACCTGCAGTTCAGGCGACTGGGTCTGTCATGCGACTGAGCCGTGCGACTGGGTGAGTCGTGCGACCGAGTCATGCGATTGTGTCTTTCGGGCGACAGAATCGTGCGACTAGGGATGTCATGCGACTGAGTTGTGCGATCGAATGAATGTGCGTGTTATTGAGTCAATGCGGATGAGTGTGTGTGCGATTGAGTCAATGCGGGTGAATGAATGCATGCGACTGTGCGTGTATCGCACGACTGAAGGCCAATCGTACGAATGAAGGTTCAGTTGTACGAATGAAGCTGATTCGTACGAATGAATGTTGATTCGTGCGTATGGAGGTTAAGTCGTGCGACTGAGTGTTGTGTGGTACGACTGAATGCCAGTCGTACGAATGAAGGTTCAATCGCGCCAATGAAGCTGATTTGTACGATTTAAGGTTCATTCGTACGAATGGAGCGTTGAGTCGAGCGTCTGGTCCTGTTGTGTGACTGATGATGTTGAGTGTGAATTTCCTCTTGAACGTCTGATGATGATAAGGTAACATCAGTAAAAGTGTCATTGCTTGACCACAAAGATTAAAGTCAATGCTATCAACATGCACATACTAGTTCAATTGAAATCAACCTAACATTTTACAAGTATCGACAACCCATTTGGAACTACAAATACTTAACAAGTGCTATCTTTCATAACAATGAGATCTTTACACGGATGTCATAAGCAATGACGACTACTCTTAGTACTTGGATCTACATAAGATCTGATACGTGTGTCCGCTTGTGTGTGTGCTACCCACGACCGAACCGATACTACCGGAACCGACCAAACATTACTATACGCTTTATACACGTCATTAATGCTTAACAATAACTGTCAATAGGTGTTTTGACTGTTCATTGCATTCAACTATTAGGAATCTTGATCATTCATACTTACCACTTAACATGTGAGTTTCGTGGCCCCTTTTTATGCTTATACTACTTTACAAACATTTACAAACATGGGGAAAAGTATGCTCGCCCGTTTTCTATGTTGTACAACATACATACAATTTACATACTTGGAATCAACGTGCTACTGTTTTGTGGTACTTATCTATACATGCTTGAGTCTGCTTTGTGGTTCTTTCTTACAACCATTTAATTCCAGTGTGGGAACCGACAGATAGGTATTGGTAGTACTACTGGTTTGACACCCCCCCCTCGTGTTGGTATACTAGTTAGTACCAACAAAAGCCAGGAACGGGCCTTGGGTGAATATATTCCGACAAGATTCTTTGTGTACGTCGTTAGGTTTGTTGTAAAGCTCTTGTCATGTGATTTTGCTTGCTTATAACTGTATGCACGGTATTCTGCAACAACTTTATACAGCATCATTACTTATGTACTTTTAAACCTGCGAGCTCACCAACATTTTGTTGACCATTTTGAGCATATCTTTTCAGGTGATCATGCTAGCTGAGGTTCTAGTGTGTTGCCTTAGTGGAGACCCTAGGATGCATTTCCGCGGCTAAACTTGTCATTTTGAAAACAATTGTTGTATCTGTTTCAAACAACATTACACTTTGTAACTTGTTCCCCGGGGTTGTGGGAATTGCATACAATGTTATTATCTATGTTTATCTTATATCATATTTATGCTTATGGCTATGTTGTCGTGAATACTGACTAAGCACGACACAAGTCCCCTTGTTGTTGGGTGTTGTCATGACACGCTTGTCATCATTATTATTATTGCATCTCTATCGCTTACCATGTGTTATGACGATTCCCGTCTCGTTACATCCCCGTGTTTCCGCTCTTAGCGGGGGTGTGACAGACTGGTAACAGAGCCATTGGTTATAGAGAATTAGGCAATACACTTGACCTAGACTATAACCTAGGAACCTTCATGTAGATTTGCATGCCAGGGCTGTGTGCATTTTATATCTCATACGTGTTCCTCATTACTTGTTCGGTTATCTATCCGTCTCGTGATCATTTCACCCTGTGAGGGAGCCCTTGTGCTCACTCTTTACGGGATGCTTGTATTGGATCTCCCGTTTCCCTCTGCGCACCGAGTTTTTTATCAATCCGGGTATTGAACCCAAAGATCTTCATAGATCATGCTATTGCGTTTGACCTTAGACACCGGGATTTACCCCGAGGAGGTTATGTCTGAGACCTCGAGAGAGGAGGAAATAGACAACCTCCGTTAGACTAAACTTGATTTCATGCATGGATATGCCATTATTATGATGGACTACTGTTTGGACATTACTTATACATGGTGTGAGAATTTCATGATTTGTAAGCGATGTGTGACAACCATAAGTATGGCATTAACCCGGAAAGTTAGGCCTTAATGTGACATGGATAATGTGTCCTGCAATGGTTAAAACTTATGCGTTTACTATTCTTATGATTAGACATGCCGCCTCGCAAGAGTTACCCGCAGCAACAGTGGCGGAAGTGAAGCCCCGAGAGGCAGAGGCAGAGGTAGAGCACCGAGAACAAGTGATGGTCCTACCAATGTCACTCCGGGAATAGGAAACACTGATATGGCAGCCTTAATCGCTCAACAGCTAGCCGCACTGATTCCGACTATCGTGGCCCAAGAGAGCGATGCTCTTCAGAATTCTCATCCCCACGGGGACGGTGGCAATGATAATGAGGATAACGGGAACCCGACTGGGAACGAAAGCAATCCGGAGACCGAAAATGGTGGTACAACCGGTAACGAAACTGGAATTGTTAATGAGACTGGGGTTGTGAATGCTAGACGGGGATGTTTATACAAGGAATTTGTGGCTTGTAAACCAAGAGAGTTTGATGGCAAAGGTGGAGCTATAGCCCTAACCAGATGGCTTGAAAAGATGGAGGTCGTGATCGACATCAGCAAATGCCTCGATAGTCAAAGGATTAAGTATGCCACGTGCTCACTACAGGGCAAGGCACTAACGTGGTGGAACACTCAGATTCAGGCTAGGGGAAGAGAATCGGTGATGCAAATGTCGTGGGATGAGTTCAAAGCCCTAATCACTGAGGAGTACTGTCCTCTTAACGAGATGTAAAAACTTGAGCATGAGTTTTGGAATCATGCTATGGTGGGGGCTGGGCACGCAGCTACACCGATCGTTTTCACGAGCTAGCAAGATTGGTTCCGCATCTGGTCACCCCAGAATCAAAAAGGATAAAGAGGTATATTTGGGGACTTGCGCCTCAAATCCGGGCAATGGTAACCGCAGTTGCTCCTCCTACTATTCAAAGCGCAATTCTGAAGGCTGGCGCTCTAACTGATGAGATGGTGAGAACAGGGGTATTGGGTAGGGAAGCAGAGAAAAGGAAAGAAGTTGGGGAAACGAGCCGGTCGAGTGCGGGAAATTCGAGAAACGGGCCAAGACAACCAGAAATTTTGTGGCCGTGACCCAGGGCAGGCGAGAGTAGTGTGGGTCCGCACCCCGGATGCGATAGGTGCAACTTTCATCATCCCCCAGCTATGTCGTGCCGGGTGTGCGCTAACTGTAGACGCCTGGGGCATTTAGCAAGAGACTGCAGAACAACGCCGAATATGGTCGCACCAGTCAACGCGGTTAACCCCGCTGGGAACGCCAGGGGCTGTTATGAGTGTGGAAGCCCTGATCACTACAGAAACATATGCCCCAAATTAAATCAGGCACTGGGCCAACAAGGGAACAACCAGCATCAAACGATGGCCATAGATAGAAATCAAGGCCCGGGAAATCAAGGGAATACGGCTCGGGGACGCGCTTTTGTCATTGGAGCCAATGATGCCCGTCAGGACCCAAATGTTGTCACGGGTACGCACTTACTCAATAATCACTTTGCATCTATATTGTTTGATACTGGGGTAGACAATAGCTTTATATCTTATGAGTTTGTGCAATTGCTTGATTTTAGTCCTAGTAGGCTAGAAACTAGCTACTCTGTAGAAATGGCCAATGGTAGGGTTGTTCAGGCCGACGAGATTATTAGAAAGTGCCCATTGATATTGGAGGACCATGCCTTCGATATAGACTTGATACCCATTGAGTTAGGAAGTTTTGACGTGATTGTGAGAATGGATTGGTTGTCGAAACACGGAGCTGAGATTGTCTGTCGGGACAAAGTAGTACGAATCCCCATGCCAGACAGGGAGGTACTCAGAATTCAAGGAGAAAGGCCGGGGAGAAACTTAAAGCTTATTTCCTGCATGAAAGCACGCCGGAGTTTACGAAAACAGTGCTACGCTTTCCTGGCTCATGTGGTAGAAAAGAAGGAAAAGGAGTAGAAATTGGTAGATATCCCTGTGGTACGGGATTACTCAGAAGTATTTCCTGATGACTTGTCTGGTTTGCCTCCTCCACGGCAGGTGGAATTTCATATTGAGTTGATTCCTGGAGCTACACCGGTAGCAAAGACACCGTATCGGTTGGCACCATCTGAAATGCAAGAGTTATCTAGCCAGTTACAGGAACTACTGGAGAAGGGTTTTATTCGGCCGAGTCACTCGCCTTGGGGAGCACACGGTGTTATTTGTCAAGAAGAAGGATGGGTCGTCCCGTCTGTGCATCGACTACCGTGAATTGAACAAATAAACTGTGAAGAATCGGTATCCTCTCCCCAGGATCGACGACCTGTTTGATCAGTTACAAGGAGCTTCGTATTTTTCCAAGATCGACCTTCGATCTGGATATCATCAACTAAGGGTTTTCGAAGAGGACGTACCGAAGACAGCGTTTAGAACTCGTTATGGGCACTGTGAGTTCTTGGTCATGCCGTTCGATTGACTAACGCACCAGCTATGTTTATGGACCTAATAAATCGGGTGTGCAAACCTTACTTGGATAATTTTGTGATCGTATTCATAGACGACATACTTATCTACTCTCGATTGAAAGAGGATCATGAAGAACACCTCCGGGCAATACTGGAACGGTTAAGGGAAGAGAAACTTTTCGCCAAGTACTCGAAGTGTGAATTCTGGCTGCGAGAGGTGAAGTTTTTAGGTCATGTGGTTAACAAGGACGGGATTCATGTAGATCCCGGCAAGATCGAAGCGGTAAAGAAATAGGATACACCCCAGACACCTTCAGAGATTCGGCAATTCTTATGATTGGCCGAATACTATCGTCATTTCATTGCGAACTTTTCAAAGATCGCTCAACCATTAACACTGCTGACCCAGAAGGACAAGAAGTTTGATTGGGGACATGCACAAGAACAAGCGTTCCAAACGCTGAAAGATAAGCTGTGTAATGCACCAATATTGTCCCTCAGACGGAACTAATGACTTTGTGGTATACTGTGATGCTTCGCATCAAGGGTTGGGATGTGTACTAATGCAGGATAAGGTGATTGCCTACGCTTCGCGACAACTTAAGGTGCACGAGAAGAACTACACAACTCATGATCTTGAGTTGGGCGCTATAGTATTCGCACTCAAAATATGGAGGCATTACCTGTATGGAACCAAATGCATCATCTACACAGATCATAAAAGCCTCAACATATCCTGGATCAGAAGGAACTCAATATGCGACAGCGACGCTGGGTAGAGCTTCTTAGCGACTACGATTGTGAAATCGGTATCATCCGGGGAAAGCTAATGTGGTGGCTGATGCTCTAAGCCGCAAAGAACGCGTGAAACCACTACGTGCTCGAGCTTTGAGATTGACCATTCAAGCAAATTTGAAAGCTCAGATCCAAATTGCACAAAGTGAGGCGTTGAAAGAAGAAAACCTTGCGGGAGAAGAATTCCGAGGGTTGGATAAAAATGATGTGCAAGGACGACGGTGTACAGTACTTCGTGGACCGTATATGGGTACCCAAGTGGGGAGGTGTACGTACCTTGGTCATGGATGAAGCTCACAAGACGCGATATTCTATTCATCCTGGCGCAGACAAGATGTACCACGATCTCAAAGATCTGTACTGGTGGTCAGGCATGAAGAAAGACATTGCCATGTACGTCAGCAGATGCTTGACATGCTCGAAAGTTAAAGCTGAACATCAGAAACCATCAGGACTGTTACAACAACCTGAGATTCCCGAATGGAAATGGGAGAACATAGCCATGGATTTCATTACCAAACTCCCTCGAGCGAGCAACGGGCATGACTCGATATGGGTCGTAGTGGATCGAATGACGAAATCAGCACATTTCTTGCCAATCCGAGAAGACTACAAAATGGACAAGTTGGCAAGATTGTACATAAAAGAGGTCGTGACAAGACACGGAGTGCTGGTGTCAATCATATCCGACTGTGACGGCCGATTCACTTCACGATTTTGGCAAACACTACAGAAAGCGATGGGCACTCGATTAGACATGAGTACCGCCTATCACCCTCAAACAGATGGCTAAAGTGAGCGAACCATACAAACACTAGAAGACATGCTGAGAGCGTGTGTAATCGACTTTGGTGGTAGTTGGGACACCCATTTGCCATTGATTGAGTTCTCTTACAATAACAGCTACCATACCAGCATTGGGTGTGCTCCATTCGAAGCGTTGTACGGAAGGAAGTGTAGATCACCCGTTTGTTAGGCCGAGATTGGTGAAAGTCAGTTAACAGGCCCAGAGATCATTAAGGAAACAACCGACAAGATCTTCCAAATCAAAGATAGACTGAAGGCCGCTAGAGATCGCCAAAAGAGCTATGCCGACAATCGTCGGAAGCCTCTAGAATTCAACATTGGGGACCAAGTGTTACTCAAAGTCTCTCCTTGGAACGGAGTTGTTCGGTTTGGAAAGAAAGGGAAGTTAGCCCCAAGATACGTTGGACCATTCGAGATTACAGAAGGAATTGGTCCAGTGGCTTACCGATTAAGGTTACCTCAAGAACTCAACGGTGTGCATGATACTTTCCATGTGTCGAACCTCAAGAAGTGTCTGGCTAACGAATCACTTCACGTACCAATTGAGGATATCAAAATCGACGAAAAGCTTCATTTTATTGAGGAACCCGTCGAGATCATGGATCGTAAGGTCAAACAGTTGAAGCGCAGTAGAATACCAATTGTTCGCGTAAGGTGGAATTCAAGCGAGGGCCAGAGTTTACATAGGAACGGGAAGATCAAATGAAACTCAAATACCCACACCTATTCGTGGATGATACTCTTGGACCTAACTCCAGCTGAATTTCGGGACGTAATTCTCTCAACTGGGGGATACTGTGACATCCGTCACCTTAAGGTCCGTCGAACGACATAATTAAGCATAGAATTATTTTAATTATTCTTCCTCTTCTTCATGAACTCTTGCTTTAAGGAATCATGTCTGCTTTATTACCCTTGTGCATGTACTTCCTCCCTGAACTTGTGATAAGCATAAACCTTTTATAAATTTCATCACCATTATCACCAAATGTATCATTTTTAATTATAACCATTGTCATTAATAAAACCATTTTAAGCTATCAATTACCATTAAACACGCTTTTAACCTTAATACAACGAACATTTTAAAGTCGTTTTCAACTGAAGCAAACTTTGGAAACTTGGAGGCTAAGTGCAGGGATTAAAATTGACATTTTGCAAACCTGGGATGGGTATAAAAACCCCATTCCCAGCCATTTTCTTCATTCTCTTCATTCTCTCCATTTCTTCTTCATCATCTTCTTCTCCACTTCACATCTTCCTCTTAGCACCAAAAACGCCCGTTTGGTCACGTTTTCGTCGTCTAGACTTCACCTACAACTTAGTCTACTCCATCTTTGTAGGTAGACAACCTTGGTTGTCCATTTCTTGCTCATTTTACTGCTGTCTATTTCTAGGGTTTCGGGTGTTCGGGTCAACTCGACCACAAGAGGTCGTGAGGGTGCGTGTGATGACTTTCTGCGTGTGCTTCTTGTTCGTGTGTGTTTGTTGTGTGATTCTGGAAGTCCTTGTTGCGTAAAACCCGTGCTTGGGGTAGCCGAAGGCTGCTCTGCACTTCAGCAGTCGCGAACCTGCAGTTCAGGCGACTGGGTCTGTCATGCGACTGAGCCGTGCGACTGGGTGAGTCGTGCGACCGAGTCATGCGATTGTGTCTTTCGGGTGACAGAATCGTGCGACTAGGGATGTCATGCGACTGAGTTGTGTGATCGAATGAATGTGCGTGTTATTGAGTCAATGCGGATGAGTGTGTGTGCGATTGAGTCAATGCGAGTGAATGAATGCATGCGACTGTGCGTGTATCGCACGACTGAAGGCCAATCGTACGAATGAAGGTTCAGTCGTACGAATGAAGCTGATTCGTATGAATGAATGTTGATTCATGCGTATAAGAATATTTTCTTATATTGAATGAATGAAGGCCAATCATACTATTGAAGGTTGATTCATACGAATGGAGCGTTGAGTTGAGCGTCTGGTCCTGTTGTGTGACTGATGATGTTGAGTGTGAATTTCCTCTTGAACGTCTGATGATGATAAGGTAACATCAGTAAAAGTGTCATTGCTTGACCACAAAGATTAAAGTCAACGCTATCAACATGCACATACTATTTCAATTGAAATCAACCTAACATTTTACAAGTATCGACAACCCATTTGGAACTACAAATACTTAACAAGTGTTATCTTTCATAACAATGAGATCTTTACACGGATGTCATAAGCAATGACGACTACTGTCACACCCCAACCTTGACGGCGGAAACGTCGAGATGTGAGGGTTAAGATTGTTCACAGCCACATAACGCTATATAAATTGTAAATATTATTATCATAAGTCTTGAAATGGAATACAATCATAAGTCTTATACAAGAAATAAGTTCAACATAACAAAACATAATGTAACTTTTTTATTTCATTATCTAGGTCCAAGTCCTAGATTATAGCATGCTTCAAAAGGATCACTTTAAACTGTTGACCTGAAACATGATAAAAATAAGAGTCAACTAAAAATAGTTGGTGAGTTTCTAAGGTTTTCATACATAATATGAAAAAGAAAGTTACAAGTAGCAATTCATGTCATAGGTTATAAGCTAGTAAGGTTATAGAACACATATCGTTACAACCAAACCTCGACTTGATTACAAGTATAAAAGATTGGCTAAGTGTATTTGGTTCCCTAGTGCACAAGCATACGGCTCCTAGGAGTCGGCAATACATCGACTTTAACACCAAATAGGCTTGTCAGGCCCAAAGATCTAAGACGTTGCCAGGCTAGCAATAGTTAATGATTGTAACAAACTATGTATCTCATATAAACACTTACAATAAACAAATAACCATGACAAAATAATAAGTTGAATTGCACGTGATTTACAAGTCTCAAACGTGTATAAGTGTATCATGTATAAGCTATCATGTTTCACCCCAGTTAGTGTAAAAATATGAAAAAGGGGCAAGAAAACTCACTTGTCAAATAAATATATAATGAAGATTAATAAGAATAAAATATGCCGTTCCAAGATAAAACGTCACAAGGCACCTAAATATATAAATATTATAAGATTTAGGTTAATAATAAGATTAACGAGTTAACATGAACTAGGGTATTAAAATTTTGAGGATTTGTATAAAGTTAATAATTTATTTATAAAAAAAATACTATTATGAAATTTATAAATTTATTTTTAAGGAAATTGATCCTTTGTAAATAACTTGTGATTTCATTTATACAATTATATTTAAAATCCATAAATTTCATGATAAATCCATAAACATAATATTAATTTAATGTTTTTAAGTATTATATAACAATCTAATAATAAAAATATTAATTATTACACTTGTAAATAATTTTATATTAAAATTTTACAAAGTGTACAAGAAAATTTTTAAGAAATAATTAGATGACTTTAAAAATATTTAGGGTTTATAAAATTCATTTTTATAATTATTATAAGTTTGCTATAATTAATTTAAGGCTAAAAAAGTTTTAAAAAATATACATGAGGGTGCCCGGGTTCGAACCCGGGACCTCATGTTGAGAATGCAATGTCTTAACCAATGAACCAAGGCCTCAACCGCGGTTCATATTGGTTTCGAATTATTATAACCCTTTAAAGAAAGTTTCCCCAAATCTTTAAGAACCCTAATTCCACAATCCTCAAAATTGAACCCGAATTCGTTAATGTAAAAGCTTGTAATCATGGGGCTTTTGTTCCCCATGCTAAAACGAGCATATTCATGTATGTAAATTACCCGAACAAGTTTGAATTGAAGGTGAACCCAACGATGCACAAGTCGCGGTCGAAGGAGATGCAGAAACGATGTAAACGTTGATGATAACACAATTAACCTTGTGTATAGCTTCGTATGACAAACTAGACCAAAGCCCTTTATCAATTGCAGCTTAGGTGTGTCGGAAGGTGCAAGTCGGTGGTGTTGCAGGCTGCGGCTTAGAGAGAATCAATTGGGGTGTTTTGTGTTTGTTTCAGGTACGAATTGAGGGTTGTACAGGTTAGAGTTAGTTAAACGTTCGATCAAGTGAAGTTAATTGCATAATTATTGATGTTTAAGGCTCGAACGCCTCTATGATTAAAAGCTTCGGTTACCCACTCGATTGGGTTTAGTAACCGATGTTTAAATGCAAATAAGGTTCACATTGGGGTTTGAAACGAGTTCACGACGGTTAGGGGACGGTTTTAGATCAAGAAAACATCGATTTTTGGCGGTTTCGGTGCCTCGCCGGACTTGGCCGGAGCCCGGCCGACGAGGTCACCGGAAAAACGGGGTAAAGGGCGGGTGGTTTGGTTTTAATTGAATTTTACACAATTGGTCCCTGCAGTTTTGGTTTTTATTAATTTATGAACAAACTTACATTTAAAGTTTTAAAAACAACAATTTACCCCCCTAACTTAATTGTTTTAAGTTCTCATTATTATTATAGTATTATTATTATTAATATTATCATAATTAGTATTATATTATTATTATTATTATAATAATAATTATTATTATTATAATTATGACTTGTATCATTATCACTATTATTATATTAACATAATTAATATTATTTGATATTTTTATTTTTAACTCTCTTACATCCATAACCAAAGAGAATAAGCATAAATAACACATGAGTTTTATAATTGACAATAATGACCCTTACAAGAATAAACGAAGTTAACGTTTAGTTAACAAAAATTCGAGATGTTACAACTACTCTTAGTACTTGGATCTACATAAGATCTGATACATGTGTCCGCTTGTGTGTGTGCTACCCACGACCGAACCGATACTACCGGAACCGACCAAACATTACTATACGCTTTATACACGTCATTAATGCTTAACAATAACTGTCAATAGGTGTTTGACTGTTCATTGCATTCAACTGTTAGGAATCTTGATCATTCATACTTACCACTTAACATGTGAGTTTTGTGGCCCCTTTTTATGCTTATACTACTTTACAAACATTTACAAACATGGGGGAAAAGTATGCTCGTCCGTTTTCTATGTTGTACAACATACATACAATTTACATACTTGGAATCAACGTGCTATTGTTTTGTGGGTACTTATCTAATACATGCTTGAGTCTGCTTTGTGGTTCTTTCTTACAACCATTTAATTCTAGTGTGGGAACCGACAGATAGGTATTGGTAGTACTACTGGGTTGACACCCCCACCCTCGTGTTGGTATACTAGTTAGTACCAACAAAAGCCAGGAACGGGCCTTGGGTGAATATATTCCGACAAGATTCTTTGTGTACGTCGTTAGGTTTGGTTGTAAAGCTCTTGTCATGTGATTTTGCTTGCTTATAACTGTATGCACGGTATTCTGCAACAACTTTATACAGCATCATTACTTATTTACTTTTAAACCTGCGAGCTCACCAATAATTTTGTTGACCATTTTGAGCATATCTTTCCAGGTGATCATGCTAGCTGAGGTTCTAGGTGTGCTGCCTTAGTGGAGACCCTAGGATGCATTTCCGGGCTAAACTTGTTATTTTGAAAACAATTGTTGTATCTGTTTCAAACAACATTACACTTTGTAACTTGTTCCCGGGTTGTGGGAATTGCATACAATGTTATTATCTATGATTATCTTATATCATATTTATGCTTATGGCTATGTTGTCGTGAATACTGACTAAGCACGACACAAGTCCCCTTGTTGTCGGGTGTTGTCATGACACGCTTGTCATCATTATTATTATTGCATCTCTATCGCTTACCATGTGTTATGACGATTCCCGTCTCGTTACATCCCCATGTTTCCGCTCTTAGCGGGGGTGTGACACCACCACCGAATCACCACTCCATCACCACCGGTCCACCACATCACCATCGGTCCACCGCACCACCACCGCATCTACAATCTCCCACCTCTGTCAAGTTTCATCGTGCACCATCACCGCACCTATAGTCGGGCTCCACATCAGTCTCCATCTCCGTCGAGTTTCATCGCTCACCACCACCACACATACAGTCGGCTTCACCATCGCACCATCATCGTCGATTTATTGAAGGTACCAATCCTTTATACTTGAAGTCGTATATGTATTCGTTTGAGCTTGTATATGCACATGTCTATATGTGTTGTTGGATTGAAGAAAACTAGTAAAATGATATTCACTTTTTTAGAAAATGATCCATCTCGATCCGAATCCATCCTGACCCGAACCCATCTTGACCTAAACCCATCCTGACCTTTCTTTCTAAATAACTCATTCTAACCCAAACCCATCCCAACCCAAATCCATCCTAACCTAACAACCAACTCAATCCAACCCGCCCATTTTGTCACCTCTAATGTAGCCGCCGCCACTTACCCCCATTGCTGATCTCGTTCTCTTTCTCTCTCTCTGGAATTTCATTTCTCTCTCTAAGCTTGTGTGTTTTTTCATAATGTATGGAGTGGGTGAAATGTGGCTAGGGGTTTCACAAGGAGTATTTAGGTCATTTGACACTCACCTAACATAAAATATTAACGGCGTTAGTAAAATGAACTGAAACAGAAACGATTTTGAAAACTCAGGTCAATAATAAAGACAAAATAAACGTTGGTACTTAAGTGGAAACAATTTACAAAACACAGAAATCAAAATCGAGATTAACTTTTTTTATTGGGGAAAAACACCACTAAAAACCAAATATAATATATACATTAAACACTTACATTCTAGAGTTAAGTGAAGTTAACTATAGATGTATATAGTATAATAATAATAAGACTAAATTACAGAAAAGGTCCTTTATGTTTATACTTATGTTTAATGTTTGAAAATTACACCAAACATCCTTTATGTTTAATGTTTATAACAATTATGATCCTTTAAACTAACTTGAGTTTAATTTTTTTGTTAAATTAGTCACATGCAAATCACATGAGGGTACCTTTGTAAATTTCATCTCCCCCTCTTTCATATTTGTTTTCTTTATTTAATTAACTAGGTTGACTACATAATGTTTTATGGTATTGTAAAGGGTTTGAAATCCCTTTTTAAGAATATTTTCTTATATTGAAAAGTTTGTATTCTTTCATTCGATTTTTAACTCCTTTATATAAAACATGTTTTCTTATATATAAAAATGTTCATAATAAAAGTAAATGGTTTATTTAATTGTTTTTACAAAATAAGGTTATATTTCAAATGCCATTTGTTTGGTGAGAAAATAATATTTTCCTACAATCTTTTTTCAGGCAATTGTCGTTAGCGGTTTGTATGATTCTAGTTAAGTTTAAGCTCGCACAAACTCAAGCTCGATTTGTTGTGAGCTAGGAGAGTTCAAGTCCGAGCTCGACTTGCTTAAAGTTTTATTTCTATTAGCGATAGACTTGCGGTTAGTAATTGAGAATTATATTTATTGTTCATAAAAATAAAATAAACCATCAACTTCATTTTGTTTCATTGTGATATTATATAATTTTTTTTAAAAGTGCAATTTTATATTAAAAATCAATTTCTTATTAATTACACATCTTTTAAATTATTTATAAACATTTTCATAAAAAATATATAAAAAGAACAAATAAACAAAAACGTGTATACTTTTCTTTATAGAAATAGAATTAGAATATAGATAAAAAATACAAAGTTTTCAATACAACATATATTTTAAAATAAGTCTACGTGAATGTTTCAAAAAAAAACTAAATGAAATTTACAAAAAACCTTTATTTGATTACAACATATACATTGAATGGTTTTATATTTTTTATTTTATTAAAACTTGGTCTTTAACTCCTTTTAAATAATATGATTTAAAACATAAACAACTTTAGTCAATAGCATTATGAGTAACAAAATGGAACTTTTCAACTAAACATTTATTTTGATAAATATTTTTTAAAACATCCGTTAGTAAATAAGTTTTTCTCTGTGAAAAATCATTTAATTAATTAATGGTTTACCGCACAAATGCTTTCTACACCATAATTTATGCATTCAGTAAAACCAAAATCCAAAATTCAAATTGTAATGAATTTATATAAAGAAAACATGAAATTGGGGTAAATGTAAACAAGGGAAATATGATTTTAAAATATTACCCTCATGTGATATATATGTAATTAGAATTCAATCAACAAAATTAACCCAAGTTAGTTTAAAGGACTATAATTGTTACAAATATTAAAGATAAAGGTTGTTTGGTGTATTGTTTAAAGACTAAGGATCAAATTTGTAATCAGGTATAAAAATAAAGGATTTTTTTTGTAATTTAGTCTAATAATAATAATTTCTTTTTACCCCAAAAAAAATCACAGAACCCATTTCTTCTAGATTTCAAAAATGGCTTCTCATCACTCCTTTTGTTACATACGAAGATTCAATCAAATGAGAAAATCAGCGAGATCGTTGATGAATTCAGAGACGAATCAATATCTACAACCATCAATGAATGTGAAGAATCATAATGATTCAATACAAGTTCTGAATATGACCGGTAGTGGTGATAAAGTCAAAGAACAGAAAATCTATGATCAAGATTCAAAACAGAGATTAAATGCTGCCAATGGATGATAAAAATTATGAAAACCATGATCAAGATTCTATGAAAAAAATAAAATTTTTGAGTCCTTATGATGATCTTGATGATGGTGATTCAAGAAAAAGGCCCTCCCAATGAAAGAAGAAGGCTGAGGTTAAAGCATTAGTTATAAACACCCCTGGTTGCAGCTACACATACCAGAACTACTCTCTATAAGAGTTGAAGGAGTATATTCCATTGATCCCTTATGACAACAATAAGTCTAGTCGATGTGAAGAAGAAGATTCTGACCAATGTGAAGAAAAGATATCTGATGGTGGTCAATGTGAAGAAAAAATATCTGATGATGGTCAATATGAAAAAAAGACATCTGATGGTGGTCAATATGCAGAAAAGACATCTAATGATGGTCAATGTGCAGAAGAGAAAAAAGTTAAAATTGGAAAAAAAGGTATGCTCATTTATACCCTCTCCACTAGAAAAGGCATGGTTTATTGACCACCATTACAAACATACCATTTCTTCTATTGACCATACCTTTTTTTCCAATTTTAACCACAATTTCCAGTTTTATAAAAAAGTCCTTTATTGACCACCATTAGATGTCTCTTTCTTGTTGAGCATACCCTTTTTTCAAGTTTTAACTTCTTTCTCTTTTGCACATTGACCACCATTAGATGTCTCTTCTGCACATTGACCACCATCAGATGTCTTTTCTTCACATTGACCACCATCAGATCTCTTTTCTTCACATTGACCACCATCAGATATCTTTTCTTCACATTGGCCAGAATCTTCTTCTTCACATCGATTAGACTTTTTGTTGTCATAGGGGGTCAATGGAATATACTCCTTCAACTCTTCTAAAGAGTAGTTCTGGTATGTGTAGCTGCAACCAAGGGTGTTTATAACTAATGTTTTAACCCCAGCCTTCTTCTTTCATTGGGAGGGCCTTTTTCTTGAATCACCATTATCATAAGGACTCAAAAATTTTATTTTTTATTATTTTTCGTAGAATCTTGATCATGGTTTTCATAATTTTTATCATCTATGGCAACATTTAATCTCTGTTCTGAATCTTGATCATAGATTTTCAGTTCTTTGACTTTATCACCACCACCGGTCATGTTCAGAACTTGTATTGAATCATTCTGATTCTTCACATTCATTGATGGTTGTAAATACCGATTCGTCTCTGAATTCATCAACGATCTCGATGATTTTCTCATTTGATTGAATCTTCGTATGTAACAAAAGGAGCGATGAGAAGCCATTTTTGAAACCTAGAAGAAATGGGTTTTGTGATTTTTTAGGGGTAAAAGAAATTATTATTATTAAACTAAATTACAAAAAAGTTCTTTATTTTTATACCTGATTACAAATTTGATCCTTAGTCTTTAAAAATTACACCAAACAACCTTTATCTTTAATATTTGTAACAATTATAGTCCTTTAAACTAACTTGGATTAATTTTGTTGGTTAAATTCTAATTACATGTATATCACATGAGGGTAATATTTTAAAATCATACTAGTTTTTTCTGCCGCGCGTTGCCGCGGCTATGTGAGTTTTAACGTAACCCTGAACCAACAAAGCACATAAAGTAAAACACACCAAAACCCTAAATCTATAACACACAAGAATATTTAGAACCCAAAACTAAATCAAAATACAACACCATACACAAAACAGACGAAAATCAAAGCCGCAAGAAGGCGACATTCAAAAATAGAAAACCGACTAAACCAAAGCCCCAAAAAAAGCAAACAAAAGGAAAAACCAAACCTTAATAGCGAGTATCGTCAGGGTGTCGATAACGAAAAAAAAGAAAATAAGAACCCAGAGAAAGACAACAACAACGAACATAATTGAAACACACATCAAATAAATGTATCCGGACACAAAAAACCAACAAAAAAACCTCACCCCCAAACCCCACAAAAAATCGAACCGACACCCAAAACAAACCATATTAAAACACAAACAAAAAAAAAAAAATTAAAACACAAACAAAAAAAACAAAAGAAAAATTAAAACACACAAAAAAACCCCACCGACCAAAGCTAATAATAAGAGTAATAATTTCCCTTGTTTACATTTACCCCAATTTCATGTTTTCTTTATACAAATTCATTACAATTTGTATTTTGGATTTTGGTTTTACTGAATGCATAAATTATGGTGTAGAAAGCAGTTGTGCGGTCAACCATTAATAATTAAACGATTTTTCATAGAGAAAAACTTATTTACTAACGGATGTTTTAAAAAATATTTATCAAAATAAATGTTTAGTTGAAAAGTTCCATTTTGTTACTCATAATGTTATATAGTAAATTTGTTTATGTTTTAAATCATATTATTAAAAAGGAGTTAAAAACCAAGTTTTAATAAAATAAAAAATATAAAACCATTCAATGTATATGTTGTAATCAAATAAAGTTTTTTTCTAAATTTCATTTTAGTTTTTTTGAAACATTCACGTAGACTTATTTTAAAATATATGTTGTATTGAAAAGTTTATCTTTTTTATCTATATTCTAATTCTATTTCTATAAAGAAAGGGTATGTTTGTAATGATGGTCAATAAACGATACCCTTTCTAATAAAGAGGGTATAAATGAGCATACCATTTTTTCCAATTTTAATTTATTTCTCTTCTCCACATTGATCACCACTAAATGTTTATTCTATACATTGACTACCATTAGATGTTTTTCTTCATATTGACCATCATCAGATGTCTTTTCTTCACATTGACCACCATCATATATCTTTTATCATATTGTCCGGCAAAAAAACTTTATTGACCACCATTATAAATAAGCTTTGTTGACCACCATTACAAACATCTAAAGCTTATTTATACCCTCTCCAATTTTAACTATCTTATTTTATAAATAAGCTTTGGAACAAAGAGATAAATTTAACTTTATGTTTATTTATAATAGAAATCTATATATTTTAGTCAAATTTTAAAATTTAAAATTATCATACGTACGTATCTCTACACTTTCTTACAGATTTAAATGCTAACCATTTTTTAAATATCAAAAGTATATCTACATTTTCTTATTTCTTATATACGACGCACTTAGTTTTTCAAAATTTAAAGATATCGTAACCTATTTAAATTCAAATATGAACACGTGTGTATATATATCTTCTAAATAATTAAAATATCATACTTGATAAATATCTTAAAGGGTAAAGATATCTTAAACATATTTAAATACTTCAAATATGAACACGTATGTATATATAATCTTCTATATATTTTAAATATCATACTTGATAAATATCTTAAAGAGTAAATCGTCCCTGTACTATGTTAGATTGGTTCCTTAAACTAATTGGTTTGTAATATTTATGTACTATGTTAGTCCCTGTGTATTAAATGGAATAAATAATTAAAATATTAAATAATCAGTAATAAAAATTATGCATTATAAATTCATGCTTGAAGATAAAACATGATTATAGTTATGTATAAATAGTTACTTTAAGTAAATAAATAATAATGTTTTTTTCATAAACTTGGTTTTTTAAAAAATGTGATTTTTAAATATTTTATTATAAGAAAAATGATTTTTAAAGAAAAAGTTCGTTGTATTATGTGTTTTATAAATTTTTATTTTTAAAAAGTGTGTTTTAACAATAAAATAGGTTTTCTATTTATTAAATTATATTTTATAATTGAAGATAGTATGAGTAAAATTATTAGTATTTAATATTATTATTACTAAGATAGAGAAATGAGAAAATTATATTAATCGATAAGGCTTACAATTGTTTTACATTTATTTTAGTTATTTTTTATAAATAGATTTATAGTCTAAAACTCATTAATTAAATGGATTATAGTTAGAAATAAACACGAAGAGTTAGATTATAATATTTTAATATTAAATATAATTAAAATTAATATATGTAATAGTTCAAGAAATAAAGCAATTATACTATTTTTAACTCTCTAATCTAAATAGTTTTATTTTAGACATTAGTGTTATGATTTTTATAAGATTTGTTTTATCAAATTCTTGTTTTTTTTTGAAAACTCTGATTTGTAATTATTCAGATTATTTTAATAAGACTGTTTTTAAAAAAGTCCACCTTCATAATTTTTTATAAACAAAACGATTTAAAATATTTTGCTTAAAAGGTTTAGTGTTTTAGAAAATTTTATATTATATAAAATTTTTGTTTTTTAATATGTAGATTTTAATTAAATAATGCATTTTTAAGTTCCTTAATAAAAATATATTTAAAAAAAGATAGTTTGATTTTGAAATATGTAAATAAAAGAGAGAAATATAACAATTAATAAAATTATTTTTTAATAAGAGAGAGAAACTTATATTAACATTTTAATTACCATAAATCCCATAAGATCCTTTGGAAGGGAAAACCAATGTGTGAATATCTAAAAATTTGACATGTGTCATAAAAGTAGGTTAAAAAATAGCAAGTGTTAAATTTTTTTTCTTTTATTAGGTACTATAGATTTTACACCAACTGATGTTGGATTTTCAATTAACTCAAGGATAAAATGACTAAACTATTCGTAGATTAAAAAATGTAGTGTTGTACTAAAAATTATGTTCAATATAAAAAGCCTTAACGCTTGTCCTTTTATTATTTCAAAAATAAGGGTATTTTTATCATTGTATCTTATACATTCATTGTGTTAAATATCAGTTTATTGTGTAATATATTTAAATCATTTATTATATGTATTTATCATTATGTTTTTAGTTTTAGATCATTTTATGTTATTTTTATCATTGTTTTTATGGATTATATAAACTTGTTATCTATAATTGTGTTTTACAATTAAAAAATACACAATGATATATATTCACTATTGTATCTTTCAAAACTCTTAGTGTTGAAGGTAACATAATGTGTTATTTTTATCATTGTTTTTTTATAGTTTATACAAACTTGTTATTTATAATTATGTTTACAATTAGAAGATACAATGATGTTATTTCACTAATATATTTTTCAAACTTATAGTGTTCAAGATAACACAATGATGATAAAAAGACAAAATCAGACATTGTGTTATTTTGTCATTATTTTTAGTATATTAGTTAATAAGTTGTTAATTATTATTTTGTTTTAGATATTACAACACACAATAATATTATTCCATCATTGTATTTTTTACAAGTTCATCATTAAAAAACACAATAACTAAAAAAAGACACAATGTACTGCACTATATACCCAATGACGATATGTGAGCTTAAAAACGTAAAAAACATTATTATCTTTTATATAACAATGCTATACTTGTTTAAAAATAAAAAATTCTCGTTTTTGTGGTGTAATTTTAATATAAAAAATGATGTCGTTATAAATGTTGTGAACGTTTAAAAAAATATGAGAACTTGCAAAAAGTCAACAAAAGTGACTAATATTAAAATATCACTCTAACAAATTGTTTTTGCAAATTGATCTCAATCATTGATTAAAGAGATTGATGGTTGAAATTACTTTCTAAAGTTTTACATGTCTTTTTATTTGAACATTTCTCAATTAAACAAACAAAATATATCAATATTAAAAATTTAGTGGAACCTACAAAAACTAAAAACTTATTGTAAATAATAAAACACCTAAATTTGACAACCTTAATCCCTCATGAATGAGAGCTGCTCAAATCGTTCCCGATCCCACAGAAACATCACCCAACAAAGTGCAAGACGATGGTAAAGCTGACTATCATAACCGTTAGTTTCTCCCCCTTCACAAAATCAAAATACCGTAATGTGTTTTAACATGAAAAAATGCTTATCGTTTAAAAACATGAGATGGTCCGATCATGGCAAAAGGATTGACGCAACAAGGAGGAATTGACTATAATGACAGGCGTAGATGAACGGGCTGAATCACCAACACTGTTTGTATTCGCAGACGTAGATGATCTTTCGCCGTTAAATTTACACGGATAACCGAAGTTATAGTATTCGTTACATTTTTTTAAAATCAATATTATGTCAATTTCAAGTAAAATAAATCAGCGAATCCCAAGAAAACATTAATTTCAAATATCACGACGAATGTTTCTTGAATGGGCACCAACAAAATGGTGACTTTTGCACTTTGAAATCTCTTCCGCAATTTCTTCAATATTTACTCTCATAGCCTTTACGAATCTTCTAAATCCATTCGTTTCTTCAAAGCAATTGTTGATTTCAACAATGCGCTCGATAATCGCAACTGGGTATCCCTCTAATTCGATTCTCCTTACGTCTTCAATCAGAAATTGTTGTTCTTTGATTAGTTTATTCAAAATTCGAAGTGGGTTCGAATGTTTGATGGATATTTGATCATTAACTGCTTTATTTATTTATAAATTTGTAATTTTCCCCTTGGATGCTTTTATCGGTGGCCGATATACTTAAAGGAGCCCTTGATAACAATTAATTTTGATCGTATTTGTTTGATTCTCTTTCAATTTCTTGCTTTGGATTCTCAGATGGGGGTTTGATCGAATGAAACAGGTTGTCAGTAAAACCCCCAAATCCCCAATTCTTCATTTTTGCAGGAAATCTGATTGAATTTGAATTATGGGGGTGTTATTTTCTTGCATTTTGCTACTTATTGTTTATTTAAAGTTACTTTTTCTGAAAAAAATGGCAGTGCAGACACCCAATTGGACTAGGTTTGTGTAACTCATTTGGGTGTTCAAAATTGCAAGTTAGGGTTTTGATCTTACTTTAAATGGAGACCCATATATCTTTCATCAATTTCAAGATTTTTTTTTTGATTTTTTTGATTTTTTTTTGATTTTTTGAGGTATTCTATTTAATTTCACCTACTTTCTTGCCAAATGTTTCTTGCCAAATGCAGAATATTAGGTTGATTGATGCTAGGAGTTTATCACATGAAAATTGTTCTTGTTGGGCAATCATATATTATGCTTGTTTTTATCTGTTTATATATTAGTACACACTATATTCAGTCTTAATTATTGGTATTTAAAGTAGGTAACTAATCTTGAAAGTTCCATTTTTTAAGCTGATGGTTGAGTTTGATGATCAACTGGTTGTTGTGGCTAAGACATTTTTAGTTATCTCTAATCAAATCTTCTTTATTCCATAAAAATGCTTTTGGATTGATTATTATATGCTTAATTATTTGCTTTTAGGTGGAGATTAGCAAACTCGTGATAAACCATGTCAATGTTATGCCTGATATTATTGAAAATGGTTGGTGTGAGAATCTTTATATTGCTAAATGCCAGTTTAGAGTTTCACCTACTAGATTGTGCCAATTTTCCTTTTGGGTTCATCGGTGAGTGCCTTCATTCCAAAAATCTCATGTATTTTATTATCGAAAGGTTATTTAGACATCTATTTTAAGTTATAACAATCTCTCTGTTTGGATGTGCGTTTATACTTAATACTTGGTTATGAATGGTCATTAAAAGCGTGTATGATTATGACCTTTGACAATTTAGGGTCAAAATAATCAAGTTTGGAAAAATAGGTCAATGCTATGCTGATAATTGTAACAGTTCAAGTCTTTAGTTATTTTAAATTCTGATTATTGGTTTTAAATCTTTAAGTTGAAAATTTGTGGGACAAACAAGATGTCAATGTATCTTTCATATATTACTTCAATAGTTAAACTTTTATTTTATTTTTTCCCTTTATGCTTTGTGATATGCTATCTGATTGCAATTTTCCACGGAGGAGAGGGGTAGTAAAGGAATCTTAAATAGTCTTTGAATCGTCTGTATGTTTGATTCTTAAAAATAATTGAGCATGTAATAAAATAAGCTATTGTTCTTTGACTTGCCGGCTTCACATTGACAATGATATTATACTCATTTGGTCAATATTCAAAAACTTTATTATTGAATCCTTTTAACATCAGCGTAACATCTACGACTACAAGATGTTCTCATATTTTGCATTCCAAATTGTGTTCAAACAGACATTGCGTTTGGCTTTCAAGAACCACAATACCGGAGCTTTGATCATGTATTGAAAGAATCAGTATCGACAAAAGTATTATTGTGATTTCAATGGCACCAGGTGGCAGTGCTTGTAAAGATGTTATTGAGTCTCACCCAAAATCTTTGAAGTCTGATGTTGCAGCAACAAAGACCGATAAAAGTGTTACAAGGATTGCAACTGGAAAACATGGAATGCAATCAACAAATGGTGTTCATGAGCTTCTGGAATGTCCTGTTTGCACTACTTTAATGTATCCACCAATTCATCAGGTTTGTTTTCACTTTTCGCAAAGTATATAATTTGATGTACATAGATGAAAAAATTACATGTTAGCTTTGCTTGGATTTAGCAGGAATCACTATTTTTTTAAATATTTGAATCTTAGTTTGAAATATGCTATAGGTTACGCAGAATCCCCTCTTTTTGCCATCATTTTTGGTTTCTAACCATCTGGATCCTTATGTAGTGTATCATTCGATGGGCATAAATCATTAAATCTACATGATACCTTTGCCTAGATTTACGGATTTACAGGAATAAATTCTTGATGAAAGTTCAATAAGATATTTTGTTATAAAGAACCCTCCTTTTCTGCTTTCATTTAAGGTTTTCAACCTTCTAGTTGTCTGTATACTAGAATATATATCTTTTCATAGATGAATTCACTATTTCTGCAAATTTCTAAAGCTAAAATCATGTGTAATATTCTAAAGGAACCCCTGTTTGCCTTTATTTTTCGGTTTAAATAGTCTAGTTTACTATATAGTGTATCATTTTATGGGCATAAACCACTAGTTAATTTCTCTCACTATTTTTTAAACCCAAATAGCTAACTAGTATATTATGTTATGAAGAAACCTCCTTCTTTTTGCCTTCTTTTATGGTTTTTAACCATCTTGTTGAATTTTCTTTAGAATATTTAGCTTTGTATTAGAGGAATTCATTACTTTCTGCAAATTTCGTATACAAAATCGGGCATAATATCATAAAGAATCTCCCCTTTTGCCTTCGTTTCTGTTTTTTAACCGTCTAGTTCACTATATGGGTGTATCACTACTTCTAGGCACAAATCATTAATTCCACTTGTTAACTTTGCTTAGATTTAGACTAGATAACTATTTCTTGAAATTCTAAAGCTGAATAGGATATTATGTTATAAAGAACCTTCATTTTATGTCTTAATTTCTGGAACCATCGTGATTGATTGTTTTTGGAATATTTTGCTTTGTTTTTAGAGGAACTCACTATTTTCTGCAATTTTTAAAGCTATATTGGGTATAAAGTTATTAAGGAAACCCCTGTTTGCCTTCATTTTGGTGTCTAACCAAGCTCTAAGTCTCAAACCACTTAAGCGGATGCAAGCGAATCTAAGGTTTTGCTTGAAAAATATCGTAGTGTTTCTTACTTAAAAAAATTATTGACTTCACACAACTTTTTTTATAAAGTTACACAATCAGTAGTATAATAGTTACACAATCAGTAGATCAAGAAAAATTTGCATATAAAATTTGTGCCATCTCTTGTGGATTTCAAATGTATATAGTGCCATGGTGGGTGTGTTGGAAGGTGGATAAAGGGTCAAAACATGTTCAGTTGACCCGCAAACACTTTTTGTTCATTGTTTAATTTTTTAACGAATAACCAATACCTTAATTATGCTTAAAACATTATTATCACTATTATAATCTAAATTTATGAATATAACATGTATGAGTGTATGACACATGCTTTTTGAATATGCTTAGGACGATTGTTGACCTGTTTGACCAATTGACGTGTTCTTAAAACTAAAATTCTACTTGGCCCATCTGAGATTAACCATGGCTTAAATCAACCCTTTCATAAGTATATATATGTGAATATGGAAATGAGGATATTCTTCATATATTTTCTTGATGTCACTTTTCTAAACGATGGTATTTTACATTATCAAATATCACTAAACTGACAATTTTCTTATCTTGTGTCATTATTGAGTATACACTAAACTTATTTGCAACAAATAGAAACTTAGAGTTCATGTGAAGAAATCCCACTCATATAGTAGGGTCTGTCCATATCTTTTTCTCCCTAGATCCTACTGTATAAATGAGATTTACTAGGTATGTTTGTCTTTTTTGTTTTAGTTAATGTAAAGAAAACTGTTACATGATGCTTACTTTAGTTCTGTACTAATTCTTTCAATTAGTTTATACAAAGTCTTTTTTTTCTTGTTGATTACTTGAAAATAGGCGATTTTGCTCAAGATCTGTATAATTAACCGTTCGATCCGATCTCTTTGTAGTGTCCAAATGGCCACACTTTATGCTCAAATTGCAAACTTCGAGTGCACAATTGTTGTCCTACATGTCGTCTCGAAATGGGAAATATAAGGTGTTTAGCATTGGAAAAGGTAGCTGAATCTTTAGAACTTCCATGTACACACCAAAATCTTGGATGCCATGACATCTTTCCTTATTATAGCAAGCTAAAACACGAGCAAAACTGTCAATTTCGCCCCTACAACTGTCCTTACGCAGGGTCTGAGTGTTCAGTCAACGGAGATATTGCATTTCTTGTGTCACACTTGAAGGATGATCATAATGTGGATATGCATGATGGATGCACTTTTAACCATCGATACGTTAAATCTAATCCACATGAAGTTGAAAACGCAACATGGATGCTAACGGTAAGTTGCTACTACAACTGTTCTCTAGTTTCGCTACTTGAACCCACAATAATTAGTTTTTTTGAGGGTGTTCAGCAGTTGGTATTCGGGGTTATTTGGGTTATCTTAATTCGAATAACTTGAATTATGAGCAAAATAAGTAATAATTTTTTATATATGTTTTTATATAAAAAGTATGCAATCTAATTTGAATAATCAGTGTAAGGCTTGAAATTCAAAGATTGGAGTTTGATATGAACTTTAGGGAGCCGGTCTCGAGTAGCTCATAAGCAGCTAGGCTCATTCACATCTCTAATCCAAACACTATATCGTACGACCCATTTTTTACAACTGCTAATCGGTTTTTAATCAATCGGTATCACAAATCACTTTTAAAATGCACATCTAAACACCTGCTAACACTCAACTTAAAAACACAAATCCATTCTCTACATCATTAACGTGTCGTTATTACCTGTTCTTGGTTATAAACGGGTATTAGCCTATTATCAGAGCATAAAGTTGGTTTCTTTATACGTATAGGTATTCAACTGTTATGGAAGACAATTCTGTTTGCATTTTGAGGCATTTTTGCTTGGAATGGCACCTGTTTACATAGCTTTTTTACGGTTCATGGGTGAGGATGATGAAGCTAAGAAGTTTAGTTACTCATTAGAAGTTGGAGGGTATGGGCGTAAATTCACGTGGCAAGGGGTCCCACGAAGCATTCGCGATAGTCATCGAAAGGTTCGCGATAGTCAAGACGGGCTTGTGCTTCCAAGAAACTTGGCCTTGTTTTTCTCAGGTGGAGATAGGCAAGAACTCAAGTTAAGAGTTAGTGGGCGTATATGGAAGGAACAGTGAGTCAACGAGTCAAACCGAGGACACAGGTCGGGTTGGGATTGTATAGTTGGCGGGTCGAGTCAGGCTCGTGATCGGGCTTGACAATCGACACATGAATGTTGATGATCTTGTACTATTATATTATGAACTTTCTGAATGTTATGCTGATGGAATGATTGTGTATATCAGGCTCAAGTTGGTCTGACACCCTTTGGGCTCGACATATACAAGAGCTTTGTAGCATTGTGTTTGCTGTAATTCTATGAATGTGTTGCTTAATTGTGTTAGTTAACAAGGAGGGATGATGTTTTGGTGATAATACGAAATTTATTTAATAGTTAAACCTTTAATTACATAAAAAAATAATTAATTTTATTGAAATGGTAACTAAATTTCATTTATTTGTGCTCTAGTCGTAGTTTATAGTTTGCATAAATCTATAGTCTATAAGATGAACTTTGTCATCTCTGAGATACAAATTTGTGTTATTTTGGTATTGATGAAATAAGCCTTTAGGATGTCTGAATTTTCTGATAATATTGTATACGAAGCAGCAAAAGATTGTATTGAACTTTTAACTTTATAAGGATTATTATGTTAAATTTAGTGTAAAATGATTATTTTACGTATAACATTTAAACGATCATACCATTTCTCTTTAAAATCATCAATAAATGTATGTAATTTTATGTTTTTGATAATTATTATCTTATCTTTTACCATACTAATTTCAAAGTGTAACATTTTTTGATTTTCGTATAGCATGATAGCTTATCCCAAATAATTATTACATTCTTATAACATCAATAGACAAATAAACTCCAATCTTATATGACTTCATGAGATGTTATTTCGACACCAACAACTTGCTTAAAATATAACCGTATAATTTACAAGTGATGATGTAACGTGCTACAAAATATATAAATAATATAGGTAATGGTATTGTATCCCCATATCATCACAATCATAGCAACATGAGTTAAAATATTACTTTTAGTTGATTAAAATGATGACACATTCTCATTTGAATAACAAAAGACATCAAAAGTGGTAAAGTATCATATTAAATCAATCAGTTGACCCATTTCATAATTTGAACATCTTGCTTGGTTGATGTGAACAACACTTAATTATATATGTTTGTTGTTTCTTTAAACTCAATATATATTTATTCAACATAGAATTTTAGTTTCACTATTCATTCTTTATAAAATCTATAAATGCATTATTTATATTATAAAGAATGAGTATGAGTAGTTACGAATAAATGATAGAAAAGATATTACCGTTTATTTTTGTATTTGGTAAAAAAACTCTTAATCTCTATTAAATTTTTAATATTTGTTGAAAATAGTTATGAGTGGAGTAATGAAAAAATATTATGATAAAGGTAAAAATATATTATTTAATTGAAAATTAGAGAGAAAAGATAGCGATTTTTAATGTAAAATGCTCTTAATTCTTTTAACCCGCAAACAAAAAAATAAAAAGATTAAACACGCTTAAAAAGGTTTATTGTATCAAGACTCGATAAGTAAGATCATAATCGTTAAGATCTAAATTTAATTAAATCTATGTTTCGAATGCCGCAATCTCCCGTCACACATAACATCTTACGTGAAATCATGATATTTGATTCACATGAGAAAACATAACTATGAGAAAGTTTTATAGAATCATTCGACTTCGGTATTTATTTAATATCTAAAATTTAAACATTTAACAATCTAATTTCATAATTTATTTAAATAACTACAACTATATTTAACAATTGTTATAACAATAACAAATTTAGAGTCCACTCAAATAGAAAAAAAACTATAACAAAATCGAAGAAATCACTTGTATCAATCATCAATCATCAATCACCAATGCACGTCGGAGAGACCACCGGAGAAATTATTAATCGTCAACTACGACATAATCAAGATTCCATGAACGTGCAAGCATGAAACATATACTACACAGCCATATATATATACATACATATTATATGCTCTGTTTATCAACATTCAAGAACATACATATTACATAAGCCGATTTTCCCGCGAATCCCACAAGAAAATCTTTGTTTTTGACTTTCTGTCGTCCCCAATTCGGCAAGATTAACAGAAGATTCAAAAGGAAAGATTTTGATTGAATTTGTTTCAATCTTGCAATTCCAAAGCTTTTTTCTTTTATTGTTGTTGGTGAAGAATTCTTGAATTTGAGGTATGTGGTGACTTATTGTTGATGGTGCATGTGAATTAGATTATGTTTTGGGTCCTTTTTGTTTAATTTGTTTATGGGTGTTAAGTGTTTGATGAAATGCCTCAATGGTGGATGAATTGTCTAATATCAGTGTGATTTACGTTTGGATTAAAGTAAACCTGTGTTTGGATGCATTATTGGTAGAAGATATTATACCACATTTGGTTTGATCAATTGCATATGAAACTAGTTTTTTTTTCAATGTTGTTAAGCTTCCCTTTGGTTAAATCCGCATTTTGTAGGACTGATAAACATTAATACGGGTGTTGGCGTGTTGCAGGTATTCTTTTAGGTAAATTTACAAGCAAAAGTATACAGTTTGTTAGAAACATAGTGATTTTTGTGAATTGTGAATTGTGAATTGTCATACCTTCTAATTGAAGGATGTCTTGCTGTGGAGGTACAGAAGAGGACACCTATGGTGGTGCACCCTCGAACGATATCACCACAGCACCACCTCGAGGAGCGCCTTATGGAGGTAATTAAGAACATACATTGCATATAACACATGATTTATAGTCATGTTATAATAGGGATTTTTTTTAGTTTGTATTTTGAACTTTTTATGTTTTAGGAAGTAATAGAGGAGAGCCAAGGAGTAATGGACCTGCAAGAGGTGCCCCCCCTCAGAAATCATTACCTATTGATAAACCTGCTGTATCATTAAATGAGTTAAATAAGATTACAAGTAATTTCAGTACAAAATCTTTGGTCGGGGAAGGTTCTTATGGTCGGGTTTTTTATGGAAAATTAAGTACTGGAGAAGAAGCAGCAATAAAAAAGCTGGATACAAGCTCTTCACCTGAGCCTGATGATGATTTTGTAGCCCAGGTGAGAATTTTCATAACTTAGTTATATAAAATGCAAAAAGAATTAAACCCCATCATTAGATCACTTAAAGGGTGTTTGGATGTGTGTTTTGGAACTGAGTAATATGATAATGAATAATCAGAATAAGATAAACAACTGCAATGAAACGAATTCTAGATGATGGTGTTCAGTTTTATTTTTGGTTAGTTTTGTAATAACTGGATAATTAGATGTTAGAGTCTTTGGTTAGTTCTGGTTATTTAAGGAATTGGTAGATTAAAGGACCAAAATGACATACCTTTCTCTGATATTGGAGTCAAATTTGGATAAAGGAATGGGATATAAGTCACTTTAGCTATGTTTAGATAATCAGTTTTGTTGCGGTGGGTAATTTGGTATAAAACTCTTCCAAACACACCCTTAAATAGTATAGTTGTATTGTGTAAATTTAATGATGTAATATGAAAGAGTTGGCTTGAGAGACCATATTTCATGAACAAGATTTATGTTAAGATGATTATCGCCTCTTCGAGTTACAATAACAAGATGATATTATTTATAACGCAAATCCAAACACCCTTAAATAGTATGATTGTATTGTGTAAACTTGATGATGTAATAAGAATGACATGAAGTTGGCTTGGGATACCGCATTGCCTGTACTAGATTTATGTTGAGGTGACAACCTTACCTGTTTAGTTACGAATGTGTTGATTTTGTATATGTATTATCTCAAGCGAGTCAAATCAAGTAAATTAGCTAAAAGAATGGTATGTCATACAGTGTATTATGATTGTAAAAGATGTTTTTGTAATCATAACTAAAACACTTTTATTATTTACAAAATTAAAAAAGAAATTTGGGTGGGTCAACCCAACCTAACCAAATTGTTTTGACCGCACAAAAGTGACCCACATAATTGGCATGCTTTAATCTGTTACCCCACTGCCCATCTTGCCACCTCTAGCATTAGAAGCACTATGGATTTTTTTGGTTCAAGATTGTTACTAATATGCATGTTTCACCATTTATGAATAATATGCAGTTATCTGTCGTTTCAAGGCTTAAAAATGAGCATTTTGCTGAGTTACTTGGTTATTGCTTTGAAGGAAACAACCGAATCTTGCTCTATCAGTATGCAACCATGGGTTCTTTGCATGATGTATTACATGGTAAAACAATCCATTATCTTTTAGTTTTGTAGTTCTGGTTTCAAAATTTATGATAAATTTGGTGTCTTTTTGATTATTTTGTAGGGAGAAAGGGTGTACAAGGGGCAGAACCAGGTCCAGTGCTGAGCTGGACTCAGAGAGTTAAAGTTGCATATGGTGCAGCAAGAGGGCTTGAGTATTTACATGAAAAGGTTCAACCTTCAATTGTACATCGTGATGTTCGGTCCAGCAATGTTCTATTATTTGATGATTTTCAGACCAAGATAGCTGATTTTAATTTGAGCAGCCAGTCTTCTGATACTGCAGCCCGATTGCATTCGACCAGAGTTTTGGGAACTTTTGGTTACCATGCTCCAGAGTAAGTCTTTCTTATTGATGTGGCAAGATGGGTGGGTTGAGTAACGAGTCAGAACAAGTTCAGGTCAAACGATTGTTAGTATGCACTGGCTTGACCCGTGAACACTTCTTTGCATTGTTTTTATAAATATTTAAGGGTTAATGATGGTGATAACAAAATTTCAACATTTTGTCTGTTTAACCCTTGAAATTTTTAGGGAGTATGCTGGTATAACCAACCAAATTTCTTCAATGTATTGACCAATCCCCTTAACCTGTTTTTTGTAGTGATGTAGTCCTTAAACTTTTCTTCATGCAGAGGTTCAATCCCTATGTTCTTTTGTTTTAACCTAATTCAAACCTAATAAAAAGACTAAATAAACACCACTAATTATGGGATAAAGCCCTAGGGAAAAAACTTTAAGTTATTATTTCAACATGTTGGAAGTTGGTTTTTTCCATTATTGACTGAATAATAATGCCTTACAATGATTACAAAAACTATATTAGGCTAATAATAATCTAAACTTTATACAAAACGATTTAAGAGGTTGCATGCATTAACAATATATAGCGGTCAAGGTTCAACCGACTTAATGTCATACTTTATAGTTTCAAGTAATAACATATACATTTTTGGTTCAGGTATGCAATGACAGGACAGATAACTTCAAAAAGTGATGTTTATAGTTTTGGAGTTGTTCTTTTAGAACTTTTGACAGGAAGAAAACCGGTTGACCACACAATGCCTAAAGGACAACAAAGTCTTGTTACTTGGGTAATACTTTTGTCTTGTTATCTTTATCACACCCTCCATCTATTAAATGATGTAATGTAATTACAAAAGTCCTCAACTAAATGTGAAATACCAAAATGCCCTTCAATAATGTAAGAAAGAATAGAAATCTTGTGAAAATGCTAAATACCATTTATGGGTAAATGGTCATTTTAGCTTAAATGTTTTTTACTGTGAGATTTTTAAATGAGCCTGATGAAGTTTATTAATTTGTATTTAAACATACTTGAAGACCTTGTGTGTGCTTATGCTTATCATAATCTTGCTTTCTACAGGCAACACCAAAATTAAGTGAAGACAAAGTAAAGCAATGTATAGATCCAAAGTTAAACAATGACTACCCTCCAAAAGCAGTTGCTAAGGTCCATTATATTTTTTTGTTTTTGTTTTTTTATCAGAAATTATGTTTTGTCTCTAACGGGTCGGTGGGTAACTAGAAATATCATAATTAACATCAAACGGGTCAAAATACCTGAAGCTGTATTTCTAATGTATAAATCATATTGAAAAAAAGTGAGATATATATTGAAATGGAATAAGATTAATGGCAATCTTCGAAAAGAAAATCCCTAGACTTTTGAAGAAAATTTTCGCAAGTCTTTGGACTTTATTTTACAATGATTAAATTAGTAAATAGTAAGAATTTTTAAAGTTAACAGGTAAAATTTTAATAACAAAGTTTAGGCGCATATTATTATTATTTTTGTAAAATAACAAAAAGAGTTTTAGCTCAACCTGACCCGACCCATTTGACTTGCTACTCTGTCCTTCCGTTTTCCCACTTCTATGGATTACGCGTCCCTCACTCTCTATTTACACACTAACATGTTCTTGTTTGTGTACATACTCAGCTCGCAGCAGTTGCAGCATTATGTGTTCAATATGAAGCAGATTTCAGACCAAATATGACTATTGTTGTGAAGGCTTTGCAGCCACTTTACAATTCAAAACCAGCAAGCTCAGGACCTCAAGCTCCTTAATTAAATTTCTAAATTTATTATTTGATTGTTATCTAGAAAACTAGTTTGATATACTAGAATATGGAATTGTATTGTTTAATGTTTATAGAGCCCATTTGTAATTTGTTCAAAGTTTTGTATGATTTTAGTGATGACATTGATTGCTATTTGTGACAGTTAATGTTGTTTATAGCGAGAAGGTTCTGATGAAATTGATTAACATACAGTCCAATTGTAATTTGTTTCAAATTTTCACACTTCTGTATGATTTTAGTGACGACATACATTGATTTTTAAGCATTTGTGATCCTTATTGTTGTAAAGAAAGAAAAAAATATGATGAAATTGATTAAACATAGTTGTTTAAGTGCATGAAAATTTGAAAATATATTATGGTTAATCAGAAACACAAAAAGTACATATTTATCACATTAAAAATGCCAATTTAATTTCGCTTCAATACTTTTAGTTCGTTTTACATTTGTATCCAAGAGGGTGCGTATAGTAAAATAAAAAAAACTACGTAGTATCACAACAACAACAAAAATACATTTATATGCAGCGCTTAACAGATATAACAAAAATTAAATAACCACCTTCCACATCACATCTAAAACAAACAAATAGTACAATTGTTTACACGATTCTCATGGTCCTCAATATATAAGTAACAATATATTATAAGGTAAAATAGTAACTTTGCACATCACTACATCATAATCATAAAAAAACTAACGTAAAAAATCACTTCACTACGTACTTTTAAAAAGGCCCGATTCAAAAATAAACATAAAATTTTCTTGAAAAAGAAATATATTCAGGTGGATGTATTGAACCCGGATATCATTCAAATCATCTTTCTTTAAAAAAGAAACATATATATAATATAAAATATATGACATCATACATTGGTAAGATCCTTTAACAGCTATTTATCTACTGTTCTAATACTTTTAAGCTTTTGTTCATTGCTTTATCTCTATTCTTTTAACTTCTATCTTCAAGATTTTGCTTGCTTTCTGACCAAACCTGTAAACAGTCGATATTACAGAATCAAAAAACCCAATCTCAATCAAAAGTCATTTCAACCCTTTATACAGATATGGGTTAATATAGTTGTATTTCATTTCTGACAAACATATAATTCTAAAAACAGGTAAAAAAGTCAACTGATGAGCTGAATTGTAATGAAATAATAAAGCCTCCTAACTGGGATAGGACAAGGGGAATAATATATTTCTTTAATCAATTTTTGTCACATAAATCATTTATAATAAAACCCAAAAAGGTATAAACTTGTAATGACATAAATTTACCCCGGCCAGTTATGACTCGTGTGAAAATTTACTCATGTATGGTAAATTAATAGAAGTGCGTCAATGGAATCCTGAAGAAATATGACAGTTTTGACCTACTTACTTATGATCTACTAGGTCGATTCAGCTTGTTTTTTTAATCTTGGGTATAAAAAAGGGTAGTTTAAAGCAAACAGATTAGATGAGTCAAATTAGCCGAATGAGTTGGATGGTTTGAAGGCCTCACATGTACTTAGGGGCTGTTTGGCAACTTCTGAATGATTAAATGCTGAACCAATAAGAGGTCTGAATTATTAAGTGTTGAATCATTAAGAGGTCTGAACCATTAAGAGCTAGTATATAATTTAACTATTCAAAGACAAATGTCTGACCAATTCAGATAATATGTCTTAACCATTCAGCATTAGACCTATTAACCATTCAGCATTAGACCTATTAACCATTCAGCATCAGTATAGTGCTTAACCATTCAGAGGTAAATCTTTTAACCATTCAGACATGTGCTCGTGAAACAAACAGTCTGAACGATTAAATGTTGAACCATTCAGACATCTGAACCATTAAGAGGCTGCCAAACAGCCCCATGGATGCTTAAACCCCTAAATGATTCAAATCTAAAGATAACCTTAGTGCTGAAATAGTAAAATTTCTGTAATCATTTTTGACACGCTAATTAGCTATAAAACCTGTTTCCCGACCGACATAACTAACTAATAACTTTTTCCATAAATTCTTTCAGTACCAAAAAACTATTTTTATTCAGTAAATATTACAAATTTCGTAATGATATTTAAGACACTAGTTAATTACTAAAAAAAAGCACACTGCTGAACAGAAAGTGTTTGGGTCAATCCAACTAGATCTGATATGACCAGAACCCTTTACCCAACCCACCTTGCCCGAATAGCCCACTTTTCCTGCCTCTCAAGAACCATAGAGTAGAAGAAAATAATAATTTGGAAGTTGGTTAATACTTGCCTAAAAATGCAATTAACGCCTGGTTCGAGGTTTGCAACGAAATTCAGCCATTAATGCGATGTGATCAGAGGACCATTCCGGGGAAGGAAGTGCTGTATCTTTCCTTAAGGTATCTTCATCCAAAAGCTCCAATAACGATTCCACACTCAAGCTGTCAGCTGAAAACCACCATAAATAGTATATAAAACTCATAAATAAATCATTTACAAAAGAAAAAAGTAAAAATGTTTAGGACACATCTAAACCCTCCTCTAGACGTCCTTAACCTTAATCCTAACTCTAATAAAACATGTATAATCTTCTCCTCCCAAGTTAGTTTCATACTAACTGCATTATATTATATTATATTATTATATTATATTATATTATATTATATTATATTATATTATATTATATTATATTATATTATATTATTATATTATATATATTATATTATATTATATTATATTATATATTATATTATATATATTATATATATATATATTATATTATATTATATTATATTATATTATATTATTATATTATATATATTATTATATTATATTATATTATATTATATTATATTATATTATATTATATTATATTATATTATATTATATTATATTATCTAAAGGTAAAGAATCACACAATTACACTTTGTTTATCCTACATTAAGAAAGTTATTCCCGTTACCCAAAAGTACATTTATTTAACAGCGATGTCTTTTTTGTCATTTTATCTATAATCTAATTATTATAACTTCAGGCTCGAACGAAATTCTCAAATCACTAAAGTTTGAAGATGTACCCGAGTAAAATATGTAATCAAGGGTGCCAATGAAATCCCTTGTGCAATTTGTAAATAACGGTTCATTTGTAGCAGGGTCCACTCTCCTCTTTTGTTGCTCATAACCAAGACTACCCCCAATTCTAGCAAAAGATGAGTATGCACTCACCTGTTAAACACAAAACCGCAATCAAGATTCAAACTTTGCAAAAAGAAATGATGTCAATAGTTTTTGAAAAACTTTGAGAAACAATACAATATTTATATTACCAAGGGCAGAGTGTGAGTCAACTTAGTCGCTGGTCGAAGAATTCCGAGAGGATCAACTGCTAAATCTGGATGGATTGGGTCAACTTTCCCAATTGCTAAAAGTGCATGAGGAGCACTGCAATAAAAATATTAAATGAAATTGAAATATTGAAACACTTTTTTTATAATTTGGAAACGATATATAATTATTCTTGAATCTTGATGAGAAAAATAATAAACAACAAACCTTCCAGGAACCGAATTGAAATCCCCACAAACTAACATTGGTATGTCCGCACTGGCAGCTATCTTTTCCAAACCTTTTAACAGAGTATGAACCTGAAATATCACCAGATTTTTTTAACAAAGGATATAGTATTAGTTAAAACTGCTAACTTTTCTGATTAGAGATTTAAAGCTCGAGAAACTGACCTCCCATAGTTTGACATCCTTTAGATCTTGTTGAACGTTCACATGTGTGTTTGCCTACGCCCCATAAAAGTAACAATTATTAGGAGGTGCAGAAATTAAAAAAAAGTAATATAAAATTTAAGATAAATAAGTGATTATGAATTTTGAAGTAATCAGAATCCAATATGCAACTTTTACAAAACTAACCGGGAAATAGTATAAGGATGTCATTTGTAATTTAAAGTTGTAATAATCAGATAATTGGTAAACTCTAATTATTTACCTAAAATGTGAGTTAGGAATAAAAGTCTCTTGAATTATGTTAAAAAAAGGGGTGGCTGGATTATTTTATTTTACCTGTCAACAATTACCTTTAAAGCTAGGATGAAACTGATGATTTAACCCCTAAAAACTAAGAGAGTTGCTATATCATACCACACAAACAAGTTGCCGCTTTCCTGGATTATCAACACCATGGTCACTGAACTTTGCTTCTAGAACAACAATTAATGCAACATTATCCTGTTCAAAACCATAAGCTCATTACATAAAAATCGACATGTTACAAAAATTAAGAACGAATGTATGCAAGATACCTTGACCAACCGATTTAGAGCGGTTTTTTTCTGAGCACTAGGAACTAAAGCATCAGTTAAAGATTGTGCGGCTTTATTAAACTCAACCTACATGTGCAAACTAACGTACTGTTAGTAAATTGATGATTTTAAAACCTTAATTTAAATAAAAAGGTTAATATTTATACCTCGTATTTTTTGACATGTGAAAATCTATCTCGCCGGAAAAATGTAGCACATCCATCGATAGTCATAATACTGCCATTGAAAACCTGCAACCAAACACACACTAGAATTAATAACGACCGATCTTAAAAGGGGTGGCCAATTGAGCTTAATTACAAAAAGTAGATAATTAAGAAAACAATCTACTTTTAAAAACATGAAATCCATTTCTTGGAGTTTTTAATCGATCAAATATAAAACATAATCCACAACAATCCAAATTTTGTAAGTATACCGATCAAAACTGCCACCTGAAAATCTGACAAAATTAAAATAATTAAAGTATACAAACCTCCATTGTTTTCTTCTTATACAAAGCCTGATAGCCATGTTTGTCAAGCTCAGGAACAAAAAACTCCTCAAAATGATTGCTTTGAACCTAAAAAGAAGCTAAAGTATTTTAGCTTGACCAGTTTTCTTTAAGCTAAAAATCAAACTGATTATCCAAAATGATAATAATCAAATAATCATAAACACCATTCATTTATCCAAATATTAAAAGAATAATAATTATGAGATATTATAATACTACCTCTTGAAGACAAATAACGTCCGCTTGATATCCAATTATTTCCCGTAACAAATTTTGTCTACGATAGGGCCAAGAAAGGGCCCATGACGGGCAATATCCGTATAAATCACTTGTAGCATATGCATCAGACAAAATATTATACGATAACACTGTAAAAGTCCCCATGGATGAAACTCGCCCGTCTAAATCCAAATTCCCTGCCACCACATCAGCATTACTAACAGAAATCAACCGCCGTGGGCTCGGGGATGGAGCTGGGATCACCCGTGATGTTAGTATAGTATTCGATGATCCAACTGTTGATTTTGTTTCTACATCGACAACCACACATTCAAATTTCAAAACATGACCAATGTCATCAGCGGTTGGTGTGTAGGTTTTAGTCCGCCCAACTTCAAACCATGTTTCACCACCAATCCTCTGGGTCACAGCTGGAGGATATAATGGTCTGGATGCACCGCTTGTAAGATTTGGGAGAGATTGTGAACTAGATAATGTTTGATTATTAGTATTATCAAATCGGCCAAATATTTCTTCTTCTTCATTTCCATTTTCAGTAACAGCAATTGCAGCACGTTCATGAAGAACGCGATGGTGTTGCCATGCATTAGAAAAACATTTAGGGGAACAATGGTAGCTTTTGGCAACAGGTATTTTGGCTTTAACACAACCTAAACATTGTAATGTGGCTTGTTCTGATGGATGTAGGCTGCAAATTGCAACTTTTTTATCACTTTGTATACGGTACCTGCAGTAATAGACAGAAGTAAGCAGATTAATAGTCATAAAGGGGGTGTTTATACATGATTTTTGATTTATAAAGTTGTAGTAATGCAATAATTACATGTTTAAAGGGTTTGACAAATTTTGCAAAAATAGACAAAACGTAAGCAGATTAATCGTAATAAAGGACATTCTTGTTAAATTAAAGAAGTATGCTGAGAAATGTGGGTAAGAATCTATGAAATTTTGTTTGATGGGGTAAATTAGTCATTTTATTCTAATTGTTGCACTAATGATGAAAATTTTATATCAAAGAAACCTATCTTTTCATATAAACTACTAATGAAGCAAGTAATCTAGAGAAAAATTTACAAAACAGTATAATAAGATTCAATTATGAATTACCCATAAGCGTTGATTCACTGATATAAAGGCATTTCAAATTCACTAGTACCTATAACTCATTGATCTAAAATGTATGTAGCTATATTACGGTTTATACGTCACCAAATCTAGAGGTAACTTATTAGTGTTATATACTTCTATTCTTCTAAAGAGTATACATAGGGACATTTTCAATACTAACATTAAGTAGAGAACCACGTAAGCAACTAAGCATCTGTAAATAGCGTGTGACGGTCACACAGCCACGTTATGTATCATCGTTAAAGCAATATGCACAAATGCTTATGCAGTTCTCAAAGTTCTCTACTTAAAAAAAGTTTATATTGACCATCAGCCTAATATATACATAGTCAACCCAAACAGCATCTCTTTGTTATATATATACACACTTCAATCACAATATATGTAAAGCCATTATGTTAATGACATTGCAATTGTAACACTACTATCTCATGAATGAATTCAATTCTAACACAAGCTAGATTCCATCAACACGAAATTGATTCGATAAAGCAAGCAAGTGCATCAAGAATCAAACTTTTTTAAATCAGCAAACTTCACAACACTGATATTGAATCGTTAAAGCAAGCAACTACATCAAGAAACAACTTTAACATCTGTAAATTAGCAAACTTCACAACATTGATATCGAATCGTTAAAGCAAGCAACTACATCAAGAAACAAACTTTAACATCTGTAAATTAGCGAACTTCACAGCATTAATATGATAAACCAATAACTAACCACTTATATCTCAAGAAACAGCCATCAATCGGAGAATATTCCGGCACATCGTCGGTGAAGATAGACTGATCGGAACGCCGGAGAAGAACGTACGGCGAAAGCTCACACCCCACAATCGGAATATCGGATGGAAGGTGAACTCTAAGCACACACAGCATGCTTCTAATCACAACAGCTTCCGATGTCAGAAAACCCTAACCCTAATTCAAAATCTAACAAATTATGCAACAAGCTCAATGTTAGAAGATCTTGAAAAAGGGGGATTGAATTGAGGAAATGCTGAATCATTAAGTTGCTAATTACAATCGATCGATTGATGGGAGATCAAGAAATTGGGGATGAATTGAGTTCAGGAATTAGGGTTTGGTTTACTGCAGATTGAATCAAGATTGAGATACAGATGATGCTGGTTTGATTTGGGTGGTGTTGTTTTAGGGTTTTACGAACAATAATGAAGAAAATGATGGATTTTTGATCCTATGTATCGTCTAAAATCCTCTGTGTTGTATGATGTCTTCTGATTGTGTGTGTATGTGTTGAATTGTCATGAACAGATGAAAATATTATTATGTGAATCAATCATGAGAATCACAAAATATTCAAAGTAATGAAGAAAATGATCGTGTGTATGATTAGGGGATTGAAACCGTCGATCAATATAATTGTAATTTCTAATAACCATAGATTATAGATTATAACATGCTAATGGTAATTCCGTATGATGTCGCAGATTGAATTTACATATTAAAAGATAATAGAAGGTTTATGTATTGTGTAGTTTGCAAACTAAGAATTGATTGTTTTAATCTTTTATACATTGATTTTAACGACATAAATCATTGTTTAGGTTGGATACTAATTTATTATAATTATAATATAATCATAGCTTGCATAATCACCCAACAACCAATCTATACAACTTGAATTACACATGCTCTAATCCACAAATCAGATTGAAGATACGACTAACAAGATCAAACTCAGATCAATTGTCATACATCACATAAACACACAACACAAACGTCAAACAAAATTATAATCACGCTCAATAAAGGCGTATTAAATAGTAATGGTTAGGAGTGGCAAAATGCACTAACAATTGATCGATCTATAGAGTTCTAATCTCAAACCAACAAACTAATCATAGATAACCATGTAAAGAGTAATCAATTGCTAAATAAATGGACTTTCATAGTAACATAACAAAATTAAGCATGAAGTGAAAACAAATGTTATTATATGCTTTATGTGTGTGTATTTGTACTTACGAATACATATTGTGAGTAACTATGATGATATGCCAGGATATGATACCAAGTATGTTGAAACTATAACTTTTAAATGTTGATTTTCACTTCCATTTTAGAGATGACAACGCTTTATAAGCTTCATTTGTGTGCGATCATTGCAGTTTTTGCCACTTGGTTTTGTAAGTACTGTTATTTTTATCCAACACTGAATAAGAATCGACATAAATATACACTAAAGTTAGTAAACATGAATAGGCAGATGTTAAATAAATGGGTTTACAATTCATGATCATACATATACAAACCCAACAACTTACTTTTTTTATTTCAAGAAATTTCTTCCCATTCTTTTGTTTAAATTTACATCATTATAATTGATTAAATCCACAAGAGATGTATTCATGAAAGAATAACAAAACATAAATGTAAATAAAAAGTAAACCAATAAATGAATCATCTTAGCTAAGGTAATGATGTTTTAAATACCTGGCAGGAAAAAGGAACCATTACAACAATGCATCAACAATTAGTTTTACCATAATCATCTTTATTGTCAAAAAAAAATTGAAAACTAATTTCAGCTTCTTATACCTCCAAATGAGCAGTTTTCACTTCTAGCCAAACCTATGTTTCTGTAAATTATTTAATAACCAAACCAAGTTAAAGTGTACCTGCGTAAAGAAAACCCAAATCTTCATAAATCTCTAATTCCTCAAAAATACTTGGAGCAAGACCTCCTACTTTGGCTATAGAAACATATGTTTTCTCCATATGATCTTGCAGTTTAAAAGGAATTTGCATCAAAATTAACTGAAAATTTTGAAATCGTTTTCACTATTAAAGATGACACAACATACCTCTACTGTCAATTTAGCTAGAAATAGATTTAAGAATAAGATTAGATTTAAGTGCTAATCATGGTTTCGTTATTTATATCAATATTGATTAATTCTCATCTGTTATATTCTCATGTCCAATTTTTACATACTTGATTAGTTTTCTATATCAGTTGCAAAGATGATGAATTTCAAACATTATTGTTCTACAAGCAACACAAAACCTACTTCATGCCCGCCTCAAACCCAAAGTCAAAATATTTTTTTTCTAGTTTATACAGATCATAAGTGATTATTTGGACACAATCACAACCTTAACACTATGATCAAAAGAGCAGTCGTATAAATTATTACTATGCATACAACCTCAACACTATGGTAAGTAGAAACATTTTAAAAAAGTTTCTAAAACATGAGTTGGGAAAGTACTATATGACCCTATATGAAGCAAAGAAAAAAATAAATTGAAGTAGGTACCTTTATGAAGCTAATGATAATAACCCTGATATTAAAAACTATCACCTAAAATAATATTGTGAAGGTAATTAGTCATGTGTAATCCATAAAAATGAACTGTTGAATGAAGGAATTAAGCACACACTACCTAACATTTAACCATTAATAATTGAAGTCCAAGCACTCAACAAAAACTTGATAAATGATTAAATTTTTGATACAACGAAACATATCTTAAATGAAACCTAGTATATGACTCAATAGAAAGCCATTCTTAATATTGACATACAAATTTTACTTTTGTAACAAAACATGCCCTTGTGATCATTTGGTGAACCAGATGCTACTAAAACAAAACCATTTTTTGCATCAATGTTACTATTTACTTTAGATTCAATTTCAAAAGCATACATCATGAATTGCATTGTCCCATAAAAAATCAGACAAATAAAAAAAGTTAAGTTTACAATGAAAGGCAACAACATTTGAAAAAAGTTGAGTTCACTTACAATTTTCAAAAAACTCTTCTCTTGCAATTAAAAGAGTCCTCTTATGGTTGGGCCGACCCATGCCTCACTTTGGATTAGGATTATACTATAGTATTATTCATCTTTTTATATATGACTTTTCTATATTGTGCACCACAAATGAGATATTTGTTGAGTTTAAAAAGGTTATACATAACACCTGTACAAAACAAGAATCTATTTCACAAACATAAATAATTAAATATGATCATTGCAATTGATCACACAAAATAGATGTTAAGATAAAATATCAAAAGATAAAGATACCACTTCAAAGCCCACAAAGTGATTCCACCTTGGTTGGGGACTTTCATCAAACATGTAGCACGCATATGTATATTTTAAAGATTTTTCACTACTTAACTTGATAAAAATTAACAGGACATTAATAATAGCTTGAAGAAATGATGTTTTTATTTTCTTCACCTCAATGATCCTGACAATTCACATGAAAATAACAGAAATCAAATCAACTCAGATGACAAGGAGGTACGGATAAAACAAGATGAACCATCGATTTGCATCCAAGAGTAACCTACAATGGATCTTGACTTGGCTTCACAACTTGGATGATTAAACTGCCTCATTGAATGCCCTTTAATTGCTTGCTTCAGTTGTAGAGTTGAACCGATTGCTTCAATCAATAGAATTATGGTGAAGGAGACGGATGTTAGGGAGGTATACGAAAGAGCGCGTCTTACAAAATGAGCGGAAATTACTCTTTTGCCCATATGTTTTCCATTATATAGTAGTAGAGATATATATGTTTTTTTATTGTATTTCAATCGTTGTTTTGATTATTTATTTATTTTCTGTTTACCATGTACAATTGTGTTGCATGCTTATCGTATTTCTTAACATATTATTAAATTTGAAGAAACGCATTGAAAGGTATATTCTCCTGTAAAGAATACAACACGAAATACATTATAGCAAGTCGCATCGGATAATAAAACTAAAAAGTCCGTTATAACTTGTTTCACGTGATAAAATCATAAAACACCAAATAATAAAACTAAAAGATCCATTATAACTTGTCTCACATGATAAAATGTTATAACTTGTCTCACATGATAAAATCATAAGTATAATTATTTTAAAGGTCTTGTCATAGTTTCTTAAATATTATTTCTTTAACACAAACTGTTATATATCTGATTTTTTTCATTTAACAAGATGCTGATGGGTCTCATGAATTACCTAATTAGGTTATTATGTGTTACAAGTTTGATTAAAAGTGATCATCTTACCTTGTGTGTTGTAGCATTGGATAGATTATTAATTGTTATAAGATCTAATCATGGTACTCAATCTTTCTTACTTTTTATAAAGTTAGAAGAGATTAAATTTGGTTAATTTTATAAATTAGTTGGATTTTTTTAATATTATGTATAAGCAAATCAAAAACCAATTATATTCTTTCTTATAGAGCGTTCACATCTCCCTCTCAATCTCTATTTATAATTTAATTAAAAACATATACTAGAAATGAAAAATCAATATCTCGTGTGATTATTGAATAATTCTTATCTTATACTGTTAAATTTAATGTTAATAAAAGCTGTTAAACTTTTAGATGATAAAGATGATAGAACATGTTGCAAAGTAAAATTGCTTAGATGATTATCTTGTTTATGCTAATTAATGGTACTTCTTGTTTATCGTTTAGATTGATCAATTTACTTTAGGATGTCATTTCTTGTCTAAATGACTTTATATGATTCATTTATAAATGAATGAATGATTTTTTTTACGGATGTTCTGTCTATAATGGGACCAGATAGGAAAAATATAAGAAAATAGCTAAAAGAAACGGGTTAAATAAGTTAAGCGGATTGAATTGGTTTGTACTTGATAGTATGTGTAAAACCGTCTACATCATGTTCTTATAAAGCCAAATTAATATCGAAACAGTATAACGTTTGTACAATATTTGATTGGAACTTTCATGTTTTGTCTTTTAGGATATGCATAGAAATAAGAAACTATGTTATGATACTTAGGATAAGTTTGCATATGATTTTCATTTTCATTACTACCCATTTCATAATGCATAAACGAAAGCCAAACATTTATAATAGTTTGTTTAGTTAGTAAACAAATAAAAAAACAACTCTATATAGACAAAGACCCATACGTGTTAAGGTCAAATACACCCGTATTTCTACGTTTATAGTATGGGATTCAACACTGATATTTTAAGTTTGGTTGCTATTGTGTAAAAGGACATTTTGTGGAATGGAAATGGCATAGTGACAATTTGAAGTAAAACTATGATCATGAACACATTTCAAGGATTTTCCCTATTTCAAAGTATTGCATTATTAAGTTTCTTAATTAACTAATGGGCTGGCTCTCTTTTTGGGTTTAAAGTGGTAAATCACATCATATTTTGTTGCATGAAGTACAATTCCTTGATTTTTAATTATGGATGCAAGCTTGAAATGTACTAGCTCTTCAAGTGGTCTAAAAAGTGCACTTTGAAATTATCTTTTTTTTTCATGTCCACGATACAATTATATATATTACTGATTATCAATTTTTGTGTGCATCAAGATTCGTACCTTAAGCTTAGTGGGTTGCTTACTTTTGGTTTTTTTTAATATTTAATTATTTTTCCTTAACCCCTATAAATTCCTACTTTCAATTTTATCGCCTATACTTTTCATATTTATATATTTTTTACGTTTCGGTCTAAATTTTACAAGTTAACACACTACGACGTGTACGTGTGATTTTAAGTTTACGCGTATTTTCCCCTTTTAAACTTGTCACAACACGCGAGTCCTAAATCAACTTAGTTATTTTTTTAATGTTGTACATGTCACGTGTGTGGTTTAACGTTTTTACATCTACTTTCCGTTTAATTTTATATTTTTCGTTTTTATTTCTTTTTAATGAGTTTTTTCAGTATGACATTGTTGCTACTTGACATGGTTTTACGCCCCCGTCGCAACGCGGAAGCTTAATACTAGTTTTAACTTATTCCCAATGGAAACTTGAGTACTTGACCCATTTTCCTTGCATAGTTGCTTTATAATATGGAAAATGTTTAAATAAAATAACTTTTTAACTAATAAGCATAAAAAGTAATTTTAACAATCCATCTCTTTTATTAGTGATTGAGATCAATTTGTAAGAAAAGTTTGTTTAGAGAGTTGTTTTAAACATTCATCACTTTTGTTTGACTTTTTGAAAGTTCTTTAATTTTTTTAAACATTCATAATTTTTATGTACGTTAATATTTATTTTATAATAATTACACCATAAAAACAAGTTTTTTAATCTTTAAAACGAGTTTGTTATTGTTATATTAAAAGATAATACATTTTTTTATATTTTAAGCTCATATTTTGTCATTGTGTCTTCTAGTGTAGTTCATTGTATCTTTTTTTAGTTATTATGTTTTTCTAAATATTATTGTGTTTTTTTAAATGATAAATTTTAAAAAATATATAATGGTGGAATAACATTGTTGTGTATCTCTAATATGTAAAACACAATAATAAATTAACAATTAATTAATCTAACACATTATAAACAATGACAAAATAACACAATGTCTCATTGTGTTTTTTGATCATCATTGTGTTATCTTGAACACTATGAGTTTTGAAAAATACATAGGCGGGTAACATCATTGTATACTATTAATTGTAAAACACAATGATAGATAACAACAATTTTATATAATATATAGAAAATAATGACAAAAATAACATATTGTGTTATTTTCAACACTATAAATTTTGATAAACACATTTGTAAAAGTATATCATTGTGCAATTCTAACTGTAAAACACAATGATAGATAAAATTTTTACGCAATCTATAGAAATAATTGTAAAAATAATATAAAATGATCTAAAACATAATACATAATGATGAAAACATAAAACAAATGATATAATATATTTGACATAATAAATTGATATATGACACAATAAATTGATATATGACACAATAAACTTATAAAACATAATGAACAAAATACCCCTCATAGATTAAATAATAAAAGGACCCTTGTCAAGTTCATAGTTCTTATTAAGCTTTTTAGATCAAATACTCTTTTATTGTAACCATACACTTATAATATAATCCCAAGAGCATTCATATTACGCTTCTTATTATTATTCTTATAATTTAACTGAATTTTTTTTCTTATATTATAATTATTTTTTCAAAACTAACTCGCTTTTTATTTTTATCTCTATTCAATTGAAAAAAATATTATCTTAATCATTTTTACTAATCTTTCTTTTTCTTCATTACCCTATCTATTAAAAGATAAGTTTGATGAACAATATCTGAGGGACATTTTTAGAATTTTCATTATGTTTACATCTTTCACGCGTTACCACACATCCTTATCCTCTTCAAACACACACAGATACCTGTGCTTCGTGTGCTGTACATCTGAAACTTCTTTCTGGCTGTTTGGTCACCGACGTGGGTTGTGGGGTCTATCGGCAAGTTCAAACCTGTAAGTTTGTGGTTTTCTCAGCGTTGCTTAAGATGAGATTTGGGGGTTGACGTCGGGTGAGGGAATTTGTCTTTTGGTCGTCCGTTTCCGGCGGTCCCCATTTGTCTCTTATATGAGAGCTACCGATGACCAACATGCGGTGGCTCTTTGCCGTCAATGCATGGTGTCGCCTGCATTGGTTGTGATAGTTTTTGGGGTTGTTGTCGGTTCAGGGCATTCGCCTTTTGGCTATCCATTTCTGACGAGGCGGCCCCCGAATATCACGTCCCATTTTGGAAAATAGAAACCAAAACCCGAATCCGTTTGGGTAAATTTTTGGAAAAATCAAATACGTTAGTTAGAAATTTAATTTATTTTAATCCTTCAAAAACAATAATAATACTATTTATTCAACTTCCATTTATTAAATTAATTCATGGTAATTTCATAATTTATAGAATAAAATTTTATAAATTCATGAAGTTTATTTGTCATTTATGAGTTTTAATTATAAAACTAAAATAAAGGAATAAAATACAAGATCATTATTTTTTATAATATATAAGATCTATAAAATGTTATTAATATTTATAAGATTTTAAATATTCAATTAAAATAAATAATCAAATTAAAAGTTCTTATTAAATTTATAAAGTCAGTTGTTAAATTAAAATTAAAGTTTTATAAATTTAAAGTTTAAATTGTAAGTATTCTTTTGTTTATTTAAATTATTTAAATTTATATTTATTTCAAATTCCAATCATAACCTCCCTTTTTAAAAAACTTATAAATCATCATTAACACCATTCATAACCTCCTCCTAATCTCAAGTATAAAAGCACGGCTTAAGCCTCACTTTTCATTTGCTCATTCTCTAAAAATCTCACTCTCATATATTTCTTTCATCCATTGATTATGATCAGTTTGAAAAATTTTATTTTACAAGAAATTTCAAGAATTCTTAATACCAAGGTAATTTTTTATTGCTTTTATATTATACATTTCAATCATCCTAACATACAATTGTTCTCATAAGTTTATGTTCTTACTATTGTTCTTTCTTCTACCAAATCTCTTTTTATTTTAATAATTATCATTTGATCATTAACATTTTAATAATCACTAATCTTACAACAATCGTTAACATACCTAAATTAAGCTAACAACACACTAACATAAACAAAGAATCCTATTTGCATATGGACGGCTATGCCGCCACATTCGGTTATTTCACAAGATTATTGTTCTAAATGATGGCTATACAAAATTATTAGAACATTTTTATAACTCAAATGAAGACTAATATACCATATATTGACATAATAAAATGTTCTAACCCGTTTCATGCTTTAACAATTTTAAAAGTGCACATAAGTGCCTTACTACAATTCTGGCAGAATATATCTTACTTCAACTGACCATAAATTGATCATAACAAGTTAAATTTGAGTAAACTCAGACTCCAATATTAAGTTCATTGAATTACCTTTTCAACGTCAGTTTATACGTCTTCAAACTCAATCGTACGACCCAACAATAACCTTCACAAGATAAGTGCGCATTTCAGCACCTTCTGTCTTGTGCTGCTTGTTTGACCTATTTAAAGATCTTTTCATAAAATTGTTTCTGAATGAAAGATGTCCAGGAGACTTTAAACTAGTCATGTATAAATTTTTAAAATTTTATGAAACCGTTTTCTATTTTTAAAACCTGTTCAAACACATACCAAACATTCTGTCCAGAATCTAACATTGATGAAATAATCCTTTTTCAATCTACCTTTCGCTTTTTAGCATTCTCTAAACGTCCTAACTTCTTGTAATGAATTCCAACCTCAAGTTGTTGTTTTTTTATCATTTAGGACATCACCTTGACTCCTGACATCCAAGCTTTCTTATATACTCTACAACCATCACTATACTTGTGAGTTTTCCATGTGAGTTCTCCATGCCCCTTTTTAGTTTATTTCACACCTTTTGGGGTGAAACATGTTAACCTTATAAGCTTACACTTGTAAACATCTTGATACTTGTAAATGCACATGCAATTCATCTTTACTTTTTGTCATGGTTATTTGTGTTATTGTAAGTGTTATATGAGATACATATTTTGTTTACAATCATGAATTATTACTAGCCTGACGATGTCTTAAATATTGGGCATGACAAGCCTATTTGGTGCTAAAGCCGATGTATTGCCAGATCCTGATGGCGTATGCTTGTTCATCATGGGAACCAAGTACAATTAGCCAATCTTATAAATTTGTAATCAAGTCGAGGTCTAGGTGTAACTATATGTGTTCTATAAACTTGCTAACTCATAACCATTGACATGAATTGCTACTTGTAAACCTTTTTATATATATATATATAATATATATATATATATATATATATATATATGCGTGTGTTTAACCCATGGGAACTCACCAACTTTTAAGTTGACCCTTTATTTTTTAACATGTTTCAGATTTTCTACTTGAAGACCTCTTCGTGCTCATATAGGACTTCGACTTAGTTAATGAAAGTATTATATTGTTGTGTATATCTTGTTTGTGTTGTATTTATTTAATGTCTTGTAATGTTCAATAAAAATGATATATAATATTATTACAACTTATTTAGTTCAATGTGCTATGAACAATCGTTTCACATTCATCCGCTTCGATGATTCCACCATCGGTCGGGTGTGACACGTCGGGTGAGGGAATTTGTCTTTTGGCCATCCGTTTCCGGCGAGGCGGTCCCCATTTAATCTTATTTGACAGCTACCGATGACCAAGAGGTGGTGGCTCTTTGCCGTCGATGCATGGTGTCGCAGGTATTGGTTGTGACAGGTTTTGGGGGTTGTCGTCGGTTTAGGGCATTCGCTTTTTGGCTATCCATTTCCGACGAGGCGGCCCCCGAATATCACGTCCGATCGGCCTCCGCCTCCTCTGTTTTGATGTTTCGACTTTTGATTAGATGGTGCGAGCTGAGTTTTGACCGTCGCCTCCTATATTGCGGTCGTTTGGGGTGAGGCGCAATCGGTTATAGTTCCCGCCGATGATACCTTTTTGCGATATAAGTGTATTTAGGCTCCATTGGAACCGTATTCATTGGGAAGAGCTATTTTCAGTCGTATTTTTCTATATGATCGATGATGAGTGTTGTGGCTCACATGAGATCTGGTTGTATCCGTCTCTCAAACCCTTTCTCATTGCTTATCTTCGATAAACGATGGACTTCTACATACCTATTGTGGTAAGTTGTTGATCAAAAAAAGTTTGGTTTAATTTTCATAATTTGATCGATGACGATGGGTTTAAATGCATCCGAGGCCCGGTGGGCATAAACCCTTGGTTTTTTGTTAGGAATATTGTTTTGGTGAAATATAGTTCATCAAAGGGTTTGTTACATGTTTTGTTTGCTTTATGTTCTTGGCCCTATGAGGGTGAAATTTACTTCATCCGAGATTTTATGTCCAACGACTGCTTCAAGAGAAACTTAGACATTTGTTTGGTTTATGTTTTTGGATCTATGATGGTGAAATGCATGTACTTCATCTGAGAGTTTGGGCATTTTGTTGTTTAGGCACGATGTTCTATAGGCTGCAGTTGCAACGAGGTGTTGTTTCATTGCTTCTTAACACCTTGATTGTTGTTGGTTGTCTATGTTGGTAATGTTGGTATGTTGGTAATATAGTAATCGTTTGAGGGCTATGATGAAGAAAAAGTTAGTATTCGTTGTTTGGCGTGGCATCGTTTTTGCTTTGCAGCCACAACTAATATGCTATTCTAAGCCTTGGCTATCGATCAAAAATTATTTATCGTTATTTTTTATTGTTTCACATATAAATTATAATTGATGAACAGTGGTTTGGTAAATGTAATGACTCATTATTTAACCCATGTATATAAACCTTATAATTTATGGATAAGAAACATTATAAAGAATGAGATGTACTTTTTAGTTTCTTATTTTTTAACGATAAATTTGATTTTAAACGATAAATTTGATTTTAAGGACTTTCTTGTGAATGCTTTCAGTCTTAACTCTAAATTAACTCATAATTAAACAACCTAAGTCTAAACTCTAAACAATTAAGAAAATAAAAAAAATCAATCTCTTATAAAAGAAGTTATTAACTTAAACAAAAATCGGTATGTTTAAACATATTGGAGTTTTTCATCTTGATTTCAGTTTCATGTTAAAACTAAACATGAATTGGAGATTTTAAAGACATGAATGTTTTTTAAGATAAGTAAGATTATATATTATGTTTTATTTATTTACGTGGCTGTTAATGTCACACCCTCAAATTCCACATGCGGGGTTTTACCGCGAGGCGTGTGACAAACCAGGATCTCAGACACGGTCATATCAAACGACACTATATGAACTTAAATAAACATTTGATCTTTAAATCAGAGTGAACATAAACAAAATAAACATCAGTGCGGAAGCGTAAAGACAAATGTAAACCAATGCTAGAAGTTCCCAAAGTACTATGCCAAATAAAATGTTCAAAGCAAAATAAATGAGTTTGATGATGCATGTCCTGAGTGCGTTATTTAACTATCATGAGCTTAAACGTTCTTGTGACCTGAGAAAACATGCTAAAGTGTGTCAACATAAAGTTGGTGAGTTCACAGGTTTAATAATAGATAGAAATGTTGTAACTGTTCGAATAGTAAAGTAATTAAAGCATATCGATAGGTAGCTAGCCTATAATCAAGTTAGTTAGCGGTTCAAACCGAAGCTGACTGTTTGTAAGTTTGTTGCCTTCCTGTCACGTCTAACCCAGACAGTGACAAATATTAGGTCAATAACGCACCCGTTTGACCTTCAATCAAGCTAGCGTGACTAGCCCAGGCGGGGTTTGTCAAACCCAGTAGTACTACTCAAAATTACCTCGCTACATATTACTAACGGTTCGAGAATGTAAGGACTTTTAAGTATGCTTGCACTAACGTAACAGGCGATAAACAATAATACTAGAAACCATTTATAAATAAAGTTTGCATGTTTTCTCCCCCAAAAGGAAAGTAATGTAAAATAGGGGCCGTAAATACTCACCTCGAATGCGTTGCAACAAATAAGTGTAAGCACAAGGGATCGGGTTCCAATTAACTTGGGTTTCATTTAATATTTAATTGAGATTAAATATTAGTAATGGAATTAATTATTCGGAATAGAATGATATGGTTCACGATCATGGTTCGGTTACGGTGTCGGCTAATCAACATGACTCTCCATACACAAGCAAACACAAGCATACACAAACTCACACTAGCATATAAAACTCAATTATTCATACACCCTATACGAAATGCATGCTATAAGGTTCTTAAAAAACACACACACACCAGTCACTCATACATACACACAAATAACCCTCAGTCAAACCCCAAGTCAAATCCCAAACAACCACACACACAACCCGATGAGCACATGGCATAGCTACGATATTTTCATTGTTACATGCATTCATACCCAACTCAAATCATACACATTAATGTATAACCTGCATACCCACACATCACATATATAACATGGAAAAACACACACCCAAGCATGTACATAACACTCCCATGGCTAAAAGTATCCATACATATAAACATCTAAGGACACACACAATCATGAACATACATACACTACAACTTACGCATGACAAGCAGAAACTTTTGAAGCAACACTCAATCATGAACATGCTCACGACTTCTTCCGAACCGAACACGATAACCATTCCGAAACCGAGTTACATAGAACGTTTGAAATTAACGAAAAGGGACATACCGTACGGCTGTTTCGGTCGATCCCTGCGACTGTCGGGTGATGTTGATTTCCGAGTGGTCGTCGTTCGATCACGTAGAAAGCCGAAAGAGGGATCGTCACGTGATACGGATAGATGTTGGAGGCTAGAAGTCGTGAACAAGGGCCGCCGGATGGATCTTTGCGAGAATGAAGAGGTCGACGGCTACTAAGGATCTCTCGATGGTGTTAGGGTTTCGGGGGAGGTGAACTAGGTGGTTTTCAAATGATAACCATGAGGCATCTTGGGATTTATAATGAAATTTTTATTTTTATTTTGAATTTGCACATTAGGACCCTCCACTTTGCATTAATTTCATAGTTAGACTAAAATTTTGTTTTAAGTTAGTTTGGAGTTTATAAGTTAGTTTGAAGTTTAAATAAATAAGATGATAACAATTGTAATTTCATTTATACAATTTGAATTTATACGATGTTAACCTGAAGAAATACGGAGTGTCACATCATCCCCTTGTTGAAGGAATTTTCGTCCCGAAAATTAGAACATCAGGTTATCACAGAACACCAGATTTAATAGCAACAACAATAGTGTGTTCTGAATTTGCTTGAAAAGTAAGAACAAAAGAATATAAGGTTTTGCGAGAGTTGTGACATCATCCCCTTGTTAAAGGGAATTTTGTCTCGAAATTTATGGAAAGTATATCTTGAAAAAAATGATACCTTAGGAAGTAGATGTCTGATCTTTAAACAGTTATGGGTACTCTTCTTCATTTGATCATCGCGTTCCCAGGTAAACTCTGGTCCACGCTTTGAGTTCCAACGGACTTTGACGATAGGAATACGACTATGCTTGAGGGTTTTGACCTCTCGATCCATAACTTCCACCGGTTCCTCGAAGAAACGCAGTTGTTCATCCACACGTATCTCGTCTAATGGAACAACAAGAGTCTCATCTGTAATGCATTCCTTAGGTTCGAAACATGGAACACATTGTGTATTCCGCTAAGCTCTTCTGGTAGGTTCAACTGGTAGGTTACTGGGCCAACCCTTTTGACAATCTCAAAAAGCCCAACGTAGCGTGGGTTTAGCTTTCCACGTTTCCTGAAACGAACTACACCTTTCCAAGGTGACACTTTCAAAAGTACCTTGTCACCAATTTGAAATTCCAATGACTTGCGCCGTTTATCTGCATAACTCTTTTGTCGGTCACGTGCCGCTACCATGCGATTACGAATTTGCACTATCTTCTCAGTTGTTTCATGAACAAGTTCAGGACCGGTAAGTTGACTTTCTCCAACTTCTGCCCAACAAATAGGTGATCGACACTTACGTCCATACAATGCTTCAAACGATGTGTGATAGCTGTTATTGTAAGAAAACTCAACCAACGGTAAATGAGTTTCCCAATGGCTGCCAAAGTCAATGACACAAGCACGTAACATATCTTCTAGTGTCTGTATTGTACGCTCACTTTGACCGTCAGTTTAAGGATCATATGCGGTGCTCATATCTAGTCGTGTTCCCAATGATCGTTGCAAAGATTGCCAGAAGTGAGAAGTAAATCGAGCGTCACGATCAGAGATGATAGAAATTGGCACACCATGCCGAGAGACTATTTCCCTTAGGTAGATACGAGTTAACTTCTCCATTCTATCAGTCTCTCTAATTGGTAGGAAGTGTGCAGATTTTGTCAATCGTTCTACTATTACCCAAATGGTATCGCACCCGCTAGGAGTTCGAGGCAGCTTCGTGACAAAATCCATCGAGATTTGCTCCCACTTCCATACAGGAATTTCTGGCTGTTGAAGTAGACCAGATGGCCTTTGATACTCCACTCTAACCTTAGAACAGGTTAAACATCTGCTTACATAGGTGGCGATATCAGCTTTCATATTCGGCCACCAATACAGAACTTTCAAGTCATGATACATCTTATCTGAACCCGGATGGATAGAATATCGAGACTTATGGGCTTCGTCCATCACTAGTTCTCGTAAATTCCCATACAAAGGAACCCATATTCGTTCCATGAAATAACGAACTCCGTCAGACTTGATCTCTAACTGTTTTTCCATGCCTCGCATGGACTTTGTTGTGACACCCTACACATATCCCACATCGGCCGTGGACAGGAGAGATTCTTGGTTCATAAGAAATGTCTGGTCTCTAACATCAACAATGCGTTTTGGGCGTATTGGCTATGGATGAGAGGAGAACTCCACAGTTAAGCGTGCTTAGGTGGGAGCAATCTAGGGATGGGTGACCTCCCTGGGAAGTTTTCACCCGGGCAACCAAAATCAAATCCGTGAGCTCCTCGTGGGCAAAGCGGACAATATTGTTGATGCGAAGGGTCGAGTGTTACAGAATGGTATCAGAGCCACTCCCGTGTCGTTCGGGGTGTGGGACATACCTCACCAAGGATGGTGACTTCTCGGGCTCATCGAGGACAATGAGTCCAAACAGGGGGTGCTTGTGACACCCTACACATATCCCACATCGGCCGTGGACAGGAGGGATTCTTGGTTCATAAGGAATGTCTGGTCTCTAACATCAACAACACGTTTTGGGCGTATTAGCTGTGGATGAGAGGAGAACTCCACAGTTAAGCGTGCTCAGGTGGGAGCAATCTAGGGATGGGTGACCTCCTTGGAAAGTTTTCACCCGGGCAACCAAAAGCAAATCCGTGAGCTCCTCGTGGGCAAAGAGGACAATATTGTTGATGCGAAGGGCCGGGTGTTACATCTGCTTTCAGGTTCTCGTCCTTCAAGCCTCAAGTTGAGCATTACGTATCTGATCAGGTAATCCGTGTGGATGGTGAGTTGTAATGCTCGAACTTGCTTTGGCTTAGGTGTCTCCTTTCGACTTAAGGCATCAGCTACTACATTAGCCTTACCCGGATGATACTTGATCGCACAGTCATAGTCATTCAACAACTCGACCCAGCGACGTTGTCTCATATTCAACTCCTTCTACTAAAAAATATATACACACACATTGGTTCATATGAAGAATGCATAACACCCTATACGAAATGCATGCTATAAAGTTCTTAAAAAACACACACGCCAGTTACTCACACATACACACAAATAACCCTCAATCAAACCCCAAGTCAAATCCCAAACAACCACACACACAACCCGATGAGCACATGGCATAGCTAAGATTTTTTCATTGTTACATGCATTCATACCCAACTCAAATCATACACTTTAATGTATAACCTGCATACCACACATCACATATATAAACATGGAAAAACACACACCCAAGCATGTACATAACACTCCCATGGCTGAAAGTATCCATACATATAAACATCTAAGGACACACACAATCATGAACATACATACACTACAACTTACGCATGACAAGCAGAAACTTTTGAAGCAACACTCAATCATGAACATGCTCACGACTTCGTCCGAACCGAACACGATAACCATTCCGAAACCAAGTTACATAGAACGTTTGAAATTAACGAAAAGGGACATACCGTACGGCTGTTTCGGTCGATCCCTGCGACTGTCGGGTGATGTTGATTTCCGAGTGGTCGTCGTTCGATCACGTAGAAAGCCGTAAGAGGGATCGTCACGTGATACGGAACAGATGTTGGAGGGTAGAAGTCGCGAACAAGGGCCGCCGGATGGAGCTTTGCTAGAATGAAGAGGTCGACGGCTACTAAGGATCTCTCGATGGTGTTAGGGTTTCGGGGGAGGTGAACTAGGTGGTTTTCAAATGATAACCATGAGGCATCTTGGGATTTATAATGAAATTTTTATTTTTTTTGAATTTGCACATTAGGACCCTCCACTTTGCATTAATTTCATAGTTAGACTAAATTTTTGTTTTAAGTTAGTTTGGAGTTTATAAGTTAGTTTGAAGTTTAAATAAATAAGATGATAACAATTGTAATTTCATTTATACAATTTGAATTTAATAGTACCAAGTGACGGAGATGATTTAAATAATGAAACGACGTTAACCTGAAGAAATACGGAGTGTCTGAGTTAAAATATTATTTTCCATATCAAGTAATTGTACCCGAATTATGCATGAATAATTGTAACAAAATTTGCATGAAGGTTACATGGAAATTGTCTCTTGTCCCCTTGAATTTTCACTTTTTTTTCATTATTCCATATGTTTTTTAGTTTTCGACATTGAAAAACATGCTCATGACTTGGTTGTAACACGTCTTATTCGCACTTATATCCTTTAACTTTTGTGTGGAAACTGCCAAAGGATGGAAATAGTAAGATGATATGAAAAAAATATAAGTATTACTTATATTTATATAACTAGGTTAGTATCCCGTATATTACATGAGTTGAATAAATAAAATACTAAATAATTAGTAATACAAATAAGTGCCTCGTCGAAATCATCGGCTTTCAGCCTAACGCCACGACCATGGCCTTATTATTTAAAAATATTTAATTTATGAATTATAAAACCATGCTTTAAGATCAATTATAATTATAATTACGTATAAGTAGCTATTTTAAGTAAATAAACAATATTTTTTTTATGAAACTTTAATTTTATAAAAAAAGTATGATTTTTAAATATTTTGTTTTAAGAAAAATATTTTTTTTATAAAAAACTTCGTTGTATTCTGTATTTTATAAAACTTTAATTATAAAAAGTGTGTTTTACATAAAAATAAGTTTTTTATTTATTAATTATATATTTTTTAATTTAAAAATAGTATAATTAATCTTATTAGTATTTAATATTATTATCAATAATATAGAGATATGAGTAATCTTATGTATAAATTTCTTGTTTATTAAAAAAATTTAGTTTGTAATTATTATGTTTTTTTAATAAGTTTGTTTTTAAAAATTCAGAGAAAGAAATTAGTTTTAGTATTTAAATTACAATAATATCCTTTTGAAGAGAAATTATATGAAAATATTTATAAAAAGGACATGTGCCAAAAATAAATTTTTTTATATAGATTTATAGATTATAGATACTAATTTGCAAGTTACGTGTGTATCAAGGGTGCTACAATATGCTTAATTGGGTTGTACCTATCTTTTTTCTTTTTTTTAATCTTCAACTTTTCCGTTTTAACCCAATATATTTACGTATTTGATAATTTAGTCCCAACAGTTTTTACTTTTAAATTTGTTCACCTTTACTTTTCATATTTACAAATTTTGTTTTTTACGTTTCAGTTTAAATGTTACGAGCTAACACGCCGCATCGTATGTGTGTAATTCGACATTTGTACGCTTATTTTTTCTCTGTTTAACGGCCCTGTCATAGCGTTATGATCCTAGGTCGACTTACTTGTTGTTTTTATATTTCAATATTTTTACGTCTACTTTTCATTTCAGTTTATTTTTGTCTTTTATTTCTTTTTCAATACGAGTTTTTCGGTACTGGTGGTCACTGACGGTAGTATGTTATTGGTGTTATCTAGTATGGTTTTACACTCCCGTCGCAACGTTTAGACTTAATACTAGTTATACTATAATACTTAAGTGGAATTAAATGATTTTTGTAGTTAAATTTAAGTTTAAAATGATAAAATTATATTTTTTCAATATGACTACGTTACTTATATATTACACACATGCGTGATTATAATTATCTTTTAAACAGTGGCGGAGCTTGAACATCCTCGTATGCGGAGGGTGGGGGGGCGAAGGCGAAATTAATTTTTATAAGGGGATGAACTTTATATTTATATAAAAAATTTACACTACCGGACCAAAAGTTTAAACTAACGAACTAATATTTAACACTACCGACGAAAAAAAGAAAGAAAGGAGCCCCGGTTTTCACAATGCTCCGCCTTTGCTTTTAAACGAACTTACTCATGATATTAAAATAGCTATAAACTTTTTCATATGTTTCCTTTTCTTTAATTAATTATACCATAAAAATAAACATTTTTTCATCTTAATTCGAGTAATGTTATTGCTATATCTTTTCAGTTTAATTGTTTTTCTTTACATTTTGTGTATCAGCGATTGCGAGAGACCCTCTAGCTTGAGTGAATTCACTCATACTAATTTATAATATGTATTATATGGGTAAAGTTCATGTGTTAACCATTGTTTATTGTGATAACTCGTTAACCCTAAGTTAACGAACATTTACATCATAATTATGCGGTATAACTAACTTTTACATCGCGTTACACTACTTATGTATTTTTGTCACGCTTTCAATTTTTTTCTCCATTTTCAAACAAACTTCACTTTTTTGCAAAACTTTTTTAACTTTTTTGTATATTGTTATATTTTTATACAAATTACACCCTACTAAATAATCGGTTTAATATCTTTAACTTGAGTATAGTCTTATTTTTTTTCTCCATTTTTAAACAAACTTCACTTTTTTGAAAAACTTTTTTAACTTTTTTGTATATTGTTATATTTTTATACAAATTACACCCCATTAAATAATCGATTTAATATCTTTAACTTGAGTATAGTCTTATTTTTTTTTCTCCATTTTTAAACAAACTTCACTTTTTTTGCAAAACTTTCTTAACTTTTTTGTATATTGTTATATTTTTATACAAATTACACCCCATTAAATAATCAGTTTAATATCTTTAACTTGAGTATAATCTTGCTATATTTTTAATTTTAACGTTCGTTGTGTATCACTAGTTTTACCATTATAACTCTAACTTACAGAGAAAATATGATATGATGTGAAGTACTAGTTGGGTTAATTAATAAATAATGATTAATATTTGATCTACATCATGTACGTATTATATAAATATATGTTTTTGATTTTATAAAATAAAATAAAACTTATATATAAAATAAATGGAATTCCTATATTCAAATTGAATTGCCTCACCAAATTCTAATTTGAAGTCGTAATTTGAATTAGTTCGGTTCGAATTCTTCAGTTTTTTACCAAATAATTTAACAACCCTACACCCCATGGCCCATACCAACACAAATTAGTAAACAAAATGAAAGGAAATCAAATAAATTTTGTATTATTTGATTGCTATTTTATTGAAAAGTATAAACTAAAATAAATGTGGTTTTGCTCACCGAGATTTGATAAAAAAATAACTATTTTCATTCTGAATATCAAAAACAATAATTGACCTCTAAAACTTTTACTAGTTGTATTAATTTTAGTTTAAAAATTTCATCGGTTGTTTCAACATTAGTAAAAAAACATGTGAGTGTTTTTTACTAGAATAAAACAAAAAATAAAACCATCGAATCGGAAATGATGTTTATATAATTAAAAATGAAAATAATTATCTTTACTAAACTTAGGAGAACAAATTGAACTTAACTCTATGAACTATTATCATTTAATTGAATCTCATATATAAAGATTGTCAAATAAATTTAAAGGGCCACGTTATTTGAGCTTGAGTTTCTTGGTCTTTTAACAAGAAAATAACAAAAAGAAGGAAAGTAGAACAAAAAGAACATGAACTCGATGCTTGACAGACGACTTTTATTATTTTCTAGGTGGAATGGACCTTCTAGTAACTATTGTAAAAACGTCATTTTAAAGCACAATATGGAATCTATTAATAATTAAGAGCAGAAAACCAAAAAATAATTAGTTAGAAACATGTTTTCCTATCAAATTTGAGCAAGAGATGATTCTAACTTTTTCTTTACATCTCAAAATTCTTCAACGTTTGAGTTTTATAAGAAAAGAAATACACTTCTAAAAGTTAAAATTTTATGCTCTGCGTCTTCCGACATCATTTCTTTAACATAGTCATTACAACATGATGCATTTAACTCATTAACTTTAGCACGAGAGATCCAAATTTGCAAAGTCATACCAATATTGGAATTTTTGAGCACCTCGGTTGGTCGCGGGGATTAGGAGATAGGCTACACAAGGAAATGTAAATGATGAATATCTTTTCACTTGCATTAAGTTGCGCTAAGGTAACACAAAGTTGTCTTGAGACGTTAAACGGTTGCTTACATCCAAGATATCTAACATGTAACATGTAAAATGATAACGGATCGAGTACACAAATTCATTATGGTCATGCATGCTTCGTTTAAATAATAAGACTTTAAATGCGTGTTTCCACCAATAAAAAATTATAAGAAGAAAAAAGATAAAACATAAAACATAAAAAGAAAATATAGACTCGTGTATATGAATTTCAAAACCATACAAGGAATATTGAATACTTAAAGCTTTGTATACATAGATGTGAGTCTTTTCCCTAAATTTTGGTAAAGGAAGAAACATCGGGAAGTTTCGTCCCTAGTCTCTTAGACTAGCATCACGTATTGTATGTGAAAGTGTCAAACAAGTTTTAATAAGTATGTATATATGTTATATTACTAATTGTTTATATTAATTTATATTAATCAAGTTTTAAGGCAAGTATGGTCATCTTTAGGATTATGCTATGACACGGCCCAGACTCTTACGGCAGGATGAGCTTCAAGAGAATGATTTGGAGTTATTGCAAAGTGAAACTATGCAGTGTTGCATTTCATCTCTAACCACAACTCATTCGTTGATTATTGGCTAATATTAATCTTACCTATCAGTTTGACTAGTTTTAATATCAACTCTCAATTTTGTTACCAATAATAGTCTTAGGTTAGCTGTTCGCTTACTCCATTAGTTTTTTATATCGTGCCACGTGACGTTGCTTGTGAATCATGATGTGGTATGTGACTTGACGTATTATATATCCAAAATAAAAAATATAATATATCATTCAACTTTTGCATCTCTTTGTCTCCAAAGTACTCCACTAGGTACAAAAATGTTACGTTGAATCATTTCAAAAACGATATCTTATAAAAAAAACTTAGTAATATATTTATATTTCTAATAATTTTTATGTTATACATCACATCACAAGCCACACTAAATAATACGTCATAAAAAACTAACGGAGTTAACGAAAACTCAAAAAGTTAGACCGGGATTATTATTATTAACAAGATTGAAAATTAGATTAGTACGGATCAAATGATTAGTTGGAATTTATATCAATCAATATTTAATAGTTTGGATTATTAAAATCTAAATTTTTAATTTAATAAAATAAATGCAATATAAATATATATATTTTAAGGACCCACTTTTGGTAATTAATGAATTTATGAACATATAGTATATGAACATTAGTCACTTTTCGTTAATATTATCCCTTTATTTTTATGATATTCTTTTTTGAAGTTAATTAGTCCATGAAAAACAAAATCTATGGTTTAAAATGGAAAAAAACTACAACCACGACTGCTATTCATTTTTGGTAACATTGGTGGTCCATAGAGTAAAAGACCATTAAATTGTTACGTTATCTTTTTCTTAAAGAATCATTATACCTTTTAATATTAATAAAAAAATGTAAATTTAAAATACAATTTCTTTTTTTCTACACCCACCACCCATGTTTTTTCTGCCACTCTCCTCTTACATCACAGTTAATTTACATCAACTCGTACTACGCGAGTCTTGAATGCATAACATCAAATGGTCTTATTATTAGACCGAAATCCCGATCCAATAAACACTCTATATAAGTTATTGTTCTATTTTACAAAATACGTCTTCAAGAACGAGTCGAAGTTAATTCAAAGAACAAATGGAAACTAATATAGTATATAGTAAGAACACGAGGGATACGAATCTACAATGGATGATCTTAGGCTTACAACAACTTTGACTTCATCCTGTTGACTTACACTTGCAGTTGACTTTTCTTATTAACAAAGCGTACACACAGTTTGGTTTTTATTAAATGACATGCTTGACTTCCAGCTTAATATTGTTTTTCTCAAACATTCTACATTGACAAGAAGAAGCATTACTAATGTGAACTAATATTAATATATCATAAATACTCTGTAAAAACGATCGTGTTACACGAGTTGAACAAATAAAATATTAAAATAGTTTGTAATGAAAATTTAAAATGTTTAAAAAATATATTTTCAGATAAGATATGATTAGCTTACGTATAAGTAAGTATTTCAAGTAAAAAAACAACATTTTATTTTATTTTTTAAAAATCTCACTTTTTTAAATCATCCTTAGAACTTGAAAAATAGTTTTAAAATAGTTTGTATGATCTTTAAAAAAATTTTGTATTTTTTAAAAGTGTGTTTTATATAAAAGAAATTTGTTTTTTTTAAAATTTTTACAATATCTACTTCTTTAATATGGAAATGTTTTAAGCAATTTAGTGTATACTATTATTATATATTAGGAGATTGATGCGAGAAAATTTAAATGATAAATAATACTATCATAACACGTGTCACATTAAAATCTTCTTTTATTATATATATATAAGTATAGATTATATGGTCTGGAAAACGATAGTCTTATATTTAGGTAACATAACAGTATAAAACCTATTTGACAATATGATAGCGTTTAGTCTAATTTTTTTCTTGTATTTCTAATTTATTTTCATTAATTCGAACTCTAAACACATAACTGAATTATATTTTTTATTTTATTCGAACTTTGAAACACATACTAATCCTCTAGTATTTTAATTTTTCCAATACAAAATGTCTTTGTTATAGCTTAACTATCCATATCCACATATTTGTTAAAAATGAAATGAATGAGTGGTGATTTATAAGGTGACAAATCATAAATGTACTGGGCTTTGTTTATTAATTATTAATATTAATATTTTAGTATTATAATTATTATTTAAGCTATTTTGCTTTTTCATATATAGCTAATATAATGATCTTCGCGTTGCGGTGAATGATTAAAATGACATAAAAACTAATATCAAAACGTAGTTGCAAACCCGCGTGTTTGAAGAGCGTATAACCACACAAAAAATACGAACATCAAAATGTTGTGGTGAATGTGTGCGTTGCTGAGGACGTTGAGACAGCTCATAACATACATAAATTTATATAAAGAAGAGTGTTGTCATGAATCTGACGGTTGAAGAGATGTTCAAGCCGTTGATAACTTACGTTTGTTTTATGAAAAACGAAACTCTGATGTCGATAATAGTTGTTTACATATAATTTGTTAAAAAGCAATATACCATGTTATATTATTTAATTGAGATATAGAAATGGAAACTTATAAATAAACAAAAAAAACTAAGAGACAAAGCCTATTTACAACAACATTAAACATATGTATAACACTCATAAATAAGTTGCTAAATTATTAACATTAATATTTTAGTATTATAATTATAATTTAAGTTATTTTGCTTTTTAATGTATAATAGTTTATATAATTTTGAATATAACGTGCTTAATTTTATCAATGATTCGATATAAATTTATTCAAAATTAAAGTAGATCAAAAAGTTGATTTTTTAAATTTTGAGTGTATAATATTTTATAAAATTCTGGATACATCATATTTCTTATGTTTGACATAAAATTTAGAGTAAAATGTTATTTACATCCCTGACGTTTTATTGAAATTGCCATTTCAATCCAAAAACTTTTTTTTGTCATTTCAGTCATTGTGGTTTACCAAATGTTATCATTTTCATTCACTCCACTAACTCCGTTAAATATGAGTGTATTTTAGCCTTTTTAACACCCTAATTGTCCAACTAAAACAAATTTAATTAATAAAATATTTAATTAAAAATAAAAGAAAAATATAAAACAACTAGTGAAACCGGGCACTTCAATTTAAAAGTTTTGATTAAAGCTAAGTAGTTTACAACCCGTCTACTACACATGTTGTATGAAAAATTGTAATAATAATTATTTAGTAATATTAAAAATTAAAAAATAATTTTTTTGAGATAAAATATGCTTAAAGTTACATATAATTAACCATTAAGTAATTAAACAATAACACTAATTTTTCAAAAAATTATCTTTAAAGAAGTTTTGCTTTTAAAAAAATATTAATTTTTTAAATCTCCGAAAAATTATTAAAATGTTTGTATTAAAAAACTTTATGTTTCATATAATTTGGTTTTTAAAATGTTTTGTTAATAATTGTTTATTAGGTTTGTGTCGTATCATAAAAAACTAAATTAAAATTTTTTAATACAAACATTTTAATAATTTTTTTGGAGAGTTAAAAAAATAATATTTTTTAAAAGTAAAAAATTTTTAAAGACGAAAGTGTGAAAAATTATTGTTATTTTTTAATTAATTAATGGTTAATTATATGTAACTTTAAGCATATTTTATCTCAAAAAAGTATTTTTTAATTTTTAATAGTACTAACTAATTATTATTTAATTTTTTTCATACAACACGTGTAGTAGACGCCTAGACGGGTTTCTAAACTACTTAGCGTTAATCAAAACTTTTAAACTGAAGTGTCCGGTTTCACTAGTTGCTTTATATTTTTCTTTTATTTTTAATTGAATATTTTATTAATTAACTTTGTTCTAATTGGACAATTAGGGTGTTAAAAAGGTTAAAATATACTCATATTTAACGGAGAACTTAATAGAGTTAATGAAGTGGATGAAAATAACAACATTTGATAAATGACAGTGACTGAAATGACAAAAAAAAGTTTTTGGATTGAAATGACAAATACAATAAAACGTAAGGAATAAAAATGACATTTTACTTTAAAATTTATCTAAAAAGTAGTCTGGTCAATATTTGATTTACTTTTATAATCTTAGTTATATATTGTTTTATAAAGTTCTGAATATATTGTTTTGATATTTTTATTTTTTCTTATGATTCGATTCATGTTTATTCAAAACCAAATTGCGTCACCACCCACACAATTTACTAGATTCTTTGTCACACCAAGTAGAAAAATTCCACCAGTTGTTATAAAGTCGGATCTCTTTGTACCAAGCAGGTTATTAATTTATTATATTATAACATCAAAGTTACTTTCTAGCTTTATTTATAATTATGTTAGTATTCCGTGTAATACACGAGTTGTTTAGATATATGTTAAATATTTAGTTATGAAAATTGTTGAAATTATAAAACAATATCTTGAGATATGATATTATTGAAATTACGTATGAGTAAAGACTTTAAATAATAAACAATGATATCATTTTTTAAAATTTTATTATTATTTTTATTTTATCAAAAGTAATTTTTAAAAATTTAGTGCTATTTTTAAAAAAATTCTTATGAAAAGTTTGAATTTTAATCATATTTTTTTCATTAAAATTATATTTATTAACAACACAAGTTTTAAAATATTTCTTATTTTTTAAAAAGTTTGATGTTTTTAAAAAAAATCTTATTTACTAAAAAATTCTTTATTTTGGAATTGCATCAATAAAAACATCTCTTTTCTTAATTATTTATTATATTTAATATTAAAATTTCTTATTTATTAAAAAATTATTTATTAGGAAAGAGAAACAAGAAACCAAGATTTACAAGCTCTATTATTGTGTCACGTATCATCAAAAAACGTTCTTTTATTAGTATACATAGATACATAGATATGGTTTGAGTTTCTCACTTTAATCCGGATTTTGCTATTTGTTATCTTATTCTCAAATTGAATATTATAATATATATGTTATACCAAAAGTGTTTATATTCTATGAATATTTTCTCGATATGCCACAATTAACCGCAACCAAACAAAATTAGTTAAATCTATAACTAATGAATCTATAATAATCACCAATAGGATGTTTCTCTTTCCTTTCCAGAGGTTGAATTGAACTCTACTAGAAAACTGAATATTTGTTAATTAGTTGTGACCATCATTAGGAAAAATCCATATATAAATGAGTAGATCAAAAGCATTCATAATGATGCTTATGAGTTTACATGGACATGAACATCAATACATAATTCACATAACATTAACGTACTAGGGTTTGCATGCATATTATTTATTAATTAACTAAAACAACCTTATACTAACTTACAAAGTTACAACAACCAATTATGATCTTCATCCCACTCACACAAAGGCTGATCTTCAACGCCCTCGAATAAAGTATTTATATGATCGAATGGGCTCGCGATCATAGGTGTTATCGTCTGACAGTCGTATTGAGTTGATGAGGTGGTTGCATGATGGTCGTTGTGTTGAAGGGTTTGGTGATCAACTAGGGGACGTCGGTCAAATGCCCTCAAACAATTTGATTTTAGATATATTCGGCACAAGCTCACTTCTTGCATCAACTGCATGAGTGTATTTTCATTGTCAAGTTGAATTGATATATAATAGTTAAAAAGATAATATGTGCACTAGTTATCACGATTAACACATAGTAATGTGTTGACGTAAATAAGTTGCGCGTGCTGCTCATGAGTTACACTAGATTGGCTTGTCAAAAGCTCAAATAGATCATAAGCTAATTCAATAAAGATATGCATAGAATTTGTATAATAGTGAAATGTTACTGATAGAAAAAGTTAACAGTGAAGTGTTGGTGTTAAAAAGAAATTAATATGAGGATATATTTCACCTTGCAGTAAACAAGTTTCATTTCTACGGTTTAACTTTTAGTAAGCAAAATCAAAATATTTCACCTAATTTATCGTGTAGAAATTTTTCCCACAACCTTAGAAACATAACTAAAATTAATTGACTCTATTGTAAAAAAAATTAAGTGACTTTAGTTATAGAAATTGTTTAGTTTTGGATGACATCCAAAGATAAATTATTAAGTGTGTAAATGTATAAATGAATAAATATATGTGTAATTGAATAAACATATCTTATCTTATTACCCTAATAAAAAAAATATTTTGAGATAACACATGACAACACCACAATCATCATCACCAAAAAATATTAGTCTCTCTCACCTATTAAATAATTACCTTAATTACTAAAAATATTATTTACTATTTTTATTTGATTTAATAAGTTAAGACATATATATATTTATTAATGTTAAGCATATTTTTTTTAAATTACGAATATTTTAAAATTGGTATCTTTAAAAGTCAATTTTCTAAAACCAAAAAGAATTAAATGTGGGAGTTATAATAATGAAATTTTAGAAAAATGATAGTTTTATACGGTTTGTTTTAGAACAAAATATTTATATTTATTTTGAAAAAAGTGAAAAACAAAATTATGAAAAGTTGATATCATTATGTTATTACTTGTAGCCATTTTTTATGCGTAATTTTAGTGATATCATATCTTAGAATAACATTTTATAATTAATAAATTTTATTATATTAACATTTTATTTATTTAACTCATGTAACACACGAGTTTACTAAAACTAGTTATTAAATGAATAATAATAAACGGTGGAGTTCGAGCTTTGGACGCTCAAGTTATGCTAAATTAAACGAGTTAAGCATAGAGTATTTGAGGAGTGTTTTTAATTTTGAGTAGGTTTTAAAAACCTTATAATTAAATTTGAGTGGCTTTTAAAATCTTATACCGTAGGTGTAGTGTGAGTGTTTGAGGAGTGTTCTTGTTGGAAAGCTTTGTATTCATTCATTTTCCATTTGGTCTTCTTTCCGGAGGGGGCTCTACCATCGTAGAACACCATGCTTCTTTTGATCCCGATTGCACGATTACTTGATGAGTAGACGACACATGGAGATCCAGTGGCCTTCCAGTAGCCAGAACTCGTGCGACGAGATGGTCTACCCCCTCGGGCTTCTTTTTCTTGTCTTGGAATAAAAAAGAACCATTGCTCAGGGTCCCCTTGACAAAGCTCGCCCGCATATTCTGCCATTTTTCATAAAAAAACAAACAAACAAATGTTTTTATTAAAACATCTAGAAATCTATGTTAATTTGCATTCAAGATCAATATCATGCATTCAAATACCAATTTGTATGACAAATGTGTGGACATTTGTTGTTGAAAAAGAGATGTATGATCACTATAAAAAAGGAACAAATCTATCTAATTGAGAAGCAAATCAATCATACGTCGTTAATTTCACATTCGATCTTCAATTCATACTTGTTACCCAACGAGAAAAAAAATTATTGTACAAACATATGGACATAAATGAAATATGTGTATAAATGTGTGAATATATGTATGTGATTCGATTTTGGCTACACTACACATATAATTTAGTATTTCAAATAATGTATAAGTTGCATGAAAAAACATTTTTTTATTAATAGTTTTGTTATGATCATGATTAGTTTAAATAGTTTGGTGATCATGCGTGAAAAAAAATTATGTGCTTGAATGACAAATCATATAATGAACTCTTATAAAAATATCTAAAATGAAGTACTAACTAGGGAGATCCCATGGATAGAAATCATAAACATGAAGTTGAGGTTACGACTCCTGTCATTTGCGCCTTGTATCTTGTGCATTAAATAGAAAGTTATCAACTCTTCTTCGGTTGGGTAAAACCTAAACCCTGGCGTCATGGATCTCGATCTTTAGTAGTTATTTGTTTCGTTTTCTTTAAAAGTAAAAGGAGCGAAAACTTGAATAAAGAAAACTAAAGGCTTCTCTCTCAAGTTATGAATCTTTACACACCCACGTTACATATGTATATATACATGTAGGGGTGAAAGTGTAAAACTATCATATAAATTTGGTAAAAGAAAAAAAGAAACACCTGCTAGCTAGAAATTTTGAATTTTCTAACTTCTAGCTAGAAAAGTTGATTCTTGAGAGGAGAATAAATTGCACGTAACATAACCCGGTCCAAATTAATGATAGAGACGCGTTGAGTGGTGACAAATTAATAAAAGATACGCGTTACACGATGATAGACTAGTGAATTTCTCTTTGATATCGTTAATCTATTATGTGTTGATCAGCGATTCAGCAGCACTTGATTGTTAGATACATAAATAATACATGAAAACCAGTATCAGATACTATATATAACACACAAAAAAGTTTTCTTCATTCATGTTAGTATACGGGCCGTCCTTGGATACAAGTATTTGTATGTATATGTGAATATACGCATGAATGAATGCATATATGATGATATATAATATGATCGGTCATTTTCATCTTTCTAATAAAGAGGAACATGCAATTGTTCTACAATTATTTAGGAACAATAATATGTTGAGAATAAGACAATGACACTAAAGTCATGGAACTTTCTATGCACTTACCTTAAGATTCTTAATTGGCAAAAAACACACATATATATACAATGTACTTAAATTATTGGAATATTGGTAATCATATTGTCGTGATGATAAACAGGATTACAATGAAAAGATGCATAATATGAAGGATGGGACAATTGGGGCCAATATGAGTGAAGTCAGGTTGAGTGACCTCTTTGGAAAGATCATCTTAATTGTAAGATGAGGATAAATTTAATAGAGACAAATCTTTTTCAAAACAAATGTTAAACACAAACTCTAATAACATGAACACATCAAATCATTCACTAGTGAAAAAGTAAGATGGAAACGTTCAAGTTAGGGGCTGTTTGACAATTTATAAATGATTAAATGTTGAACCAATAAGAGGTTCGAACCATTAAGTGTTGAATCATTAAAAGCTAGTATATCGCTTGACTATTTAAAGACAAATGTCTGACAAATTCAGATAAAAGGTCTTAACCATTCAATATTAACATCTTAACCATTCATTATTAGTATAATGCTTAATCATTCAAAGGCACATGTCTGAATCATTTAGACATTTGTTCGTGAACATACAGACTGAATCATTAAATGTTGAACTATTCAGACATCTGAACCATTAAAAGATTAATTTAGATACTATCAAACAACCCCATAACAAAAGTAATAAATCAAGTTTAATACATTTGTATAATTCAAAACCTAACCAAATTGTGGTTATAAAAAATATAACCAGTCATAATAACAAAAAAGACAAATTTCATTAAAAATAACTAGAAAAGTTTTCTCGTTCGTCAATATTCTTGGTTCCATGTCAAACAATTTTGACTTCTTGTGTTGAACTTTTTTCTCAATCCTTGACCACTATACTTCCTTTCAAATGATGGCCCATTTAATTCAGTTTAGCCCAAGAATGACCCATGCTCCAAAGTCCAATCGATCAATTCGGCCCACATATGATTCTACAATCCACATCTTGTTTCACAGTTTCACGAGTTACTCACGTTTGTAACTAAATGAAATCAGAATACTATAAATCCGATCATCTAGGTAAACCCAATGAAAAAAATGTCACACATGCCTACGAACACAGATAGAATGCTACGTATAAACTATATATACATATTAATTCGATCAGAAACGAACAAAACCTAACCGAGAGGACCTTTGCTCGTTCTTGGCTTGTTTACAAACCAATCCGAGCCGATCGGCTCGTGTACAACCGAGCAAAAGTTTGAACGACCATTTTCGAGTAAATTGTGAACAAACATTGACCGAGCGTCGAGCGGTTTGAACAGCTCTAGTTTTTTGTATGTTTTTTTCGTTTTGTCTAGCTTCTTATTAATAGATATTTTTTTTAAAAAAGATCATTATGTGGTTATCTTTTGTTTGAAATATATGATATCCAAAGATTGATTGAATAGTTTTTTTTCTTAAATGTAATTTAGTTTTCTATCATACTTTAGTGTCGAGTCCAGCAAATAAAGATTAAATGGTATAGAGACTTTAGTAAATATCAGATCACTCTTGAATTAAAATGCTTTAGTATAGAACTCTAGATTTCTCCGTAAAAACATATTAAGAAGTCGTTAAAGAATATGATCAAACACTTTAGAATGAAATAGAACACCATGAAAAGGTCGTATGTTTCCATAAAAATCTGCATATTTATATATATATATATATAAATACTTGTATGGAAAACTTTGGAACGAGACATTAAGATTTATAGATGGTTGTATAAATAGGCTTTTCTCATATGACCCCTACCTCAAAAACTTTTTGTAAGATCTATTTTTATAAAGTTCATAAAAACGATAACGGTTTTCTTTGCTTTTATGAAAGATAACACGTCTTTTTTTGAAATCTTGTGTTCCACTGCAAGTCATTTCAAACTTAAATTCAATATATAAGCATTGTTACTTTTCTTATGCTAATTAATGCACTAACTTTTCGGGTACCAATGACTGATACCTTTAAATTCATCTTGAGGAAATATGTTTTAGTATTTTTTATGTAATTAGGGATGACAGTGATACCCGATCCCAATTGGAAATCTCGAAACCTGAGAATTTTGGGATGGATTCGTTGGTGTTGGGCAACAATTATTAGTTGACAACGTATCGCTGCTAAAGGTGTCGCCGCTGTTGATGTTGCCGCTAATGTGTGTTGTTGCCGCTATTGCTGACGATTCTTGTAGAGAAGTGATGGAACTTGTAGTAAACATGAACATAATGTTACATGTATAGATAGAAAATTATTTGAAAAACTGCTTCAAATAATAAAAATGTCAAATAAAGCGTCTCATGCATTCTTTCCTATAACTTGAAATATAAAAGGTTTATTTTAACATTTAATCAAAATTAGTTTATAAACACAAACCACTTTATAATATTATCTTAATGAGAACATCTAGCTAGCAACCTAAGTTATATCACATAAATCTAAAATTATATCCAATAAATATAGTAGTATATATGATCATATCCAATTATCCACAATTTAAACCCTACAAAACTCTATATAAAACCAATACTTATCACTTTCAACTCTCTCACATCCCTCTCTAAAACCCTAACCCTGACCTTCTTCGCGTGTGTTTTCTTGATATTCTAAGACGTAAATACATATAAAAACCATGAACAAATGCCAAACGATAGAAGGAATCGATCGCGGTTCATACGGTATCATCTACAAAGCATTGAATCTAGACGATTGTGAAGTAGTTGCAATCAAGAAATTGTATATATAGAACACTACTCAATGGAAGATTACTTAATTGAACATGCGAGAAAATAAATCACTCATCAACCTAAACGATAATCCAAACATTGTGGGACGCTCAAAGATATTATTATTAATAAAGACGACATCGTAACCATTATGATTTCTATATTATCTGTGATGTTTTTAAATGATTTAGATATTTTATACTATTTGGTTTGTGTTAACCTATGATGGTTTTGGATGTTAATGTATTGCTATTGGATATTATATGCTATTTGGTTTGTATTAACTTTTGATTACAATTGTATATATTGATGAAAGTTATGGTATATATCATTTATTGGAAAATTTTCAATAACATTATAAAAAATATTTCAAAAATTTTAGACAAAATTCTTAGCCATATCTATAACAATAATTTTATAGAATCCATAGCAAAAAATTAAAAACCCTTAGCAAGATTGGTAACTAAAGTATCACAAAACTCATAGCAAATTTCCTAGCCAATTTCCAAAGCCAAACAATAACAAATTTATAGTTAAATTTCATAGCAAAATTTTTATAGCAAAATCCTAGGTAAATCATCCATAGCAAAACTATGGTTAAAATCCATACCAAAATCGTAGCAAAAATTACATGGCTAAAATAAAAGAAAACTCCGTAGCAAACTCTATAACAAATATTCGTAGCAAAATGCGTAGCTAAATTAGTAACACCAATTTTTGTAATTAAATTGCTAGCAAAAATTCGTAACAAAAATCCATAGCAAGACAAATTAGCGACGAAAGTATCATATACAAATCAAATTCGTAGCAAAATTCGTATCGAGCACTCGTTTTGGTATACATTTGCTTCGTATTTGACCATAGCAAATACATTTTTCTGCACTAGTGCTAGTTATTCATTACAAAGCTATACTCGCCAAAAGGAATCTTATCTGAATTTGAATTTGGTTAAGGTTCGCATTATTTGATTCGATTTAGATTATTCGAATCCGAATCAAAAGCGAAATTGAAGAAATAATTAAAAAAACTAGATGACCTTTTAAGAATATTGCCTAAATGGTCCTCGATTGTATGTTTGATCTTCAAACTTTAAAAATTACAAAATTAGTTTAAACTTTGTGTGCTCATTATACATTTAGTCTCTGACATTTAATTCAGTTATTTTTTATGTATTTTATAAAGTTTGGACTTAATTTAAATTTAACTTTAGGGGTTAAAAGTGTAACGCCAACATATAAGTTTGGACTGCTTTTTATGATTTTTAAAATTTGAAAACAAAACTTGTAATAACAATGCAAAATTTTGGACCAATTTGCTAATTATAATTTTAAAATGTCTGTTTAAAAATGGAACTATATAGATAACAGAGTTAAAAAATGATATATTTGTTTTATTTCTTGAACTATTACGTATATATAGTTCTAATTATAATTTACATTAAAATATTTTACTATAAATATTCGTGTTTATTTTACATATATATTTTAGAGTAAAATGTTATTTTTATCCCTGATGTTTTATTGAATTTGTCATTTCAATCTACAAAACTTTTTTTGTCATTTCAGTCATTATGATTTACTAAATATTATCATTTTCTTCCACTCCACTAACTCCGTTAAGTTCTCCGTTAAGTTCTCCGTTAAATATGAGAGTATTTTAGTGTTTTTAACACCCTAGTTGTCCAAATTAAACAAAATAATCAATAAAATATTCAATTAAAACTAAAAGGAAAAATATGATGCAACTAGTGAGACCGGACGCTTCGGTTTAAAAGTTTTGATTAACGCTAACTAGTTTAGAAACCCGTCTACTACACGTGTTTATGAAAAAATTAAATAATAATTATTTAGTACTATTAAAAATTAAAAAATAATTTTTTGAGATAAAATATGCTTAAAGTTACATACAATTAACCATTAAGTAATTAAACAATAACACTAATTTTTCAAAATTTCGTCTTTGAAAAAGTTTTGCTTTTAAAAAATATTGATTTTTTAACTCTCCTAAAAAATTATTAAAATGTTTGTATTAAAAACTATATTATTTATTTTTAATACAAACTTTATTACTTATATTTTTAATAAAGGTTTTTAACACGAACATTCTACCTACTACCTACTATATTGTCTTGACTGTAAATCCCACCATTTATTTGAACCAAATGGAGGATTTTTAGGCCAACGGTCGTATAAACCCTAAATCAAGATAAGATTATAAGGTTGAGCATTTGTGACAAGGAGTTGGTCATCTCTGAACATATCACCATGGAGCATTTGGAGCTTTATGATGAGGGCACCCTTACTGAATTTCCCAAGTCGAACTTGGATGATACATACACCCTGATGGGTTATGGTGGACATGTAAGCATGTCTACTATCTACAAGTTTAACTTCTCTTTCACTGGAAGACATACTGCACTCCTTCCAGGTATGATTGAACCAATGGCTACTGGTGACATCCCTGTTAACCCCTCAGGTGATGAACCCACACCAGCAACTACCCTCACATTGTCAAATCTACCTTCTCCACCTATCAAGATCACCTATTAAAGACGTCCAAAACAAACCCTTGTTCAATCTCCTCTGATTGAATAAGTTCCCTATGTTCTACCCAAAAAAGTTAGAGTTGAAACATGGGCTCCCACTCAGCTTGAGGTCCCACCTTCCTTCATCATTGACCTCAATATGGGTATTGAGTCTCCTTAGTCTCAATCCCGTGAGCTCGAATCCTAACCCAAAAGCCCTCAGGGTGAGCCTCTATACTCCCCTGAGCAACCAAAAAGGGATAGCCTTACCAAAGGCTCAATGTCATTAGACATTGATCAAAGTCCCGGGTCATTAGGCATCACTTCCATATCTTTCACTGACCTATTGACAGGATCTGATGAAGAGTTCATGTCCTTTACGGTAATGAAGTTGATCCACAACACCCATCAAAGGATCAACTAAGCCCAAGGAGACCCCTGATCTCTAGCCCCCATCAGCATATCCAAACTGAGGTGAGTCCCACTGGAGTGGAGTGGACTCATGTAGATTCAGTTGGCACTACTGCATGTGCCTCAATAAGCCCTCAGGACAGTGGTAACATTGCTGAGACTGAATCTACGACAACCAAGCATTCTGATGACTCTGAAAGAGACATCATTATGCATGGGAAACCAGAGCGCCAAGAAACCCCTTTTTATGGTGAGGATGAACATACAAGGTATGTTATCTCATCTCCCCATGATTCTTCTTATGAAGATGAGGGAAGACTGAAACTCACCATTCAAGACCAACTCACTAAAGTCTCAAACCTTGAATTCAGGGTTAAGACTTCAGAAAGTAGGTCCGCCACTCGACAACTTGAGATTGACAATCTAAGGGCTAAACTAGCTGAGAAATAGATTGAGAGGTCTGTTAGGCATGTACCAGTTCAAGTCTCTCTGACTTCTTCCTCTAGCTCATCTAGCTCTCAAGATGATGCTACCAAAAAGAAGGAGAATGTTCAAAGACAAACACCCATGGTGTCCAAGAGCTCAATTGTCTTAAAGCTCTCTTCAAGATATCCTTCTCAGCACTCAAATATCTTCCCTGAGCCTCCTCCACTTACCCTACAAGTGGATCCTAGGATGCTAAAAGATCTAAACAAGCTTCTTACTTTGTTTCTCATGGGATCTTCTATGTGGCAGCCAGGACCAGATATCTCTGTGGACTACTTTGGAGCTGAAGAGCTTTAGAGGTTGAATACACCCTCTACCACTTTTGAGGAAGTTGGCCAACCTAAGTGTACATGGAACCTGAGATTAATTTCGAAAGGGAAATGGAAACTGATGGCCTAGCAACCAAAATAGTTAGGACAGAGAGTGTATTACCACAAACTTCCGAAGCAGAAGTCAAATCTGCGAAAGAACAATTTCACTCTTCCGAAGTCGAGATGGAAGTTGCGAAAGGACTCTTCTCCTTGTCCGATGATCTTATCATCATAGATGCAATCCTGGAGCTAGCATCTGAGGTGAACAGTGAGGACTTTCTCAAGTTACCCATCACTCAATCATCATCATCATATCATGCTCCAACAACCACTCAACAGCCTGAATTCTCTTCTCAAGAACCTCCAAGGTCTAAAGCTTCCGAAGATGTCAAAGGAAAAAGAAAGATGAATAAGGAAGAACTGCTAGAGGAGGAAAGGTTAGAGAAATCAAAAAGAAAGGGAAGACTACCCTTTGGGAAACTACTAGTTGCCAGTAGCAAAGCAACTATAGCCAACCAGGAGGCAGTTAATAACAAGAAAAGAGTAGAAGTAATTGACATATTTGTCAAGCTGGGAGCTGCAAATGAAGAAGTGCTCCTCTTACCTTTAGAGGAGTTGATTGAATTGGAAAAGGCAACCCTGCTACTAAAAGACCGAGAAGAAGCAACAAGGTTGGCCTTGGAAGAATAAAACTGAGGAAAAAGGAGGAAGCCGATCAAAAGCTAAAAAGTGAGAGAATAGCCTTTCTGAACTCAAGAGGATTCTCTCTTGAGGAACTTGTTCCACATAACAATGACACGATCATGTGGCTGGTGAACAAAGAACATGATCAAATGGAGAAGGAAAGAAAGAAGGCTTCCAGGGAAAGGATGAAGGAGAGAAAGAAGAAAGAAGAAAGAAGATGATGCTGAGCTTGCAGCCCTGAAGAAGTCTGGGGACAAAGCCTGGATAAAAGACTATCTCAGGGCCCATGGCTTCTCAGGTAGGCAGGTTGGACCTATGTTAATAAAGACCCTGCAACGTATTGTCAGTGAGATCAAAGTTGACATACGCTCAGGAAAAAGGAAAGAGATGTACAGAATAGTACAGGGGATGACTTTCACACCTTCTTCACTACCACAACCTCAACTCGAACCTATCTCCTTCCCTTTTCTTATCAAAACTGAACCAACCTCTGAGCCTTACACCCTTGAACCCACATTATCAACCTTACCCACTTCCTCACCCACTCAATCCAAATAACCACCAAAACTACCCATTCTCAAACCTAAAACCTTACCAAGAACCCAATCCTCATCAACCAAACAACCATCCGAGTCATCCTCTCATCAACCTAAATCTCTTTCCTAAGAAGAAATTAAAGAGATCAAGAGGAAGCTTATCAACTGCACATCTCTGATCGATATCTCCTGTGAGAAGGAATCTATCAAATTGACTTACATAGACAACTCCTCAAGTTTCCTCACAAGAAAGTAATTCTTTGATCTCCCAAGAGGAACATTGGACCAAGCTGCTACTACTTGACCTCAACTCTCATTCCTTAAATGATGAAAAGAAGAAGTGTAACATCCGCCTAATTTTAATTTATAAACCCAAAACTCAAAAACCATTTTGGACTTTCAGGCAAAGAAAGTTTCATTATAAAATTTGACTTTAGTTATTCTAACAAATCATACAAATTATAAGTGTAGTTTAATCATAAAAATTGTTTTATTTTTCATTTATTAAGTCATTTAAACAGTTTATAAGTTATACAAAATTGATAAAGTATATAAGTTATAATGTTTAATGTTATGAGGTTTAATATATCATTTATGAATTCTAATTATTAATAAAAAAACTAAACATTAAAATTTCTAAGAGATTTATAAAGATATATAATTATATAAAGACAAATATTATTAACCATCTTAACAAGTAAATAACAAATATTTGGCAAGATTTATAATTTTTATATATGTAAATTAAATAAGCATTAAAAGTTTGGATTTTGTAAAGTATAGGGTTGGAAGGGTAATTATTAAAACCTTGTTTTGAAAGTTTGGTCATGAAATAACAAGTTAATAGAAAAACAGGGGCCATATATGTAATTTGGTTTTAAAACCACACATTCCCCACCGTCGGCCTCCCCACCCTCGGCCACCTCCGGCCGGACTCCGGCGAAGCCCCAAACGATGGCAAAACGGACGAAATCGGACCTCAAACATTGTGCAACCGATCTGTGAACTTAATTCGGCCTCATTAAAGTCTTTAAATTGGGTTTAACGTCGTGTAGGAGGGGATCGAACCCGGTAACCGTTTCACATTAAACTTCCATAGCCGTTGAACATTAAAACTCAATAATAATCAAATTAAATGCATCATGATCGAACGTTTAACCAATCTTAAGCTTCTATCGAACTCAATTCCACCTAAAACACTTTGAAGCCTCTCTAATAATTCCCTCACTTCATCGCGACTACAACGCTAGGGTTCATCACCAATCTGTCGATAATAACTGAAATTGGAAGAGGGATTTCGTCCATCAAGATCCTTTGAAGCTTCCTGTGCAAGGAATTTGAATAATATCAACGATTGCAACTTGAACCACTTTCACCACAGTCGCGATTTGTTCTTCATTCGTGCAAGACGGTTTCGCTTCAATTCGGGTAAATCAAACACATCTTTATACTCGGTATCACTTGGGGAACAAAAGCCCTAAGTTGGATTCCGTAATCAACATCGATTTCATGTTCAATTTGGATCATAATCAAACTAGGGTTCATGTTGAAATTGGGGTTTTAAAACAAGTATTGTTTAAAATATTTTAAAGAAAGTTTTAAACATAACTGGGCTGTAGCCCGACTGGTAACCACCATCACTCCCACACAAGGGACCCGGGTTCGAACCCGGGGTCCCTCAGTTCTTTTTAATCATTGAATTTTTAATCATTTTAACTTATATAAAATATTAATTACAATAAAAAAATTATTCTGTTAATAAAAATATTTCAGAATTTATTAAATCAATTTTAAAGGTTTTAAAAATTACTAATTATTTAAGTTTAATTACTTATTTAAGGCTAACAAGGATTATAAAAACATTATTGATTATTTAATATATTTAAATGTTATAAATCTATTATGGGTCAAATGTAGATTATTTTAAACATTATAAAATCTACATGTTTTAGATTAGTAATTATTGAAATAGCTATTTAAATAATTAATTATTCATTTATACATGTTATATATATTAGTCAATAATGTTATTCCTTAAAATTTTATTTGAGTTTTTGAAACTTATAAAACAATATCACTTTCTATTATTTGTTATTTTAAAGTCTTGATAATAAATCATATAAATCATATAAAGCTTAATATTAAATATTATACTTTACTTTTATTATAGAGTCTTGATATTATATGACTTTTATAATAAATCATTTAAAAAGTTTCAAACTCTATAAAAGATTTTAAATAATTTTAAAGTCATTTAATAAGTATGCAATTAATCACCTTTATCAAGTTTTAAATAATTAATTATTTAATTAATCATTTCTTTTCACATATTATACTTAATTTCTATTAAATCAATAACTTAAATCGTTAAGATATTTTTTTAATCATTCTTTGACTTAATTGATTTATGTTATCTTTACTAAACCAAAACATAAATGATTTAATATTTCATTTAACCATTTAAACCCCCAAATTTCCAATTGAAACACTAGTTCACGTCTATTCGTTAATCTCACCTTTAAACTTAACCTTGGAATACATATACGTTAGGTATCTTGTAAAAAGGAATCGTTGGAGCATCGTTAATTCCTTATTATCATCTTATCTATTTCATGTGAGTATTTCCATACCCATTTTCTTATTTTCACACTTTGGGGTGAAACATGTTAACTTATACTATTGCACTTGTAAACTTATTTGAGACTTGTAAACCTATGGCAATTCATCTTGTAAAGTTGTGGTTAGTTGAACTTTCATGGTTACCATGTTATGGCGTTATATATACAATCATTAACTATTGCTAGCCCAGCGAAGTCATAGATCTATGGGCAAGACAAGCCTGCTTTGGTTGATCCAAGTACACTTAGATGATCGTATAATCTTGTAAACGTTTGAGACTTGTAAAACTTTGTCGAGGTTTGATTGTTGCATTGTTCATAACATCCCTAATCACTTTATTCACTAACTTATGACTTGAATTGCCATCTTTTATATAATCTATGTATTAAAAACTATGGAATGCTCACCAATATTTTTATGTTGACCTTTTATTTTTAACATGTTTCAGGAATACCTCAAGTATGTGTTCTACTCTTTGAAGCTTATCACATCTAGGATTTGACCTAGAGATAAAATGGATGATCATGTTATTTGTAGCATTTGTACATGATGTATTTTCTCTGTTGAAACTTTTGCTTGTAATGTTACAATTGAATCTTATGATTAATATATTTGGATTTAATAAATAGCGTTATGTGGTTGTGAACAATCGTAACCCTCACATCTCGACGTTTCCGCCGTCAAGGTTGGGGTGTGACAAGAAGCTTAGAAGAAAGCTGGTGACTTTACTGGATACAAAGAAAGGGGACATGGTTTCTAGTCAGCCCTTTGTACCAAGAAAGAAGATTATCCAGTGGAGGTTCGATGAAGACTCTCACAACTTTGTTGTGGAGAGAGAGAATAGAGAGAGCAACAAGCTGAATGCTTCTTCCCTGCTACACACTAGTAGATTCAATATTGCTTAGTTAGCAGAGAAGCCATTCTCTGATCTCTCCAACTCTAAAATAGTTGCTCACATCAAAAATCATCTGAGCAGCCTTCATCTTGTTAAGTTAACTACAAAGCCAAGATTGAAGAGGAGTTGAAGCTGAGAGAGAAGAAAGACAAGGAAAGGTCACCATCAAAGGAAAAACCTTTCTATAAATGGTGGAAGGCCCTGAATTGGAACCAATAGTTAGATGGGAGTATGACTATAACTCCTGTCAACTAACTCTCTACAGAAGGACTCAACAGAGGATACCTATCATTCAGAGTGACAGACTGGATCTCCTGTCTACGAATGATCTGTACAAACTTCTCAGCACCACTTCTGGGAAGAACAAAGAAACAGACAAATATCTGCTTTTCCTGGTGCTGAACGTTTTGAGGAGTAGAAACAAATGAGGTTTTGGTAGCATCAGCCTAGGGGGGTTTGTTAGATCAAGAAGAAGGTTAGTGCAACCAAAACCAAACACTTAGAGTATTTTGAGTACAACCAATGAAGTTCTTCTGAAGACAAGTTCAGCACTTCCGAAGGTGTATGCTAAACTTCCGAAGCAAAGCTCAAAGGAACTTCCAAAGATAAACTTCAGCTTCCGAAGACCAAGTCTCTACTCTTCCGAGAGTTCAACACTTAGAAAAATGAAGGCTACAACTTCCGAAGAATGAAGTCCAAAGGAAGCCTCAGAAGAAGTAGCCACTTCCGAAGTATAAGTGGCTTCGAAAGAACAAGTTCTTTCGAAGCCAGTTAACCTTCAGAAGTAACTACTATGGACTAATGGACATAAGTATGGTGTCTCTAACACTCCGCTACAAGACCTCTGATACTGCATGGTGTTTTCCCAAAATGACATGTAGTTGACCATATTTTATTCCACTGTTCAACTTTATTTGTTAATACAGTTACCAACTTTAGTTGGTGACAAAAGGTAAGTCATGAACATGTAATGACTACCATATATTAGATAAAACATTATTTAAGATACCTTAACCATAGCTTTGTAGTATTTGCTTTAGTTATAGGATTCTAGCTGGTATCAAAGTATATTCGGCTGTAGATAGTAGTATATATAATTTATCATTGTAACTCTTGTAGTAAGCTTGTAAGAATTTTGTAATACTTTGAGTTGAGAAGTAATATATACAAGTATCTTGAAACTTATTATCTCGTGTTTTTGTTTGTGTTACTTAGTATATTATAATCAACTCTTAGAAGAACTCTGCTTCTTGAGTGTTCATCAGTGAGTTTGAGAGAAATACTTGTGTTGAATACAAAAACCGATCATGCGCCTATTTTTATTAAAACACACTTTTTTAAAAACAAAATTTTTATAAGATACAAAGTATAATGAAAAAATTAAATTTTTTTTTCTTAAATCAATATATAAAAATCACATTCTTTTATAAAACATAAGTTTAAAAAAATATATTATTGTTTATTTACTTAGCTATTTATAAGTCATTATAACATATTTTATATTCAAGCATGATTTTACAATGCACAAATTCTTATTAATAATTATTTAATATTTTATTTATTCAATCCGTGTATTACACGATGACTAACTTAGTAAGTTAATAACACGAGTTAGTAATTATTCGCTCATGCCAGGGATTGAACTCATGTACTCCAAAAAAAGCAAAGCTTCACACCTATTTCTTGAAATATGATTACTGAAATAATATTTTCTGATTACCACTACTGATAATAAATCTGGATTTTAACTTTATTAATCCCAAACTAAATACATTTACACCAAGAATTAAACAAGAGCTCTCCATCATGCACCACCATTTCCTACGACTGCATCTACCACCTTCGCACCATCATCTTATATTCTCAGATCTATTTCTAACATATTATACGACCGCATCCACCACCTTCGCACCATCATCTTTTATTCTCAGATCTATTTCTAACATATCATACGACCGCATCCACCACCTTCACACCATCATCTTTTATTCTCAGATCTATTTCTAACATATCATATCTTAAATCTGTATGACTACGACTATATCTGCTTTGGGGTTGGAATGGAGTGGGGGAGACGGTGTTTTGAGAGTGATGACCGGATAGAGCGGCTGTAGATGGCGGCCGGAGAGAGGTCGGAGGTTGTGTTCACACAATCCCAACTAAAAATGTTAGAAAGTGGTTTTGGTGTGGTTTAATTTGCATCTTTTATCATTTGGTACTGTACTTAAGAGTGTTAGTATCATCAATTCCTATTAAACTAACATAAAGCTTCTAATAATTAAATAACTAGAAAACAATACAAGCATAGAAATAAAATATTGAATTGAAACCATAATTTTCGCCATAGTAATTTACTCAATAATAAAATAACTAAAAAACAATACAAGCATAGAAACCACCTATGAACCGAGCTAGAGCCCTTTTAAGTTAAAATGGCCAAACTCAAGCATAAGTGGGCTCAGACCTTCAAACTCAAGCATAAGTGGGCTCAGACCTTGCTCGCTTACATACGATAGCCATGGCTAAATAACCAAAGAAACAACGAATATGGTCAGTAATTGCAGATAAGGTTTCAACCACAAGATAAAAGGAAAAGCTTTCAAGAACAATTAAACTCATGCTGATTCTGGTATATAATTATAAAAAAACAACAAAAGTTTTTAGAGAAAATCCAGAGTACCGATAAAATAAAGAAATCAAATGTTCCTTATGTTTCATAGGCTGAAATACACCACATACGACTTCAAACGGGTTGTATATTAAGATACAAACAGAGAGAAAACAGAACGGGTAGACTTTTTAAAACTGAATGGGTTATGAGACAGAGAGTGAGTCGAGTTTGGGAAGAAGACTTCGCCAAGCATCAGCAATAGCATTTGCTAATCGGGCTTGGCCCTTTGCAAATTCATGAAAAGCCCGGCCCAGGTCTTGTGTTTTTTGATCTTGAAAGCGTACCATTTCTTCATTCATTAATCGTACCATCGTCTCAAATCTTCTGGTTGCTTCCTGACCTTCGGCTTTCAGCTGCATTACGTTTATAAGCGCATATAAGTCAAAACATAGTGCCAAATGAGTGGGTTGTTTCGTTAAAAATAAGACCGAAGGAAAAGTGTTTTGGTCAACCCAACCCACATAAACACGTTACCACCACCCCCCCCCCCCACACCCACCAACCAAAAAAAAAAACCCACCTCACACACACACATCCCAAAACTAGCACATTTTGGCAACTAAAGTAATGGGTTGATTTGGACTGTGCTGAAATATAATTAAGAAGCATGGGGTTGGGGATTCTACCAATAACATCTATTGTTTTTGCTTGCCAGTTTTTGGCATATTTGCTTGCAATTTTTTGGCATATATGCTTGCATATTATGGTATATATCTATCAAGTAGCAATGAGAAATCCATATTTTGGGAAATCTACATCCTATAGTCTACTCATATATATTCATTAAATTATAAAAAATAGAGTATAGGAATATATAACCATACTTACCTCCTCATATTCATGTTCAGCATCTAACATCTTCTCAGATCGCATTAGCCTCAATTTGTTGCTGAAACATTACGGTAAAACAAATACGGACCATCATTACAAAAATAATTACCGTTCTAAATCATAGTGTTTGTTCCATAAGCACAGAAAATTACAAATTTCATTAAGAACAGTCCACTCTCTCACAGGAAGACCAAAAACTTCTTTTGTGGAATCTTGTATGCCAACAATGACCGCATAAATCATTTTTTACAGATTTCAATAAGTATTTTAAATTGGGGAAATCGGTATTAAAGTTTATCTATAAAACCTCAAAAAAAGGTTAAAAGAAATTACTAACTCATCTGTGAAGTTAAGAACTCATTCCTCACAAATTATGTAGTTCTTAGAATGAACATGCTGAAAAAGCTGGTGGTAGAATCAAAATGTGACACCAATAACCAATTTAAAAAGTTATTGGCCATTAATATTATCAATATTAATGAAGATCATTTTATGATGACAACAACATAGCCAGGATTTTAAAAAATCTGAAAAGAATAACAAAAAAGTTGATTCGTTTACTTATGGATAGGTGTTTCAGGCTATGTTTTATCTCTAATGGGTCGACGGGGTAAAATTAAATAGGTAAAAACGAAGCGGGTCAAAGGTAGAAAGTCGCCCAAAGTGGTGTTAGGTTGGAACTCACCAGAATATACAAAAACTCATGCATGCACGATCAGAAAAGAAATACGGAACACAAGAATTTGAAGTGGTTCTACATTTACTTGCTGCGACTAGGGTTTATTATTAATTTGTGCTCAAGAAATTACAAAGGTACTATCATCCATTTATAATAAAGAATTATGGTTAATAGCTTTGCAAACAAGAAAGCCCACTGAATTTAGGACCAGCCAATCTAAGGCCGGCTCCCCCCTTTGGCCGAAGCCTCCACATAACCCAACAAGTGGTTTAATGTGAAATCACTATAACCTCCTAAGATTGTTCTATTCAAGAAATAAGAAATTGATTGTTGTTGAAGATAATAATTACTGTATTACAGTAATTTTATTTAACAACCTAATTACTAACAAACAATTGAACAGTGTGTTTCAGGCCGACCCAACACGTGTCACGTCCAGCACAAAAAGCACCCATTTTTCCCAAATGTGTTTTGACCCGCCTAATTTCCCAACTCTGGGATCTCATACCAAATTCCTAACTGTAGCTGCATAAAGTTAAAACCTTTGAAATCATTTCCTCACAATTTATCCAAGAAATATTGTTAACTTAATAAATATTTTGTCATCACATTGACATGCTAATTATTTACAGAAATTTTCAAAAAAGTAGACAGTTTTTTAAGTCAACCCCACCTGTACAAAAAATACATATTTTGACAGGAATCCTTCAACCCGCCTTTATTGCTAAATCTGACAATAGCATCCTAAAATTAAGTGATAAAAATGATCTAGATTCCTAAAAAGACGACGATGCGGAGATCTGCTTCGTCGTTTCAGTATCATATATGCAAAGAGGATAACCAATGAATATAAAATAATGGAAGTCATACAGATCAATTTCCTTTAGCTTTATCGTTTCAGCCAATTCACACTGCTGCCTAAAAACATTGGCCCTCTCTGTTATTGTACCCTATTTAACATATCAGAAGCAAGAAATTGATTAAAATATCCAAAAAAAACAAGTATGGTGATCAATGTATTTGGTCAATGACAGGATATGGAAGCCGAACACTTGCCTTGATAGATTGCACAGCACGCACATAGTCTTTCAACGGTTCTTCAAAATTCATTAAAAGATGGTAGGCCTGAACAATTGAGCAAGAACATATCATGAGATGCAGAATTTCAATCCAATTACTTGTGAGCAGGTCAACTCGGTTAATGTTTTACCCGTTGAGGCAGGTATAGTTTTAAAAAGAAAAGCTTAAATGGTTGAAAGTAGCCCAAAATGTACTTCAAGGCAATAAAAACTCTATTTATTTTACTGAAAAAAAATTTGTCGTTATAGATACAATATAATTATGGTAATCTTATTTGGCACACTAATTATTATTTATAAAAAAATACAGACTTTGAACAAAAAGTGTTTAAGCCTTCAGGTCTGTCAATCCAACCCGTTCCAAAAAATGACCCATTACGAACCAGCCTACTTTGCAACCTCTAAACAAAATATAAATTTGTTGAATACTGTGGTCTGATTTTGTTAGTTCAAAATTCTATTTTATTATTTTAAAAAAGACGTAAACATATATAAGCTATTAAACAGAAACTGACTTCTCTTTGCAGCTTGATTGACAGCATCTCTGATTTTGCTCCAACCTCAGAAAATGCAGTCCCAAGAGCATCCCTTCACAAGCACCAAGAAGCTTAATTGCCTTACCAAAATCTGCTAAAGATTGCCCCAATTCTGTAACAAAAACCATACAAATTTTGATTACAAAAACTATTTTATGTCAATAATGATCTATTTAAATATAAATAAGAGGTTTTCTGCATTATAAGAATGCATTTGGGCAAATTTCTGCTTTCTACCCATTTGACCAGTTTCCTTATAATCTAATTTCTTTTATTCTACCTGTTAGACACTTTCCAGGTAAAACATAAAATAATACCTCTGTGTCTCTTTACTAGACGATATGCATGTTTTTGGGCTTCGGCTAAGTGATCTTCAAGCTCAAATATATATTTTTTAAATTTCTCATATTCTGGATTTGACTCTTCCACTGGCTTTTCTTTCCCGAGAACTACATCTGTCACTTAGATTGAACACCCTGCCACATTCATAACAAGATATCAAAATATTAAATCAGGTTAAAGATACCAATTTTTTCAAGAAGCATAGTTTATATGAATTTTATGTAATTCCGGCAATAAAAACCAATATTAATGGTCAAGAGAAAGAAAAAATCATGCTAATAGTTACACAACCAAACTTCCTAACTTATGGAAGAAGAACATCAGCCTTGAGTCAAATCGGTTTTTTTTCCTATAGCCCAAAAGATTCAGTTTCTAATTTGAACCTTCTGTTCCCAATCTTTTTATGAAACCACATTGTGGCCGACTGAGCACTTAAAAGTTAAAATGTTTCTTATTCAGCAATAAACTTTCTGTTGTTTTCAGTTTCATATTATATTTTACCCAGAATATCTGCATCAAATCGGATGGCTTCTTCTTGAAGATTCCAGTATCTTGTGACCTTGCTCTTTCCATTGTCTGAAAAACAGCCAAACATGTAACATAAAGTTACTTAAACTACTGGACAGAACAAACAACATGTTTTGCAAATAACAGCATTGAAAAATACTAACTAAACTTTACATAAAAAGGAAAACATATTTTATGCATGACAGCAGAAAAGGTTCAAATAAACACTTTCATAGTGTTGTTGTGGAGAAGTAAAGATTTGTAAATAATGTTAATTGCATAGAGTGGTAACCAAATTCAGTCCAATTTCTACTTCGGGGTAACCAACTTTGTTTGCATCATAACAAACCCTTAACCTTTCACAGTTTATATTTAGGTAATCCTCTACCTTGACAGCATCACAGCAGTAACCAGGTTTTCTATGCCACCTTAAAACGAAGTCAACATGATCAAAGGTGTTGGGTTAATCGGGTTTGTTCACGGGGAGTTGCAGCAGTTAGTTCATTTTAAACATGTTTATTTTATGGTTACGATTGTGTCAAGTAGTGAAGTAGTGGGTCAGAGCCATGGATTATGCTTACTAGTTTTTAGGAGTTAATTATACACATGTTGTGCTGTTTAATTTGGAGTCCGAGTCCTTGTTTGTATAAACTCTAGTTTCACAGTTTAAATAGAAAAGAGTCAATCAAGAGTTGTGATCTATTGCTGTGTTTTTCTTTTGTCTCTGTGTGCTGTTTAGCTCTGTTGATCGAAAGCCAGATCACTAACAAAAGGTACCGACAATTTGTCATTGTGACCTGGTAACCTGTATGGATTTCCGTAGATCAAAATTTTCAAAGTTTGAGGGTTTATTTCTAGATGCTACAAAGGTTTAGGGGTTTTGAAGTAGCAATTCATGCAGGGTCCAGGTTGGTAGGCCCGCATAACCCATCCAAGTCACTTATCTGTGTTCCATGGTTAAACCTAACACGGGCTCGTGTACCTCCAACTTGATCTGTGTAACTAGATCTAAACAGGTCAAACGAGTTGGTGGTTTAATTAGATGTAAATGTGTTGTTCCAGTTGAATTTATTATTTCTTAACTATGGTTTTGAACAAGTTGGTAAGCTCAACCTGAATCAGCTGATTATTAAACGGGTTACCTATGTAGACCCGAACCCATTAGCATCAACCCTAACTAACTTGTGTTGTACTGGAAATTGCAGCCCTAACAGTACTTTCCAGGGGGGGGGGGGGGAAATTAGTTGATTGAACCAAAGTTAGCTACTGTCTTATATTTAACCTTTTTTTAACTAAGTGGTCAAAAGTCAAAACCATAACGGTTACCTGTTCATCAGCCTCCAAAAGGTTCTCAGGTCCTCACTCTGTTGAAGTTCATGATGTAATGCAATCCTATTGACAAATGTATCCAATGCTTGACGCCTCATTTCAATGAACTCGGCACTGAATCTAAACTTCTCTGCGTTAGTGATGTCATAATCAGTCATGAAAAGGCAATTTACATAGTATAAAAAATATAAATTCAATTTTATCTCTATGGACTACAATATGATTGCATGAAGGTGGTAAAACATGGCTTGTGTTTGTATCATTGAACAAAGCACTAACAATGAAGTACAGACTACAAAGTGGGCCATTTAAAAAATACATCTTTGCTATGGACTATCTTATACATCTACGGTCCCATGAAAATCATACCATTTCCTTTTTCGAAAGTATTGGTGCTAAATTACCTGTTTGCCCTGTTAGCAGTATTACAAACTGATTGCCCTGATTTGGGTCCGGAAGATCTCATTTAATCTTTACTGAAGGAGTAAAGGGAACTTCTTATATTTGACAACATTTTATACTCCCATGCATACATATTTGTACATAGTAACATACATACATATACACACATATATACATCCATACACCATTTGTGGTTTAAGAAAATCAAAATAGATATGTGCTTAGTTTTGTTTAAAAAGGACTTTTAGCTCGGAGCTGGATAAATCCCAAATTTCCAAATTATCACTACACTATGAATGAGTAAGAGCTTTAAGCCAGCTAGTACAGGAGAGAATGGCTCAATAAGCACTATGATTCCAGCAAAACATATCAATACTATGTGAGGACTTTAAGGATACCATGCCTTTATTTAAAGACGTTTATAACTACAAGAACGCAATAGTCGGAAGAGGTTACCAACCACATAACTTCTAAAAGGAGACACCGTAAATCACTAAATGAATGCAATGTCAATGAATTACTTATCAACAAAGCAAAAGGGCCAACAACCAATACATGTTGGTCATATAATATAAATGATTATAACAAACAATTTCAATGAATGCTTAACGAAAACTATAAATATAACAAAACATACTATATCTTACCCACAGTGTTTTTCTCTGGGAGTGGAGGAATAAAGATGCCCTTATACTTCTCAAAGAGACGGTCACGCAGCCAAACAAAATCAGTATAACGTCTAATGACAATCTTTTCTGAGCCCTGATATTCTGGTAAATTTGTCTGCACAAAAAGCATATAATGAAACCACAACAGTAATATAATTCTGATGAATCCATACTAGTAAGAATAAAAGAACAGCAATTGTGCAAAAAATACAGTGCATCTCAGATAAATTCTTCTTTAAGAGAAGATGACAAATGCAAGAAATAACTTTTAATCCAATAACACCTTATAAATCCAATTAAAATCATACTATCCATTGAAGCAAATGGATTATTAGCTATAAACAGATACATGATAATTACAATTAGGGATTCCTAAATTAGGCCTAACTACTAATGATGAGTTCATCAGACACTAGGGCTTTTAAACTCGACCAGAAAATCCAAATACTAATAATAAATCCAATAATCCATGATTAAACTTCACCTCTTAATTGAATCTTAAAATAGCTTATCTAAACGAGCAAAACCTATCCCCAATCAAATTACATCTCTTCGATCAATATGCAACGGTATCAATACACGAATCGTGAAATTACCTTAGTGATGACCTTATATGAGATATAAGCTTGAACACCATTGCCCATTTTAGCCGGATCAGTGACGGATACCGATAGAAACGGAGGTTGTGAAGATGGGGATCTAGGACTCTGCAAACCCCCTCCTCCTGTAGGACTTCTTTGCTGCATGTATGTCAGATTATAGTCAAATTGGAGAGTAAAATCATACAAATTGATTAGATATGCATCAATTGGAGATTGATGTTACCGTTGTTATCATGATTTTGGGTAAAATCGGATGTCAGATTGTAGAAATTTGGTATGAAATCGAGTGATGAATACGCTTTGATGAAGAAATAGTACAAAGCTATTTTGCTTCAAACGTTGTGGATGATCGATGAACGTTTGATCTCTCAAGTTTTTTGATCAGGTCGATGCAAAGACTAGTTTTTACGTGTAAAAAACGATGGGTTGATTTTAACGAGGTTGAGTGTTCAATTTTTACGATGGTGTGGATTTATGAATGAAATTAAATAAATAATCATAATTATTAATATATATTAGGGTAGTATACTGTGTATTACACGGGTTGAATAAATAAAATAATAAATTATTAATAATAAAAATTTATAAATTATAAAAACAGGTTTGAAGATAAAATATGATTATAATTACATATGAATAGCTATTTCAAGTAAATAAACATAGATAAGTTATATATAGATAGATATATAGATGAATAGATAGTCTAGAAACTTATTTATTAAATGGATTGTAGTTAGTAATAGACACAAAAAGTTACAGTACGATATTTTAATATGAGATATGTATGAAATTATATATACGTACTTGTTTAAGTGATAAAACAATTAACTATTTTTAACTCTTTTATCTAAATAATTTCATTTTTAAATATTTGTTTTATTATTTTCTTTTAAAAACTTATTGTTTATAAAAGTTTTGTTTATTAAAAACTCAAGTTTCTAATTATTCTAGTTGTTTTAAGAAAACTGCTTTTAAAAAATTTCATATTTTTTAAAATTATTTTAAAAAATGGTTGATTTAAAATATTTAGGAAAAGTAATAACAAACATCATGAAACGATTAGCTTACATGTAATTTTGAATAGGTAACGAAAGAGTACTTAAAAACAAAAACTAGATTTTAACTTCTCTTAATTTGTGTTATTTAATTTTAAAATTTAAATATGTTGCAATACGTGACTAACGGACAATCCAAGTTGGTGTTTCGTGTCATCTACGAGACCATTGTTGTTACCTCTATCTGCCACACATGTCTCATTTTCTCTCTCTTTCATAGACAATCAGCTTTTTTCACATACTATAGAGATACATATTTTCTCTCATAGACACACGTCTCATTTTCTCTTTTTCTTATAGACAATCTACTCCAACTTATGTAGAGATACACATTGTATACTAAAGGGATTTTTTAATGTTTAAAAATGTGAATCCGATCCACCCAACTAGTCACATTTCATTCGATTCGCTAGTAACCAGACTGTTCAAAGAAAAAAACAGCTTGACTGGTTTCGGATTGACCGCCGAATCAAGTCTTACAACAATAAACAGTGAAGCAAACCAATTAAGCTTGCTTCGAACCAGGTAAATAAACAAAAACCCAGACTCTAGGAGTGCAAACGAGTCGAGTCGAGCCAAGCCCGAGCACGTATGGGCTCGAGCTAGGCTCGTGACAACTTAGGAGAGTTCGAGCTGCTAGGGCTCGGCTTGTGATGATTTAGGAGAGCTCGAGCTCAGGTTGTTTCGAGCTTTAATTTTAAAGCTCCAGCTCGGTTCGAAATTACTTTTTCGAGCTCGAGCTCAACTCAGGCTAAGATTGTTTATTTGTTTAAATATTATTTTTAATATTTTATATTTAATTTTGTATATATTATTATTTAATTGTTTTTATGACACTGAAGGACCTTAATCGGCATTGAAGGTGGTTGATGGTGCAACGACCGATCATTTCATTTGAAGAAAGAGGTTAAGGTATTGATCGATACAGTTCAAGTGAAGAAGTAAAGAGGAGGAACACCAAAAGGCGTGTCTTACTATCCATCCTATATACATTGTATAGTAGTAGAGATTGTTTATATAATGTATTTAAGAAATTAAATAGAAATATATAAATAGAAAGCTTGTTTAGACCCGCGAGCCGATTCGAACTCGACATGTGTAACACGGACACGGCCTCGATAGTTAAATGAACTTTTATTCAAGTTCGAACTCGGATTGGACTCGATAAAACTCTGACTCGTTTCGAACTGTTTATCGTTACTATGTCGTGTAGCTTACGAGCCCGCTTGACTCGTTTGAACCACTCCAAACTCCCACTTAAAAGATCTTATCAATTACCTCGTCGTCGTTTCTCCGTCGACCTTGGTCACCGTCTCTCCGTGTTTAAGTAAGTTAATCCCCGGATTTATATCTCTTTATCATTGATCATACTGTGCTACATAAGTAGCAAAATCATCACTTACTATTATACAGTTTATGAATCTGATCTATTCACAGATCTATAATCTGTTATCCGTATAGTTTACAAACCCTAAGTTCTAATATCGTTTGATCGGTGATCGGAACGAAGCAGGTGATGGCCGGAAACGCGAGAGTGAACGAAAGCGAAGAGTTCGTTTACAGAATCAGCTCCGCCGACGAGTGGTCGGAATTGCAAACGAGTAAATCTACATTCGGTCAACAGCTTGATAAGGATTCAGGTTTTATTCATCTTAGCAAGCTTAATCAGGTTCTTCATGTTTCTATCTATAGATCTGAATACATAATTCGATTTTACTATGAGGTTTTGCTTGTGGTTAACTGGTTATTGTCATTCCGCTGCTGATTGTTTGGATCTTCATTCTGGAAACCGATTATCCTAATATTTGAATGTAATCAATGTATAGATTCTGTATTCTAGCATTTGGATAATTAGATACTGCAAACTGCATATGAGTATCCTATCATTGTGGATAAGCACATTCCGCGTATGATTATCCTAACATTTGGATAAAAAGCCTTTGCATCTGATTATCTTTTTAATCAAGGTTAAAACTATAAGCTTTGAATAATACATTTCATAACAGATACATGATTATCAGAAAGCAATTGGATTTAGGCATTATCAGAACCGGACATTCATTGTCAACAACTAATTATTTGATTATTACAAATTCAGACGGTAGAAGCTGTGAAACACATCCAAACAGCATTTTCTAAAGCCTGTTTGTTAAGTCTTACTTTTTTATTCTGATTATTTAATATTTATCTAATCACTTTCAAGAAGTAATGAATGGTTTGATGGGTGAATTTTGAAATCTGGAATTAAAAGACTAACTGTGAGAATGGTTTTGCATTTGTTTCTTACTGAAATTTGTCACCTTTTGATTGCAGGTAAGGGCGACGCTAGAAAGATTTTACTCGAATACTACAAGTGATCTTTTCCTGCTCCAGATTGATTGTGAAAAGGTATTATGTCTAACTATTCGTGATGATGTCTCTATGGGATTTTTGGATTTAGGGATGGTAATAGGCTGGGTTTTGGTATTTTCAGTCTCATAACCCACTATAAAGTTGTATCCCATGCCCATCAAATACCTGATATAAAACTCACCACAAAAACCTGATATCATGCAGGCGTTGTCTAATAGCATACCAGCACCAAACCTGAAAGACTTATCATGAATAGTATCATACCTGAATACCCATCCCCACTATGAAAATTTTGGGGTTTGACTATTTGGATTTGCATCTTTAAGATGATTATTGCAACTTCAAATCACAAGAATAAGTTTTTAACGTTGGATATACAGGTTATTATCAAAATTAATAGTAGCTTATAATGAAACGGGTGACAGTGTATTTGTAACGCCTTAAAATTCTCAAAGCATGTTTATTTAAAAATCATGTTATTATTGAATTGGGATACCTTTTGTAATCATATTCAACACTATATCATTTCTTAGAATTTCAGAAGTTTGGAGTCAAAAGTGTTTAGGGACAACCCAGCCCCACCCGACCCACTTTGACCATTTGTTAACGAACCCACCTTTTTGTCGATCACTAACTTACATCTCTGTCAAATTGAACATTTTTTTCAATGATTTGGATATGTTTTTGCAGCTTGGAGATGGATTAATTTATGAAGATGTGGATGGTTCACATGTTTTCCCCCATTTCTATGGCCCATCTAAGAGCTTTGTTCCTCTCACCCTTGACATGGTTGTGAAGGCAGAAAAAATAAATTCATCAAATGGCCAGTTCATTTGTAATATGTTGAATTAAGAAGGTAAAAAAAAAGAAATTATATGTAACTCAAGTTTCTTTCTTTTCTTGCATATACACAAGCTACTGGTTTTGAATAATTTTATGTTTGATTCAATTTGTTTTGTGTTCTTGTAGGTTGATCTTGTATACGAGTGACGGAACTAGAGCTGTTTAGTTGGGGGTTATAAGAAGATTCTCTTCTCTACCAACTATAACTATGGATCCAAGTCATGTACTCAACCTCTATATATTAATAACTGACAAGTTATATGATGTTTGATTTAGTTGTTTCTTTTCCTTCATCCACCTTGTCCCCATCCAACTTCCATTACCATATATATATATATATGTGTGTGTGTATAATGTGCGTTGTGAGTGTTTACATGAGCATGAAACGTCTATGTTTTTGTGTTATATTCTGTTATCGAGATTGAAGTTATACAAGTTGAGTGGTTTAGAGTTTTATTTGCAGGTTTTGATCGGAGTTGGGCTAGGTGTTTGAATTGTGGTGATGGTGGATGATGATGGCGGTGGATATTGCGGAGAAATCATCTTGGAACAGTGATGGAGGTGGTGTGAGGTAGAAGGAGATGGTGATACAATGGAGGGTGGATGAATATTTATAGCATATTTATAAATTTTAATTAATTGGTCTTGATACATTAATACCAAGTGTATATTAGTACATGAAATCCTCCTATGGAATAGATTATAAATAATCTAGTTTAGTATCAGAAGTTGATGGGTGTGTAACTTACTGTTTTAAAGAAAGTTAATACAACAAATTGTATATGATGATGATAGTTTTAAATGATTACATATATATATATATATTTTTTTATTGAATGACCAACGAATACGACCACCCATGCTTTACGTACACAAACAATGCAAGTGACTTGGACTATTCATCTTTTTACGAGAAACTTATAATTTAAGGTGAAACTTATAGCTTAGATAAAACATATTATATCAAATGATATTTGAATTCATGATCTTTATACTAAAAGATTATTATCTTAACACCTGATCTTGAATTCATAATCTTTAATTCATGATCTTTATACTAAAAGTTATTATCTCTAACACCTATCTCAAACTAATGGATTTGGGCTTCATTAGTAAATGTTTACATACATGTAGACATTAATACAGTAATCAAAGCAATGACCTTTACAGTAAGGACTATTCTATGTGAGGATAACTCTCACAAATGCTAAATCGAAGTAAGGATCATTCTGTATTCCATTCGCGTATTAATCATCCAAAGTACACGTAAAAGATAATGTTTGGAGAACATGATTTAATGAATCAAACAATAAAAAAACGATGATTGATAGTTTATTCATATGTAAAAAGGACTTGTTTGATTGATACATGATTGATATTAAATACTAACTGAATTCATTGTTGAACGGTTGTTTAAGTTTAAGATTAAGTATTTACGATTAAGTTTGATATGGTATATGTAAGTTTAGGATGGAAAAAAGTAATATCTTAATTTAAGGCTATAAACGGACCAACCAAACCAAACTGAGCTTTGTTCATATACGTGCATTAAAAATTGAAACTTGAAAGTGTTCATAAATGGTTTATGAACACTTATTGAACGATTATTCTTGTTATTTTTGTTCATTAAGGAATTGAACTTGCTCACAAACACATAACCGAATAGTTTAAAAACACAAACTGAACAATTCACCAACACAAACGACCATATGGTATTTAAGCGCTTGATATAATGATCATATACATGAATCTGAATAAAAATATTACTAATTGATTACGAATGTAAACAATTATAAAATATACAGATTAACCTGATTTAAAAATAAAAATTCCAAACATATAAAGTTTACTTAAATTATCATATTCATAAATTTGAATAAACATATTACTGAACGCCCCGTGATTATATATACAATTATAAAGTATGAAAGTTAAGTTGATTATAATAATTGAATTTCCAAAATATATAAGTTAGGTAGATTAATTAAATATAAAAGTTATAAAATTACAATTTAATATCTATACTATACATAAAACATACGAGAAGAGTGTTTTAAGATACCATTAAATTAAAAATTCTTACATCACTTAATGCATAGGGTACAATCATTTTTAAGGATAAAATAGTATTTTTAACATTATTTACAAATTACCCCTTACAATTAGTTACATAATAACCTTATAATTACTATAAATTACATAAAATTTTACATTATCTACCCATAAACCAAAAAAACTTAATTTATTTTAAGATTTCTGTTATATCAATCTATTATGTTTAAAAACTTTTTGATACTACAATCGTAAATGTGTATTTTTTAAACGTTTTGGTGTAAATTTTTTGCTGAATCTATATGTATTTTGTAAAGTACAATAAGTTAATGTATAAATTTACAAGTTGTAATGTAAAATCTATTTATTGGTGTTTTAAATTTTAGCTTAGAAAAAATATAATAAACTTTTGTCAAATTGCTATAAAAATAATAAAAATTAGAAACTCATGTCGGATGTAAAATGTTATCCCGCCACATTGCGGGGCACCCTTCTAGTATTTGATAAACGAACATAAACAATTATAAATAATCAAACATGAACAAACGTTATCAAACATAAACAAACACCTCATCGTAAATAAAAACACAAATAAATGAACACAACCTCTACACATATCCATTCGTTTATTAAACAAACCAACATAAATAAATTTTCCACACTTCATGAATAGGGTAATTTGTTGGAGACCGGATCAGACCGAACGGATTGACCATGGATCAGTCCGGTGGCCGGTCCAGTCTGCTTCGAATCGTTTTTTAGTGGTCGAACCGGTCGGTTCGTCCCGAACCGCTGGTCGGATCGGTAAATCGGACCGGTTTTGGTTTTTTTTATATTTATTTTAATGGGTAAAAACAGGATGTTACACCATAAATTAGTACGTTGGATATACAAATATAGTTAAATTTTATATATAACTGTAAAATACATATATAAAACATATATAAATTACTTATATTTAATTACATATATAAATATAATTAAATCCGGTCGATAGACCCAACAGGTCCGACTATCAAAACTTTCAGCACGACGTTCGATCTGGTTCCGAAAACATCCGTTACTATAAGAAAAAATTGTTTTAAAGATAATCCAAATCCACGTCATCATAGTCAAAATCAGCGAAAACTCGGCCGCTTTCCCCTACAATCACATTATCCATCACTCGGCGTCCACACGCCACGTCACCCCATAACCCCTAAAACTCCTAGAGATAATCACAACACAACGCAATCACACGTCACCCGGTCCCACCATAACCCAATCCCAACCGTCGATCAAACAACTCCCACAGTTACTCCGATGCACCCGCCGTACTGAATAATCGCCCCTCTGCAACAATATAATCTATTAATCTCTACTCAAAAGTGCATCGTTAGTCTCTTAGTCCATATCAAACATCAATAATCTCATGGAACCAAACGGCGTCGTTAGATACCATCACCGGCGGTCACCGTCGTCCGACCGCTTCCTCGGCGTCTTCTCGCCGCCGTCGTCCTCCGGCGTCATCTCCGGCGGATCCTCCGTCGCCGGCGACGACTTCAGTGAAGATGACGTGTTCTGGACCGGCGACTTCGCGGAAAAGAAGAAACAATCGGCAGATCCGATGAAGGAGACCACCACCAGCAGTCAATTGTTCAGGCAAGGGGATAAGTTCGGCATTCTGGCGGCATTGCCGGAGGACAACGGCCGGAAACCTAATCGCCCTGTGTTGAACCGGAGAAACCCTACGATCGGATCTCCGACGACGCCTAATTCGTCTTCCTCTCGCTTAATCCCGTCGATTCCGAGGCCTGTGAAGGTCGAGAGAGAGGTATCTCACTCTATGCCGTTGAAGTTTCAGCAATCGGCGCCGGTGAATGTGCCGATGTTCGCGAGGAGGATGAACACCGGCGTTGAACTGGCGGATGTTGACATCGGAGAAGATGATGAGGAGGAGGAGGAGATGCTTCCGCCGCATGAGATTGTGGCGAGAGGATCGTCGCCGCATACGACGTTTTCGGTTCTCGAAGGCGCCGGGAGGACGCTTAAAGGGAGGGATCTCCGGTTGGTTCGTAATGCGGTGTGGCGGAAAACAGGTTTTCTCGATTGAATTTTGCTTTCTAGTTGTTTGATTGTTTGTTGCCCTCTGCGTTTCGACTGTGAAGTTGAGGTTTTTGTTCATGATTTTGCAGTCAGTGACCTTTGATTTTGATTCTGTTTCAACATAGGGGTAGTAAGTATGATCTGTTTAGACTCATCTGCTGTAATTTATGCTGTTTTAGTGTATAAAATTGGTGATTTATGTTTCAATTTGGTGATTTATGTTTCGATTTGGTGATTTATGTTTCTTGCATTTCATGTGCCTTAAGTTCCTATAAGTTTGTTACAAGAATCAACTTTTAGTAGAAAACTATGAGAGTCGCATAGTCACCTGTGCTCTTTTGTTTTAGTTCTGATACATACTAAGACGGTTTACCAGTTTTAAGCAAAAAGCTAGAACATTTGCGTGAATACTGTTATCTTTTGTTTTGAGATGATAGTTGTATCTGCTAATGACTTTTTAACTTGTATTATATCAGCCAAGCACTATATGCTAGTTCATTATATGTGGTACTCGATGTGTTCTATTAAAATTGGTTCTATATTTTAGACGCGTAGCATTATGTACTTGTATGTGGGAAGTAACAATGCAAAGTTAGATTCACTTTAAGTTCTCTTTATGAACTTAAAGAATTATCCTTTTGAATTGGGATCATATAAACCTCTGTACATGTTAGATACATACGACGGTTATGTGACCGCTTGCCTCACTTTCTTTATAGCTTACGTTATATCTGTTAGCACTCTGTACAAGTACATTATGCTGCTAATGGTTTTGTACTTAAATTTGGTTATATATTGAACCTGACCCATCAATTACTTTAATGTATTAAGTAATAACTTGGAGAAAGTGTTGGCCCAAGCTTCTAATTCTAGAATAACACAGGAACAAAAAATGTTATTGACTACAAAACCACACCATCCTTCATAAAGGAAATTACAGACACCAAGAAAATAAACATAACTTTAAACCACTACTGATAAGTAATAACCATTTAAGACCACTTCTGATAACCAACCGACTATGACCACTGCTAATAACCAACTAAGACCCCCTAGACTATTCACAAAGCAGCGCCCTTAGCCCCTTTCCTGCCGCGGCTGCGTTGTGCATGCCCATCTGTCCTTCACCCGCCCTTTGCCAAGGGCGCTTCATGGATGCATTTTGTGGGGCCCACACACAAAAATGTGTGTTGTTTTTTTTTATTAATGGTTGTTTGTGGGAAGGATGGTGTTGTGGGTAAAAGTTGATTGTGGGAAGGATGGTGTTGTGGGTAAAAGTTGATTGTGGGAAGGATGGTGTTGTGGGTAAAAGTTGATTGTGGGAAGGATGGATAAAAGTTAGTGGAAAGCTGATGTGGCATGCTGACTGGAACTATTTGTGGGAAGGGTTACTTTTAGCGTTGGGGATAGTCTTAGCTTATGCAGACCATGTAGAACATGCAATGTGTGATGTAAACATTCCACATGCAATGTGTGATGTAAACATTCCATTGCTAACGACCTACTACTTACTACTTACCCATTGTTTCCGATCCACAACTCTGACTCATTTCTCTAACCCACTTTGAATTCCACCCAGAAATCATCAAGATTAACCCCTTCAGAAAGATCATGTTGAATTTGGAAGCCTAGTTTGAATTTGGAAGCCTAGTTTCTGTTGATAGATTTTTATCAATGTCTGAAGAATATATGATCCCCAAAGCATTTTTGTTCAGTTTTGAGTTTGATTTACTAATTTTTTTTTGTTTTTGTGGAATATTAATCCACACTTGTTTTTGTGAAGGTTTTGAATTTAAGTCTCTTTGGACGCTTCCATTGCATATAGTTTGGTTCATGATCTTTGCTGCATCTCATGTGCTTCTGCATCATCATAACAAGTTCCTGCAACTTCATCAAGGACCTTATGTTCTGTCTTTTCTTTTTTTTTTTTTTTTTCAATTTTGAGTTTGATTCGTTCGATACTTTTTACTCTATTTGCTTAAGTGAAATATTAATCCATTCTTGTTCTTGTGACAGTCTTCGAATTTTGAGTCTCTTTGATGCTTTTATTGCTATAATTTGGGGCATGATCTTTGCTGCATCTCAGGTGCTTGTGGATGAACATAATAAAATCCTGCAACTTCATCAATTACCTTATGTTCTATCTTTGTAAATGTTTCTCTTTGATGATAAAGAGACCAATGATCCTATTAAATGTCTCGTATCGTATAGATATTATACGATACTCTGATGGTAAACTGATGTATTTTAAACTAAAGGTTGTGTGTTTAAATCTGACATAGTGCAAATTATAGGTATAATAATTTTAAGAGTAAAGTATGCATAAAGTAGAATGTGTGTTCACTGGCTAAAAAAATGGTTGACTTTATACACGGGATTATGGAACATGAAAGCCAGTTAAAAAGGCGAATGACTATCGATTTTGACTTTGTAGATTGTTCTTGATTTTCAATCAAACAAGTAAATTATGAGTTGTCATCAATTATTTATGCTTTAATCTTGATATTTTTCTTACAAAGCGTGTGTGTACAACTTTGTGCGTTTTGTCTGTCCAATCGTGTGTTTATCACACGTTTGCTAGAGCACATCTTCTTAATTTAATCGATAGTCCGATTAGTTTAGTCTTGAACTTGACCATCTTCGTGATAAAACCTATAACCTTCTAACTTGTTTTTTTTATTATAGTCAGGACTTGAACCTAAGAACTTATAATTTTAATGAGTGTCGGATATTTTATCATAAACGCTTGGGCCGAGGATCATTGGCTTACTATAACTTATGTAGGTCTACATTTTTGTCTCATGGTACTTAAGGTGTTGAGGCTTTTCAAGTAACAATTTCATCTTCAAGCAAGCAACAGGAAAAATAAGTTCCTAGTTTACTCACAACAGCAAAAATCTGAACCTTGGCAAACTAGATCGGATTGGTTTGGGACTGGTTGTTTTCCAGTTTGAAAACTCCAGATTTTATAATTTAAAATTTTAAATATCAATTCAAGATTAATTTTAATTCAAAATTTTTGATGGTTGAATATCAAATTTTTCTTTACTCAAATATTAACTTAACTTAACAACAAAAAGATTTATCTATGTGTTGACCATAATCTAACTATTATATAATATAACACAAAGTAAAAATAAGAAATACAAATTCTAATAAAATGAAGGTAAGTTTTTAATTTAATTTATTTTTGTAATTTTACAAATCACTTTCTAATTTTAATAAATATAAAATCATATATTTTTAGCAAGTTTTTGTATTCTAATACAATCGTGTTACATTACATAGCAATAATGCAGTTGAAAATTCTTAGGGGTAAGAGAAAAAATATGCATTAGTCAGTGTGTCGGATCGGGTCAAACACGAAATAGTGAGAATCTAACACGTTGACCGGTCAAAATATCTTACTGGGTCAGTGGGTCAGACATTTTGAGCGAGTCAGAAGCAAATCGAATAATCCCTTAGATGAGCTTTGTCAAGGTGTTGTTCAAGTGGTCTATAGGCAAACCCTTGATATTTGAATTCAAAAATTAGTCGAATTCGGAATATTCAGATATGATTCGAATTCGATTCGTATTCGAAAAAAAATCGAATTCAAATCGATCTCGAATTTATATTTTATTCGTATTCAGTAAAATATAATTAATCGAATAATATCTTAAAATTTCATTCAAATAATCAAATTTTAAATGATAAAATACAAAATAAAAAACAAGCATAGGTTACAAAATATTTCTAAGTTTCAAATAAATCAAAATGTACCGAATGTACCGATTAGGATTTACAATTTTTTATTATATATTTTAATCTTCTATATTTCAATTTCTCATATACATATATCTTAACTAATACATAACAAAGTAAGTGTAGTGTGTGTTTTTTAATTCGAAATTGAATCGAATCAAAAATTACAAAACTTTAATTTAAACCACGAATTAAATGAAATTATCCATGAATATTGAACACCTCTTATCTCAAACCACATTTATGTCAAATTTTAAATGCTTCCATCATGTGATCTTGTTGCTTGACCTCAGCGGACTCGATTTCACCATCCTGCAATGCATAGATACATAATTGCATAGTTTGTATCACCATGTTTCTTAAGAAAATCCATCACATTTTTTGTATTGAGCTTTTTCTGAACCGTTCGACATTTACAAAAATCAAGATGTTAATGGTTATTTGTTTTCTCAGTTCTTATTGTAAGTATAACCATAGTCCAGACTAGTGTTAAATTGAAAATCCTTTTCATCCATTTCTGTTTTTATATTTATGTTGTTATAAATACATCATTGCATCTCTATATAGACGTATGGCAATCATGTTCTTTTGATTCAGACCCGGAGTTTTTATTATATAATATGTAATATTGAAAGTTGATTTGCATCGTAGATTTTGAACGATTACCCTTATATATTGTTTGTGTGATTGAATTATATGATGAAATATAATTATCCTCGTAATAGGGAAAAGAAAGAGAACGTGAACGTCTAGATGTTGTAGTGGTTTTCTTTTGGCGTAGTACATGTGTTGTTCTTCCTTTGGAAAGAAGAACATAATGCAACATATCCTATACCACAAAAAGGAATTAACGAGAATCGAACCCGCACTGTCAAGAAGGTTAAATAGCACTTAATACTAGCTCCTTTAGCTTATAGTACTAAAAAGATTGAAAATTGTGCAGAAAAAAGCAAGATATTAGTGGAAAAGAGTAAAAAGGAAAACAAAGGTTTACCGACCTTGCTAAATATGATATTGTATATGTTTTATAAAACTTCAATACGTGAATATTTTTATCTATGTTTCGATATAAATTTTATTCAAAATAAATGGGTTCAATAAAATATGCTTCTAGTTTCTTAACTTTGGAACTAACTAAGTCAAATCAATGTTGATCATGTTCAATAGATATATGTTCACCATCTCTCAAAGATATTATTCTAATAAAACTTGATAACTTTTACCAACAACATGTTTTAACGCTTATAGCCTTATATTTACAAGTTTCAACAATTTAATTTGCAACTCCGAACCTTATATTTGTAATTAGGTTTGATATTATTATGAACAGTATAGTAATCATGTTTATCAAAAAAATCCTCTAGTATTATTAAATTTTCCCTCTCTAGAATCACCAACTTCTACTATGTGCTACGTAATATCTATTTATTTAGAAAAAAAAACTTAAGCTAGGCAAATGAAACATTTGACTTTTTTTCATTATATATAAAATTGTGTTAGACATATGATGTGTGTGTGTGTGTATATATATATAACTTTTTAATAAGTTTATAACTTTTTATTTAGTCATGAATTTTTTTCAATATTATCACCCAATTCAAATAAATTAGAAAAAAGACTTTCACTTATTAGTTACCATAGTTCAAATCTTTCATTTGCCTTTAATGAACCACTTAAAAATTTTATTTACTATCACATGTGTGAAGTATTAGGTTTAAATATAATATTTTTTTTTATAAACACCAAATTCCTAATACAACGTCCTTGAAATTCCACTAGTTGATTTCGCGAGTACTTGTCTTGGAGACCTAATTGGTAGGAGCTAAAATTGCCACATTTCATAGTGGGGTGGTAATCATTTGGTTTTTTTGACGAAAGATGTAACTAGTTGGATGCATAAAATTACAACTATAATATATATATATATAATATATATATATATATATATTATATATATATATATATATATATATATATATATATATATATATATGTATATATATATATATATATATATATATATATATATGTGTGATATATATACGCGTAAATTTTCTTATAAGCATAGTAACTATTCATATACTAATTATCTTTAACTAATGCGGTTATGAGTAGATACTATATAATTTTATTAAAATAAGAGTAAATATTAGCTTCAAGTCATATCTGTAATAAAAAAGTTTTAGATTGAGATTTTTTTATTTATGGTGAGTTTTCTCCTGAGAGTGATATGAGGTTGTGTACTCAAGTAATAAAGATGACGGGTGGATCATTAGTCCGTCAGTGATTCAATTAACCGTTAAAAAACTACTCATATGCTTTTGATTATTTTAAACAAGATTTTAAAGTCTCATAGATGCATATTCTAGAATTTATTATATGATTGGTTCCTGTGTTGTCTCAAGTTTTGAGAAGTTACGTCATTAGTCCAAATTGTTTGTCATATTGTCACACCCGTGGTTCTTGAAGTGATTATAAATTTTCGATTTATAATTTTTTTAAATATGTTTTTGTAATTATAATTTTGTTATTGAAAACTTGTGGTTGAGATTAGTTTCTAGAGTTCTCACAAAAATGAATTCTCATTTGATCCCTCCTTAAATGTATGTATATATAATATATATATATACATATAGAGGAGGGATAAAATGAGAACTTACTTTTTTGTGAGAACTTTAGGAACCAATCTCAACCATTAATTTTTAATGGCAAAATTATAATTAACAAATTCATATTTAAAAAAATTATAAATCAATAAAATAATATAAAAATATAAAAAAACAAAAACAGAAAAATGTTCCCCTCATTTCCTTCTTTCATAAAAAATATAAAATTTTTATAAAAAATATAAAAAAATCTCATTTTTTTACGAAATTTGTTTTACACATGTGTAATACCGGATTTACATATGTGTAAATCTAGTATTACACATATGTATAACCAGATTTACATATATGTAAACAAAGGATTAAAGATTTTTTCAAAACAAGTATATCAATATGGTAGGCATTGAAAAGAGAAAAAAATATTGAATTTTATGTTGATTTTTTTGAAAAAATGATGTCGTGAAAAAAGTTATGAACGTTTTAAAAAAAAAGGGAAAATAACATGTGATAAAAAATAAATGACTCAGATTGGTTCATAGAGTTACAAAAAATAGTGATTCTTAATATAACCCTACCATATATATATACATACACACATAGGTTTTTCTTAACCACTAATTAAGGCAGAAAAAAAAACTCTTTACTAAATAGTTTTCAAGTAACACTATTTTCGTAAATACGTTTTCTTAACCACTAATTTTATAAAGAAAAAACTCTCAAATACTTGAATCTTCCGATTTATTGCAAATAGTTAATTATTTAGTTAAGAGATTGCATTTTCATATTCCAAAACTACTTGGATCATCATAGTTTAGTAAATATAAAATTTGATAAGGCTATAAATTCTATAAAACACTGTTAATTTATATAATACTAAAAGAGTAACTTACGGGATACTTGTCACATTTTGTGCTCCCCAAGTTTGTTTTTCTCGCATTATTATTCTCTTAAATAGTTATCTAAATTAAAGATTAACTAATTTTAATTCTTTTTAAGATTAAAAATATTTCTTAATAAATTAAGAAAAAATATCTTATTATTAATGTTATTTCTAGAAAACAAATTTTTATAAAATAAGAGTTTTTCTAAAACATGAAAAAAATTTAAAAATATGAAATATCCTAAAATCGATGTTTATAAAAAGAAAACTTTTTATAAACTAAAAAATAATTAACGAGTTAGTTACATAATAGTCCATGTGTGTGATCTAAAATAACAGGTTTGGGTACTAAAGGTTTTTTATAACAACTTGGGATATTGTGTTTTAAAATTTGTAATAAGTTAAGGTATTAAGACTAACAAATGTTAGTTTGTTTGTTAAATTTTGATGAATTGACAAAAATATCCATTCAGGGACCAGCTTTGTAATTATTTTTCTTTCTTTTAGTTTAGGAGCTTTGTAATTCTTTTTCTTTCTTTTAGTTCAAGGACCATTGTGTAATTAACTATCAAATAAACAAATAAAAAAACCCAACCCCAACCATCCCCACCGCCATCTCCATCACTTCCCTCCCACGTTTTGATTCTCCACCATCGCCACTCACCACCGCCGCCGCCTGCCACTCACCATCGCCACCTTCAATAGTCATTTGTTCACCTTCAATCGGTAACCCATCGAACACCCACAGATACCCTGATTGAGATCTGAACCCTAATTGAGTAGTGGTCACAATAAATTAGGTCACACGTGGATCATACTTAAACCTTAATCAAGGCTTACGAACACCCATGGTGGCACAACCCCTGTCTCTCGTCCTCTACCTAATCAAATTTCAATGAATAGTTTGTGATTTGTGTTTTTATCATAAATTTTATGTTAGAAGGGGAAAATGAATAGGGTTTTGGTGGGATGATGATGATGATGGTGCAATCATGGAGATGAACTTGTTGATAGTGGTGCGATAGTGGTGATTATGTGTTGTTAGTGATGGTGATGGTACAGTGGTGGTGGTGATGCATTGATGGTGATGGTGAGTTTGCGATGGCGGTAATAATAAAGGGGCTAGCAGTTGATGGTTATTGTTGCGTAGGCTAGTGGTCAGGGTTGGTGGTGTTAGCGATTTGCGGTGGTGATGGCTAGTTGAATGGTCGGCGATCGGTAGTGGTGAAGATGGTGATGTAGATAGTCTTGATGGTGCTGCTTTAGTTTCATTTATTAAATTAAAGACGATAGTGGTGACCGGTGATGTTGGCACCATCGGTGGTGGTGATGAAATTAGTCTTGAATCCATTGTGTAGTAATATATATATATGTATGAATGTATGTATGTACGTATGTATGTACGTATGTATGTACGTATGTATGTACGTATGTAGTTAGTTGAACTTGATAGCTGCCATGTAATGTCGAATATATATACAATCATTAACTATTGCTGGCCTAGTGAAGTCATAGATCTATGGGCCAGACAAGCCTGCTTGGTTGATCCAAGTACACTTAGCTAATCGTATATACTTTTAAACGTTTGAGACTTGTAAAACTTTATCAAGGTTTGATTGTGCATTCTGTCTTACATCCCTAGTTTACCTTGTTTCTCTAATTTACAACATGAATTGCCATCTTTTATATACTTATGTATTTCAAACTATGGAAATCTCACTAACATTATTGTTGACCTTTTATTTTTAACATGTTTCAGGAAATACTCAAGCTTGATTTCTACTCATTGAAGCATACACATCTAGGAATGGACTTAGATAAATAAGTAAAATAAATGACTTGTTACATTTTATGTTATGTTTTTATTTCTTTGAGACTTATGATTGTAATAGTACAATTGGAACTTATGTTTAATATAAATTTGGGTTTTCATAGCGTTATGTGGCTGTGAACGATCTTAACCCTCACACCTCAACGTTTCCGCCGCCAAGGTTGGGGTGTGACATGTTCGCAGGCATATGATTGCCGCTCGACCGAGCACGTTTAGGTCAGCGGTCGATTTGGCAGGAAGGCTATATGATGAGTGGGAGGTGGTGGTGACTGAAGCGAGCAAGAAGGGTGGTGGTGATCGGAACTGGAATGGGAAAAGGTTTGGTCGGGGTGATGCCCCGACGGGTAATAAAAAGGTACGGGTGGATGACCGCCGTGGGGCCACATCCAGTGCGGGGTCAAGGAGGTGTGGTAAGTGTGGAAGGGAGCATTCGGGGGAATGTAGGATGGGATTGAACGTGTGCTTCAAATGTGGGAAGACGAGGCACATCGCAAAGGATTGCCTTGCGGGCAAATGTTTTAACTGTGGGGAAATTGGTCATATGAGTAAGGATTGTAAGAAGCCGAGGGCTGATGGTTCATGAGTAAAGAAGATGGGTGGTGAAGGACCACGGGCGAGCGCCAGGGCATTCACTATGACACAGGAGGAAGCTAGGACAGACCCTGATGTCGTGTCCGGTACGTTTCTGGTGAACCAAACTTTAGCTTCTGTGTTATTTGATTCGGGTGCCAGTAAAAGTTTTATTTCTGCTGCTTTCTGTGCTAAGCTGCCTGTTAGTAGTAGACGTGTTGATGCGCCCTTTGATGTGGAAACTGCCATAGGTAAGTATATCAGAATTTCTGAGATGATAGAGAACTGTGATGTGGAACTTGAAGGCCATTAGTTTCCTGTCAGGCCGTTTGTGATGACCTTAGGAGGTTTCGATTTGGTTCTTGGGATGGATTGGTTGGCGGAGTTCGAGGCGAACATTTTGTGTCGCAAGAAGATGATTTGCTTGACGGCACCTGACGGTAGTTCAGTGACGGTTTATGGTGATCGAGTCACGAAGATCTCGAAGGTGATCTCAATGGCGGTGGCGGGAAAGTGTATGAGGCGTGGATGTAGCGCCTACTTGGCTTATGTAAAGGATGTAAATACGCCAACACCACAACTGTCTGATGTACTGGTTGTGTGTGACTTTCCAGACGTGTTCCTAGAAGACTTACCAAGAGTGCCACCTGACAGAGAGATTGAATTTCAGAGTGATCTGATACCGGGTGCCCAACCTGTTGCCAAGGCACCGTATCGGTTAGCTCCAACGGAGATGAAGGAATTGATGGAGTAGTTGCAAGAGCTGCTTGATAAGGGGTTCATTAGACCGAGTATCTCTCCTTGGGGTGCTCCGGTCCTGTTTGTAAAGAAAAAGGACGGTAGTATGAGGATGTGCATTGACTACCGCGAGCTGAACAAGTTGACGGTGAAGAACCGATACCCCTTACCGATAATAGATGATCTGTTCGATCAGCTCCATGGTGCCAGTTGGTTTTCAAGGATAGATCTTTGATCTGGTTACCATCAGCTGAAGGTGAAAGAGCAGGATGTTCCTAAAACAGCTTTTCGTACGCGCTATGGTCACTACGAGTTTCTTGTCATGTCCTTTGGTTTGACCAACGCGCCAGATGCTTTTATGGATTTGATGATCCGTGTGTGTTGGCCGATGCTAGATAAATCAGTGATTGTGTTTATTGATGATATCTTGATTTATTCGAGGAGCGAGATTGAGCATGCCGTCACATTCGGGAGGTTTTAGAGACGCTGAGGAGGGAGAAGTTGTATTCTAAATTCTCGAAGTGCGCGTTCTGGTTGCGCGAAGTTCAGTTTTTGGGTCATGTGGTGAATCCTGACGGGATTATGGTGGACCTGGCGAAAGTGAGGCGGTTATGCAATGGAAGTCACCAAAGACGCCATCCGAGATTCGTAGTTTCTTGGGTTCGGCTGGCTACTATAGAAGATTTATCCAAGACTTCTCTAAGATTTCTTCTCCACTGACTAAGTTGACCCGGAAGGATGTAAAGTTTGTATGGGGTCAGGCTCAGGAGAAGGAGTTCGAAGAATTGAAGACAATATTGACTCAAGCTCCTGTTCTGTCATTACCCGACGGAAGCGAAGATCTGGTGGTCTATTCTGATGCTTCCTACTCAGGGTTGGGGTGTGTGTTAATACAGAGAGGGAAGGTTATAGCATATGCATCCCGACAGTTGAAGTTTCATGAGGTCAATTATCCTACTCATGACCTGGAGCTAGCAGCCATGGTCTTTGCACTAAAGATTTGGAGGCACTATCTGACGGGACGAAGTGCATCATTTTCACTGACCACAAGAGCCTGAAGTACTTCTTTGAGCAGAAGGATCTGAACATGAGGCAAAGACGGTGGTTGGAACTTATAAAGGATTATGATTGTGAGATCCCTTACTATCCGGGCAAGGCCAATGTGATGGCGGATGCCCTTAACCGAAAAGAGAGGCCCGAGCCGATTCGGGTGAAAGCATATCAACTGATCATGACCTCTGATGTAATGAAGCAAGTCAAAGAGTTTCAAGATGAGGCACTGAAAGAAGATCATCTTAACTCTGAAAGAATGAGAGGTCTGGTTGGGGATCTACGGGTGAAGATAATGGATGAAGCTCACAAGACTCGATACTCCATTCATCCAGGTGCCACGAAAATATACCAAGATATGAAGAAAGATTACCGGTGGTCGGGTATGAAGCGTGATGTAGTGGAGTATGTGAGTAAGTGCCTTACTTGTTTACAGGTGAAGGCCAAGCATCAAAAGCCGTATGGGAAGATCCAATCTTTGGATATACCGGAATGGAAGTGGGAGCACATCACCATGGACTTCATTACGAAGCTGCCGCGTACCCCGAAAGGGTACGATGCCATATGGGTGATAGTTGACCGTTTGACGAAGAGTGCTCACTTCCTATCGATATGCGAGGTATATTCATCTGAGAGGTTGGCTGATCTGTTCATCAAGGAAATTATAACTCGTCATCGTGTGCCGGTGTCTATTGTGTCTGATCGCGACACCTGGTTTCAATCTAAATTTTTGAAGAAATTCCACGACGCTATGGGGACGATGTTACATATTAGCACGACTTATCAAACTGATGGTCAGTCAAAAGGGACCATTCAGACATTGGAAGACATGCTTCGGGCATGTGTGATTGATTTAGGGGGAAGTTGGGATGACCACCTACCGTTAGCCGAATTCTCATACAACAACAGCTACCATGCCAGTATTGGTATGCCACCATATGAGATGCTATATGGTAGGATATGCAGAACACCCGTTTGTTGGGGTGATATTGGTCAGAAGGAATTGGGGAGCGTCGAGGTAATCGAGGCTACGACTGAGAAGCTTGAGAAGATTAAAGCCTTTATGAAGGCAGCCAAAGATAGACAGAAGTCTTATGCTGATAAAAGACGTGGGCCGATTGAGTTCCAAGTGGGTGACCGGGTCATGTTGAAGGTCTCACCTTGGAAGGGTATCATCCGATTCAGGAAGCGGGGCAAGTTGAGCCAAAGGTATATAAGCCCTTTCCAAATCATCGCTCGAGTAGGAGAGGTGGCCTATAGATTGGAGTTACCGGATGAGTTAAGTGGAATTCACCCGACATTCCATGTATCTCATTTGAGAAAGTGCTTAGCTGATGAAGACATGATTGTTCCACTAGAGGATATCGAAGTGGACGAACGGCTCAATTATGTGGAGCAACCGGTGGCAATCGTCGATCGAAAAGAGAAAAAGCTGAGAAATAAAGTGGTTCCCCTGGTGCGCGTACAATGGAAGCACAGGAAGGGATCCGAGTCAACATGGGAGACTGAGGAAGAAATGAGACAACATTATCCACGTTTGTTCGAAGAATAACAAGTTTCGGGGACGAAACCTATTTAAGGGGGGTGGACTTGTAACACCCGGTTATTTGTTTATTTTGAAGCCGACGAAAGAAGAAAAGAAATAAAGTCCAAAGTTGAGGGACCAAACTTGCCAACGAGAGAAAGTTGGGGAAGTGGGAGTATTTAAGGGAGGGGGCAACCCTTACCCTCTCCCCACACCCACCAAAATCAACCATCAAATAAGAGAAGAGAGAAAGAAGAGAAAAGAGGAAAAAAGTGTTGGTTCGGGTTGGTTCGAGTGGCCAAAATAGTTGAGGAGCGAGTCAAACCGAAGCCCTTGTCATCGTGGTCGTTTGTGTGAGTTCTACGACCCCTCTTTTACTTGTTTTCAAACGATTTTGGGGCTGGAACACATCTAAAATCGGGTTTTCGTGTGTGTGATTGCTTGACCCGTTTGTGTATGAGTATGTGTGTGTATGATGCATTTGAGTCTTGATTGTGAGCTTGTGTGTGCTTGAATGGTGTTATGGTATGCATCCCTAAGGTTTAGGATGGTTGATTTGGGCTCAAAATGGGTTTAGATGCGTTTGGAGGCCGAAAACCCTCGGCTGCAGTCGGGATGAACTGCATTCTGCATCAGTTAGGGCTAGGCGACCGACTGGAGGAAGATTGAAGGCCATTCGGCCGACTGGAGGGAGACTGAAGGCCATTCGGCCGACTAGAGGGAGACTGAAGGCCAGTCACCCGACTGGAGGGAGATTGAAGGCCAGTCACCCGACTGGAGGGAGACTGAAGGCCATTCGGCCGACTGGAGGGAGACTAAAGGCCAGTCACCCGACTGGAGGGAGACTGAAGACCAGTCACCCGACTGGAGGGAGACTGAAGGCCATTCGACCGACTGGAGGGAGACTGAATGCCAGTCACCCGACTAGAGGGAGAAGGAAGGTCCAGTCACCCGACTGGAGGGAGAATGAAGGTCTAGTCACCCGACTGGAGGGAGAATGAAGGTCCAGTCACCCGACTGGAGGGAGAATGAAGGTCCAGTCACCCGAATTAAGGTCTATTCACCCAAATGAAGGTCCAGTCACCAGAATAAAGGTCTAGTCACCCGAATGAAGGTCCAGCACCCGAATGAAGGGCCAGTCGCATGGAGGCCATGCGACTGGAGAGTGTCCATACGCCTAAATAGGGTTGTTGCACCCGAGGAGAAGTGTAGTTTAACTTTTGACTTTCAGGGAAAAGTGCAGATGTAAGTTTTGACGTAAAGGTTCCCGTAAGTTCATGTAGGGCGATGATTGAGGCCTTAGAGTGCATGTAGGGCATGATGATGATGATGTTGCACGTTTATGCATGATGCATGTTATGTATGTATGATGTTTCCCTGTATGACGTGATGACTGTGCATGTTAATGTTCCTTATTATGATGTATGTTTATCTTTCCTGTGGCTTTACATGTTATGATAATGAATGAAATGAAGTATTATGTAACGTAAAGTGGAAGATAATGAAAAATGGAACATGATGAATGTGCATTATTGAACGAGGAAAGTAATGAAAGTCTTGCAAGTATTGGATATCGGGGTCCTTCTTTGTGATCGACCATTTATATAGAACCTCTACCGGTTACCTCTAGTACTGCGGCATACGCTTAGCTGTTCATTTATTGATTTCGGCCCAGTAGCTAAATAGTTCGGGGTGTAGCATATGGTATTGGTACGGAAGATATCCGATGTGCAAGAAAAGATATAAAGAAGAATGAATGAATAAAGAAGATAATATAACTATTATTTATGTGTACGTATGATGTATGATCGCATGAAAGAAAAGTATGTTTTATTTTATATAACTAGAACTCACTCAGCAACGCTGATTTTGATGTGTTTCCAGTTGGCAGGTAATGATTGTTGAGGATGGCGCGAGGTGGCTACTCAGCTCTTTTGGGATGGCATCCATTCATTTAATGCTTTTGTGATGTAATGCAACAATGTATTTTTGTAACCGATTAACGCTGTATTATTTGGCAAAAGTTTTTATAATGAAATGAGATGTCCTTTTGAATGTTTCTGCTGCAATATTTTCCTAAGACAAATGTAATTATATGTTTTATGTGCGATGAGGATCCAACTGTAAGTGTCCCGGGAACGGGGCTTACATAATTACGCAAATTTTCCCTGTGGTTTATACAAAATAATCGGTTTGGGTACTAAATATTTTAAGTAACAAGTTTGGGTATCGTGTTTTCAATTTGTTACGAGATAAGGTATTAACACTAACAAACGTTAATTTTTTCGTTAAATCTAAGGGTATTTTTGTCTTACTCACTTTACATGGACTGCTTATGTAACTTAAAGGGACTTTCAGTGTAATTTCATATATATGAAGGACTGTTTGTGCAAGCATATATATTATATATTACACCTTAGGTTACAGGCATTTCACCACCGGCATTGCCGACTCCCACCACCCCTAGTCATTGCCGCCGTTGTCCCCACCACCGTCATTCCCACATGCGCTAGCCCTCATCATCTTCAGCTTTTTAAATGAAATATCACCACCATTTCACCACCATCATCATCATCATCGGTATCATCATCATTAACATCTTATCATCATCGCTCAATTGAGGTGTTTAATGGTTCACCGATGGTTTAGATCTCGATTAGGAATCAAATTTCTTGTAAACATTATCGATTTGTTGTGAACAACAGAGGGACAAGCAAAATTCTCGTGACCAATGCTCAGTTAGGGTGAAGATCTCGACTACGTGTTCAATGATAGCCGGAGGCAGGAGGGTTGTCGATGGAAGGTGGAGTCGTTGGTAAGATGGTGGTTAGATAGGGACAATAGGGACATGGTGGCTAGATAGTGGTGATGGTGCCCGACGGGGAAAGGGGGAGGGTAGGTTGGGTTTTTTTTAAAGTTGTAGTTAATTACACAATGGGCCCTGAATCAACATAGGGTATCTTAGTCATTTTGTTTAAATCTATCAGTAAAACTAACTGTTGTTAGTCTTAATACCCGATATCGTTACAAATTTAAAAACACAATACCTAAACCTGTTATTTTAAATAAACCATAAGGACTATTTATGCAATTAACTCTTATATTAATGATCATGAGCATTTTAATGTATTATGAAATAGTTAACTTTTATTTTAGTAACAACACGTGTCGAAATCCTAGGTGGATAATGTAGATATAGCTTTTATTAGTATAGATATAGCTTTTTATTAATGTTATTTATAAAACATATAAAATAAGAAAGTTTTCTAATGCATCAATTTTTTAAAAAATACCGGTTTGTTTGAAACAAAAACTATTTAAATTTAGGAGCTAACAAGGAAATGTACCGGTTTGTTTGAAACAAAATGTTAAAAAATTTGTTGGGAAAAAAATTAAAAGAAAAGTTGAAAAAATTAATAGTATTGTTTTATTACTTATAGTCTTAGTTATACATAATTTTAATTATATATTATTTTAAAATATTGTTTTATAGTTATATAATTTTTATTTTGTTTTATATTTTATTTATTCAATGTAATACATGTATTACTTAATTAATAAACAGATTGTATATGTGAGGTGATTTGTAACCATACATTTTATATGTCACAAAAATCATTTGGATATATATTCTGTACACTTTTATACATAGATATAAAAATGGACAATATTAGATGAAAGTAAAAGCATTCTATCATCCAATATGTGTACAAATAACTCATAATCTTACACTGTATAACTCAAGGCTTTTCTTAAATAAGAATTATGAATGATGAAAGTAGTATATGTACTTGCTTAACCTCTAACTTGAGTTTTTATCTTTCCTTTTTAGTTTCATATATCATTAAAACTATAATGCTAATAACCTTGTTAACAGATGTTTATAGAGAGCAATAAAGAGTATATATTTTCTTTGATTTCTATCTTACGTCGATTTTTAGAGGTTTGGTTATTTATATTTACCCAACAAACAAACATTTTGTAATACGAGTTTTTCTAGATATAAAAAAGTTAGAATTAAGAAAATATAATTTATGCCAACTTGTAATTGCAAATGTGATTAATCTTCAAATAACTTTCTTTTCGCATATTCTCATCTTGTTTTTCATTTTCATTCATCATTAAGTCATAAGAGGACTGCATTTATTCATCAGACTTATTATATCTCATCAATATTATATTTCTATGATCGCAAACATGACCCCAACAACATGTGTGATAATTGATTGTTAATTGGTGGTCTACTTAGAAGACTTTGAATTGATGGTGGTTTAGAGTCGATGAAAGTAAGCTATGGGCTCCGTGTGAACTCCATTGTTGTCATCTTCTTAATTCACACGTCTTCAAGAGTTCGTGGAGGAAGTCAACGTGACTTTTGAAAGAAATTAACAAGAAAATTATTAGATGCACATTATCTATTTAACTAATGTATATAAACTAATTTAGTAATCTCATCACTATGTAATGAATTTGAGTCCTAAATATATAATTATACTTTAATCTGCCAATTACGGTATAAAGGGGAAAATAAAAATAAAAAAGGAGAATCATGACTTAAAGTCTTGTGAGTTGTGACACGTTCGAATGTAAAAAATGTTCATAACAAATTTTAATTTATTTTCAGGAATATAAAAAAGGCGTGAAAAAAACTCATAAGTGTGAAGCTTGTGTAAATTTATAGCTAAGACCCTTAAAAATGTAAAAGTTTTAGGAATGATTTCATATGTTCACCTAACAAAACAAATTGTAATATCAATACATACATTTTACAACTTGTTGCGTTTGTACGTATTATCTAGAATTTTGAAGCATAAAGTGTAAAAAGAAAATAAAAAGTAAATATTATATATATATATATATATATATATATTACAGATTGTATTTAATAAAATAAGTGAATATGAATTTATAATATTTTAAATGACAATATATGTTTGATATTAACTTTTGATTGGACAAATTAAAATGATGATATTATGAGAGTATTTAGATCGAAAAATTGTCATGTCATAAAATCTAAGTTCTCATTCGTTCATTCATACCATGATTTCTCACATTTTATTATTTTTGATCGTATACACGAAAAAACATGAATGACAATGAGATTTGCATGTAAAAAATAATATGCAGATAACCTAACAATATTATAAAAAATAAGAAAATGACTCACTAGTATAATATAGTTGATTAAACATATTTCCATAAAAGAAAACCGAAAAATATATGATATTATAAACCTAAAGGCATATGTTATAACTCTCAATATTCTTAGACATACTTATCTTTTTTATTTTTCTTCGAGTGTATAGAATAATGAAAGATGCTCTACGCTTTGAATACTAATTACACTTTTAGTACTCGTAGATCTGAAAGCCCTATCTATAGGTTTTCGTCTCGAAAAACCTAGCTACCTAATAAATCTTATTCACACATTAATTATTAACATAACCATAAATAAGTCAAATACTAGCAAGGACACCAATTGCATATTTGCATGTAACAAATGACTCTGGGTACGAATGGTATCCAAAATGTTTAGTTATGAGTTTAAAATTCAATATCCTTTTCTAAAAGTAATTATCGTTTGTAATTTTGTATGGGACTGAAGTAAGCACACATCAAACTGTAGTATGTTATGTATTTAGTTATAACTATATATAATCAATTAATATTTCAATCTGTGAAAGAACAATATGATTTTATCAACATATTAACATGATTAATTAAATAATACTGTTTTTGATAAAATAAATTAATTAGTTTATTATATATCTATTCTTACAAATGGACACAATTAGTTCTACACGGTCACAAATTAACGTGATATATATATATAATATATATATATATATTATATATTATATATATATATATATATATATATATATATATATATATATATATACATACTAGCTTTAGTGAACCCGTTTATTACACGAGTTGAATAAATATAATATTAAACATAAAATTTATCTTAATTATAAAATGATATTCTAAAATAATATATGATTAAATTACATAAAAGTGAAAATTATAAGTAATAAAACAATGATATCAACTTTATAATTTTATTTTCTAATAAAAATAAAAAATTTTGTTTTAAAAAATAACATTTTTATAAATATCCTTATTATAACTCTGAAATTAATTATATTTTGTTATAAAACATTTACTTTTTAAAAACACTAAATTTAAAATACTTTATATTTTAAATAAGTTTGATGTTCTAGTAAAAAGATATTTTTATAAAATTTTTTTTCTTTAGAAATAACATTAATAAAAAGATATATTTTTAATTTATAGGAAAACCATTGTTAATTTAAAAAAGACTTAAATAATATTTTTGTAATTAAGGTAATTATTTATATAAGAGAGAAGCGGATAAATTTTTGTGAGAATAAATGTGATGTTGACATGTGTTCTAAATAGTTACCTTTTTTATTATAGTAGTAGGATTAATTAGTTTATTATATATCTATTCTTACAAATGGACACAATTAGTTTTACACAGTCACAAATTAACGTGATATATATATATATATATATATAACATACTAGCTTTAGTGAACCAGTGTATTACACGGGTTGAATAAATATAATATTAAACATAAAGCTTATCTTAATTATAAAATGATATTCTAAAATAATATATGATTTAAATTACATAAAAGTGAAAGTTAGAAGTAATAAAAAAATGATATCAACTTTATAATTTTATTTTCTAATAAAAATAAAAAAAATTGTTTTAAAAAATAACATTTTTATAAATATCCTTATTATAACTCTGAAATTTAATTATATTTTGTTATAAAACATTTACTTTTTAAAAACACTAAATTTAAAATATTTTATATTTTAAATAAGTTTGATGTTCTAGTAAAAAAATTATTTTTATAAAAAAATTTTTCTTTAGAAATAACATTAATAAAAAGATATATTTTTAATTTATAGGAAAACCATTGTTAATTTAAAAAATACTTAACTAATATTTTTGTAATTAAGATAATTATTTAACATGAGAGAGAAGCGGGTAAATTTTTGTGAGAATAAATGTAATGTTGACATGTGTCCTAGTTAGTTACTTTTTTATTATAATAGTAAGATGAGATGTGTATTTCAAGATACTATAAACTTAAGAATACTTACTATATTCAAAACATAAGATACAACTACATTTGAGGGTAAAATAATTTTTATAACATTATGTACACATTACCTATTGTAATTAGTTACATAATAACCTTACACTTACTAACATTTGCATAAAGTTTTATATTATCTATCTATAAATCAAAAAAACTTAATATGTTTTAAGATTTCAGCTATATCTTTTAATTCATTACATTTTAAAACGTTTTAAGAGTGCAACTTAACCCGTGTTTATTTATAAATATTTTGGTGTAAACTTTTTACTGAAACAATATGTATTTGTGAGATACAATAAGTTAATGCGTATATACAAGTCGTTATACAGAACTCATTTATTTGGTGTTTTAAATATTAACTTAGAAAAAACATAATAAACTTTTATAAAACTATTACAAGAATAACAAAATATTAAATGTAACGTGTTAAATGTAAAATGTCGTCTCGTCGTATTACGCGGGCACACTTCTAGTGTGTGTGTGTGTGTATATACACATATATATGTGTGTGCGCGCGCACGCGTGTAAAAGATATTGTTTCAATAAATCTTTCTTCTAACTATACGAATCATACATGTTAGATTTAATTACACGAATAATCTTAATGATATGCAAAATAACAAGTTTAACGTATTAAAATTTTAAAGTAACAAGATTGAAGTTTGCATGGGTATCTAATTTTCATAAACCTCGTTATTTTTAATCTTAGTATCTAAATTATCTATTACTATTAATTTATTTAGTCGGTGGATTTTTTTTTTGTTTTTTGTGTGTATTTTTATAGGATTTGTTTTGGGTGTGAGTTTAAGGTTTGGGGGTGGAGTTTTTCTTGTGGGGTTTTTGGTGTCTGAGCACGTCTTTTTAATGTGTGTTTCGATTATATTCATTTATAGGGTTTTTTTTTCATTGTCTTTCTCCGGGTTCTTATTTTCTTTCTTTCGTTATCGATACTCTGACAATCTGGCTATTGAGGTTGGGTTTTCTTTTTGTTTATTTTTTCGGGACTTTGATTTTCTTAGGTTTTCTATTTTGAACTGTATTGCCTTCTTGCAGCTTGATTTTCGTCTGTTTTGTGTATGGTGTTGGGCTTTGATTTAGTTTTGGGTTCTGCATATTCTGTTTGTTATGGATTTGGGGTTTTGGTGTGTTTTACTTTGTATATTTTACGTTTTATGATTTCGAACCTTCATTTTGATTTTGATTTTTTGGTTTAGGGTTACGTTAAAACTCAAATAGTCATGACAATACGTGGCGCCAAAACGTAGTTAATATGTTATTGTGTTTAAATTACATAGACCATAACTAAGTGTATTTTTTAAATATATAAGTTCTATACCGTATTAAAATAGTATCATAATAATAATAACATGGACTTGAACCGTTGATCTTTTGTTAATTTGTGGGCCATAAACATAAATTAATTAGTAAACTCATGTTAAATTTTATTGTTTGAATTTGAGTAACAACATATTCTACACTATATCATGATATTGAATTTACGAAGGTCATTAAATGATTAAAAAGACTTAAGACGGTTCCAAGCATATGCATGGAAATTTCTTAAGTGTACGTTTTTTTCTCCTTTCACTCGGCTTAGATTTTGTGTGTTTTTCACACCTACATGTAATCTCACTCTCTCTCTCTCTCTATATATATATATATATATATATACATATATATATACATATATATATATATATATATATATATATATCACACACACACACACACATATATATATATAGACATATACCTCACCTATGCATATTATATGTGTTTAATGATCACCAATATATTCAAACTTAACGAACCTTATTTAATTTGTTAAGTTTGATCTATGGATCAAGCGATCAACATGATTAAGACCGAGAGATCAATGACAGGAGAAGAAGTGGTGATACCGGGGTTTAGATTCTACCAACTGAAGAAGAGTTGATAACGTTCTACTTAAAACACAAGATACAAGGAACACGCGAATTATTGCAAGATATTGATCGAATCATACCTCAACTTCATGTTTATGATTTCTATCCATGGGATCTACCTCGTTAGTACTTCGATCATCACTTTACCCCTTTTAGTTTTAATTTTTTTAATCTTTTTATTCGCTCTTAAGCTTAAATAAAACTTGTTACAACAATGCGTAATCTTGATAGTTGGTGTCCATGACACAAATTTATACAGCTTACCAAAATTCAAGGAGACAAAGAGGCAAAAATCTATCGAGGATAACAAGTATACACATGCATCACCAAAAAAATCATCATTCATGAGTTCTTACAATAAATTTAAATAAAATAGATTTAAAAAATTACGATTAAAATTAAAATCAAAGCTTCTGATAAAGAAATTATGATTAAAGCTAAAATCAGAGCTCCAGAAGAAAAAAATTAGGTTCAGGAGAATGTATTAATCTATTGTAATTTGATTGCCATAATGGATATTATCATATGTAGGATTAACATTTGATTAATGTATTTAGTTTTAATCATAAAAATGAAAAAGTCTTAAAATGGGATTCTTTATATATAGATGATGCAGCAAATAACTCTCGTATACATTAATAATCTTTTAATTAGCATTTTATATTAATAATTAATTAACTCTAAATATGTAATCGTATATGAATTCTTTAAAAACCGGACCAAAAGTTGCAGAATAATAGCTTGATATTAAGATATAAGATGTAATTCATCGTTGATCTTGTATATAATATAATGAACTTCAAGAAATGATATGTTTGTTCTTGAAATTCTTTTAATTTGTAGTGATATCTTGAATGCAGAATATGCAGGAGAGCGTTGTCAAGGGGATCCCGAGCAATGGTTCTTTTTCATCGCTAGACAGGAGAAAGAAGCGCGAGGGGGGAGACCATCACGCCTCACGAGCTCCGGCTACTGGAAAGCCACGGGCTCCCCAAGTATCGTCTACTCTTTGCGTAATCGTGCTGCTATCGGGGTCAAGAGAACCATGGTGTTTTACAATGGTAGAGCTCCAACCGGGACAAAAACCAAATGGAAGATGAATGAATACAAGGCTTTTAAAGAAGAATCATTCTCAAACACTAACAGAAAACCTGAGGTACGTACTTTGGTTAAGTTTTATATGGATCTTAATTATTTAAGTTGTGAAGTGGTGTAGTTCAAATTGAGTTTGTCCATATGACTTCTATTTTAATAATATATTGAAAATCAATTCACACAATTCCAAAACCGTTAACTATTTTTTGTTAGAATAACGACAACACTAATTATCTAATCTAGTCATGTTATTAAACTATATCAATTTCTAATTTAACTTATGTTAGCAGTTAAAGTTTGATTTCTTTTAAACAACTAAACACAAGTGGTTCAAAATTGTTACTAATATAAAATGTTCTTTATTATCTAACTACATTGTTTATAACATTGTCGTATGAAAAAAATTGTTGTTTTAATGATTCGTATGTTTAGTTAAAATTTACATAAAACTGCCAATATTTTATTTAATTTTATCGTTGATAGTGTTATGCTGATAACCATTAAGGTTCTTTTGTAATGGATTAGTCGTTGATACTCTAGTCAGTGTTCCTTCAGTAATCAGTAGATTAATACATTAGCCACGTCATGTTCTCTGATAAAGTATCATCGACCAATTACCAACAAAAGTCACCTTCACCAATGAATCTTGACGATATGATCTCTCCGTAAGTAAAAGTAATTAGTAGTGAAACAATTAAGCTTACCTAAGCTTGATCTTAAAATAAAATTGTTTTGAGCTTTATGTCTGAAGTTTGAACACGATTTATCAATAATGTTGAAGAGTCAACTCGTTTACTATTATTTATATATATGACAAATTACATAGTACGTGTTATTAACTACATATTAACTCATGTAGAAAGGAATAGTTAAAAATGGTTTTTATTGACACCATCTTTGGCCTCGGTTTATCCTTGCTAGTGATTGCTTGCTAGTGATTGCTTGCGTTGTTGATATTGTCCTTGATGTTGGTGGTTGAGACACCGCTAGTGTTCATGGTGGTTTGGTGGGTTAGATCTATGGTGACGATATCTAACTCCCTGTGTTGGTGATTGTGACACCCTACACATATCCCACATCGGCCGTGAACATGAGAGATTCCTAATTCATAAGGAATGTCTGGCCTTTAATATTAACAACGCGTTTTGGGCGTATTAGCTGTGGATGAGAGGAGAACTCCACAGTTAAGCGTGCTCAGGTGGGAGCAATCCAGGGATGGGTGACCTCCCTGGGAAGTTTTCACCCGGAAAACCAAAGGCAAATCTGTGAGCTCCTAATGGGCAAAGCGGACAATATTGTCGATGTGTCACACCCCAACCTTGACGGCGGAAACGTCGAGATGTGAGGGATAAGATTGTTCACAACCACATAACGCTATGTTAAAATGTAAATATTAAGTTTTATAAGTTTTAAAAGAGCATACAAGCATAAGTCTTAAACATAAGATAATTTCCAAAAGAAAAACATTACATAAACATTTTATTTTAAATTAACTAGGTCCAAATCCTAGTCTTATTGCAAGCTTCAAAAGACACCTTAATCTTGAGGATTTCCTTAAACATGATGAAAATAAAGAGTCAACTAAAAATAGTTGGTGAGTTTCCAGGTTTTCATACATAATAAGATTACAAGTAGCAATTCATGTCATGGATTATAAGCTAGTAAGGTTATAGAACACATATCGTTACAACCAAACCTCGACTTGATTACAAGTATAAAAGATTGGCTAAGTGTATTTGGTTCCCTAGTGCACAAGCGTACGGCCCCTAGGAGTAGGCAATACCTCGACTTTAGCACCAAATAGGCTTGTCAGGCCCAAAGATCTAAGACGTCGCCAGGCTAGCAATAGTTAATGATTGTAAACAAACTATGCATCTTATATAAACACTTACAACACACAAATAACCATGAAAAATAATAAGATGAATTGCATGTGCATTACAAGTCTCAAATGTTTATACGTGTAAGTAGAATAAGCATCATGTTTCACCCCAAATAAGTGTGAAATTATAAAAAAGGGACAAGGAAAACTCACTTGATCAATAAGTATATAATAAGGATCAATAAGAATAATATATGCCGTCCCAAGGTAAAACGTCACGAGACACCTAAATATATAAATATTACAAGATTTAGGTTAAGGTGTATCAATTAAACATGAACTAGGTTCCTTAGGATTTAAGAGAGTTTTGTAAGCCAATTTAGTTATTAATAATATATATATATATATATATTGCAAAATAAGGAAATATTCTTACAAAATTGTAAATTCATTGTTATTAGTTTGAGTAGCATATAACTTTAATCGAAGAAAGTGTACGATTTATTAATGATTTAAGTAAAAATTTAATTTTTACATAAACTCATTCTTATAACAATAATTAAAATTAATAATAAAATATTAAGGTATTTCTTTTATAAAAATAAATTTACAGAAAAATCATTCTAGTAATTTAAAGGTTAAAAGTTTATGAAAATTATTTTTTTATAATTTATAAAAATTTTCTAGAAAAGAATTAAGGCCTAAAAGGCTTTTTAAAAAAAAAAAAAAGAGGGTGCCCGGGTTCGAACCCGGGACCTCTTGAATGCAAGGGTGTGTTGTGAACCGGTGTACCATGGCTTCCAGCCGCGGTATAACTCGGTTCCATTTCCTTTTAACACCAAGTTTCTTTTCCCCAACCTCAAGAACCTTAGTTTAGATCTGAACCAAATTGATCATCTAAACGATGATGATAACCAAATTAACCATGGGGCTTTTGTTTCCCATGGTTAATCGAGCATATCCATGAATGTAATTTACCCGAATAGGTTAGAATTGAAGCAATCCTAATCGAAGAACAAGTTGCGGTCGTAGTACCCAATGGATGAGCAATCCTCAATGGAAATCGAATTAACCTTGCAGATAGCTTCAAACGATTATCTGGACTAAAAGCCCTCTATCAATTTCGATTTTTGAATTCCAGAGGGTGGTGTTCGATTAAGGTGCAGGTCGCGATGAAGATGGTGCTTGTTCGAGCTTTTTGGTTGTGTTTCGAATGAAATTAACTTGTGTAGGAGTTTAGTTACAGTTAGGCGATCATGTATGTGAGTTTAATTTGATTGTTATGACTTGTTAATACTCGAACGATCATATGATTAAAGTCGCCGGTTACACGGCGGTTCGACTTGTAACGAATGCTTTAATCGCACCGGGTACATGCATTTAAGGTCGCGAACGAGTTCGGAACGGTTCGCATGGATTCGGATCAACAAAAGGTTGATTTAGACCTCGCCGGTGGTCGGCCGACGGTGGCCGGAAAACCACCGGATTTGCGAAGTGAGAAAGAGATTTTGGATTTCAATTTACACATTGGCCCCCTCAAGTTTAGAGTAGTTATCATTTTATGTTTGAACTTAGATTTTAACTTTCAAAATTGGCCAAATAACCCCCTGGACTTAAATTAATCTTTAAGTTTTAAATATTTTAAGACTTATTATTATTATTATTATTATTATTATTATATTATTATTATTATTATTATTATTATTATTATTATATAATAATAATAATTATTATTATTATTATAATTATGACTTGTATCATTATTACTATTATTAATATTAACATAATTAATATTATTTGGTATTTTTATTTTTAACTTTCTTACATTAACAACCAAAGAGAATAAGCTTAAATAACACATGAGTTTCATAATTGTCAATAATGACCCTTATAAGAATAAACGAAGTTAACGTTTAGTTAACAAAAATTCGAGATGTTACACGATGCGAGGGGCCTAGTGTTACAGAATGGTATCAGAGCCACTCTTGTGCCATTCAGGGTGTGGGACATACCTCACCAAGGATGGTGACTTCTTGGACTCGTCGAAGACGATCAGTCCAAACAGGGGGTGCTTGTGACACCCTACACATATCCCACATCGGCAGTGGACATGAGAGATTCCTGGTTCATAAGGAATGTCTGTCCTTTAATATCAACAACGCATTTTGGGCATATTGGTTGTGGATGAGAGGAGAACTCCACAGTTTAGCATGCTCAGGTGGGAGTAATCCAGGGATGGGTGACCTCCCTGGGAAGTTTTCACCTGGGCAACCAAAAGCAAATCCGTGAGCTCCTCGTGGGCAAAGCGGGCAATATTGTTGATGCGAGGGGCTGGGTGTTACAGAATTATGACACCCTACACATATTCCACATCGGCCGTGGATAGAAGAGATTCATGGTCATAAAGAATGTCTGGTCTCTAACATCAACAACGCGTTTTGGGCGTATTGGCTGTGAATGAGAGGAGAACTTCACAGTTAAGCGTGCTTAGGTGGGAGCAATCCAGGGGATGGGTGACCTCCCTGGGAAGTTTTCACCCGAGCAACCAAAAGCAAATCCGTGATCTCCTTGTGGGCAAAGCGGACAATATTGTTGATGCGAAGGGCCGGGTGTTACAGAATGGTATCAGAGCCATTCTTGTGTCGTTCGGGGTGTGGGACATACCTCACCTAGGATGGTGACTTCTCGGGCTCATCGAGGACGATGAGTCCAAACAGGGGGTGCTTGTGACACCTTACACATATCCCACATCGGCCGTGGACATGAGAGATTCCTGGTTCATAAGGAATGTCTAGTCTTTAACATCAACAATGCGTTTTGGGCGTATTGGCTGTGGATGAGAGGAGAACTCCACAGTTAAGCGTGCTCAGATGGGAGCAATCCAGGGATGGGTGACCTCCCTAGGAAGTTTTCACCCGGGCAACCAAAAGCAAATCCGTGAGCTCCTTATGGGCAAAGCAGACCATATTGTTGATGCGAAGGGCCGGGTGTTACAGTGATGGTGGTGCAAGTGATTGTGGTTATGTTGCCTTCGCCTCCTCCATGAAGTTGAGTTACAGCTAGTCGTCAGGTAAGGGTGGCATCAGTGGTTGTTTGACAACCTTTACCCCTTTTATGAACACTACATGGTTTGATGATGATGACGACCACTTCATTAGTGGTTTTCAGTTAGTATCTGTTTAGATCTGACATCGTTAATAGATTGAGACGATGAAGGCATCATGGTATAGATTATGATAAGGACCACCTCATTAGAGACTTCGCGTTGATACATATTTAGATCTTAGACTACCCCATGGTGTCAGTAATGATGAGGAACAAATCCCCATTCTAGGCCCGACTATGACAGCAGGTTGTCTTAGTTCGTCAATCACACTGGCAACGTGTGCATGGGGAACAAACTAGTTTCTATTATAAATTTATATATACTGATATTATTATGTAATTATATATATATATATATATATATATATATAAATTCATATCACTATATTATATAAATAATAAGCTTATTTAGTCTTGTAAGCTTATTTAATTTCAGGTTTGCGCTCGTTCAAGTTCAACTTGACTTGAGTTTTTTACGAATCAACCTTGAGCAACTCATAACCGAATCATTTCATTTACTACTTTAACACGAAATATCCCACCTTGTGTACATTTTTGTTTACAAACATCTATAAATACCTCACATTTTCACAGTTATAGATTTATAGTAGATGATTATATGTATAAGTGCATAGAAATACAAAAATTATAACATCTTTAGCTCTTACAAGTAATAAAATATTTAAACATGAAATATGTGCACTTAAAAGTACTTCAAAATACAGAGAAAAGTTTGTTGTAGTATATTTCCACAAGTTCTTTATACAATTATACGTGAGAAAGATTTGGTGTATCAAATTCATCTCTATACAATTTTATATACAAACAGATTATATATTTATATGCAATAATTATAAACAAATTTATATAGAACTATAAGCATATAAATTCTTATAGTTTTTCGTATATATATATAATCATTACAGAAAAGAGATACTTATATAATCATTAGAAAAACGAAAAGGAACACTGATGCAACTTTTTATAATTACATGCATGCAGCTGATGGAAGAGTTGAGTTTGTGCCGAGTGTATATAAAATCAAATGGTTTGAGGGCATTTGACAGAAGACCATCAGGAGCGAAGATAAACGAGCAACCACCGGTTCCAACATCCTCTCACAACATCGAGCATCATGCAACCACATCGACTCATACTGGCTGGCCATCGATATTAGAACCAATGACGAGTTCATCTAATCAGAGTCATTGCTCGTCCGACCAAACGACTGCTAACATCCATACTCGACGATGGAGAGCGATGATCAGGCTTTATGGGATTGGGAAGAACTTAAAGGCTGGTTCTAGGGTTGTTCACCTTCAGGAATTGAAGAAAACAAAAGTACATTAGTGGGAATATTAGTACTTTTGTATCGTGAGTTAATTAAGAATGATTTGAATTTGTGGGTGATTATAGTATGGTTTATAATTATAATAATTAAGCAGAAGGTCAGAGGGAAATCTGAGCTTATTTAGTTGTTAAATTTCATTGTTTGTGTTTATATATATAACTAATCGTTTTTAGTTGTGAAATTTTGAGAAGGAAGTGGTAATATATATTTGAGAAGGAAGTGATACTTCATTTAAGTCTATCTAAATCAATACCAACCTGTTAAAAGTTGAAATAAAAACAATCTATTAATACAGTTTATTGAGACTTTAAAACATATAACTTTTAATATGGAACTAGTAATAAGCCCCCCGCGATGCGGCGGGGGCTTAAAACTATATCAAGTACCATCAATGTCACGCCATTGTCAGCAACCAACAACACCGGAAAATCTCGTATAAAAAAATAAAAGGAAAAAAACCAAACAAAAAGTATAAATAAAAACGTTAAATCACACGTATAAAACGTAAAACATTATAAACAATAACTAAGTCGGTCTAGAACCTACACATTGTGACGAGGTCGTTAAACGGAAAAAAAATATGTAACAACATTGAATGACACGTGCACTTACGACGCACAACTCTTAAAATTTAGACCAAAATGTATAACGAAAAATTTATAAAAGATGAAACATATATGGGAACAAAATTAAAAGTGAAAAAGTTTGATGGGTTAAATTATAAAAGTTATATAAGTATTGAGATTAAAGTAAATTTTAAAAAAATTAAATGTTTGTACTATGTACATAAACATATGTATATAGATGTTAGTAATT